>JANJGN010000380.1:0-542500 GCA_026770705.1 Isurus oxyrinchus
ACATTGAAAAACAACAACAACCTCAACATTGAAAAACACCAACAAATTCAACAACAACCTCAACATTGAAAAACACCAACAAATTCAACAACAACCTCAGCATTGAAAAACAACAACAACCTCAACATTGAAAAACACCAACAAATTCAAAACAACCTCAACATTGAAAAACAACAACAACCTCAACATTGAAAAACACCGACAAATTCAACAACAACTTCAACATTGAAGAACACGAACAAATTCAACAACAACCTCGAAATTGAAAAACACCAACAAATACAACAACAACCTCAACATTGAAAAACAACAAAAACCTCAACATTGAAAAACACCAACAAATTCAACAACAACCTCAACATTTAAAAACACCAACAAGTTCAACAACAACCTCAACATTGAAAAACACCAACAAATTCAACAACAACCTCAACATTGAAAAACAACAACAACCTCAACATTGAAAAACACCAACAAATTCAACGACAACCTCGACATTGAAAAACACCAACAAATTCAACAACAACCTCAACATTGAAAAACACCAACAAATTCAACAACAACCTCAACATTGAAAAACACCAACAAACTCAACAACAACCTCAACATTGAAAAATAACAACAACCTCAACATTGAAAAACACCAACAAATTCAACAACAACCTCAACATTGAAAAACACTAACAAATTCAACAACAACCTCAACATTGGAAAACATCAACAACCTCAACATTGAAAAACACCAACAAATTCAACAACAACCTCAACATTGAAAAACAACAACAACCTCAACATTGAAAAACACCAACAAATTCAACAACAACCTCAACATTGAAAAACACCAACAAATTCAACAACAACCTCAGCATTGAAAAACAACAACAACCTCAACATTGAAAAACACCAACAAATTCAACAACAACCTCAACATTGAAAAACAACAACAACCTCAACATTGAAAAACACCGACAAATTCAACAACAACTTCAACATTGAAAAACACCAACAAATTCAACAACAACCTCGAAATTGAAAAACACCAACAAATACAACAACAACCTCAACATTGAAAAAGAACAAAAACCTCAACATTGAAAAACATCAAAAAATTCAACAACAACCTCAACATTGAAAATCAACAACAACCTCAACATTGCAAAACACCAACAAATTCAAAAACAACCTCAACATTTAAAAACACCAACAAGTTCAACAACAACCTCAACATTGAAAAACACCAACAAATTCAACAACAACCTCAACATTGAAAAACAACAACAACCTCAACATTGAAAAACACCAACAAATTCAACGACAACCTCGACATTGAAAGACACCCTCAAATTAAAAATCAACCTCAACATTGAACAACACCAACAACCTCAAAATTGAAAAAACACCAGCAAATTCAACATCAACCTCAACATTTAAAAACAACAACAACCTCAACATTGAAAAACACCAACAAATTCAACAACAACTTCAACATTGTAAAACACCAACAAATTCAACAACAACCTCAACATTGAAAAACACCAACAAATTCAACAACAACCTCAACATTGAAAAATAACAACAACCTCAACATTGAAAAACACCAACAAATTCAACAACAACCTCAACATTGAAAAACACCAACAAATTCAACAACAAACTCAAGATTGAAAAACACCCACAAATTCAACAACCTCAACATTGAAAAACAACAACAACCTCATCATTGAAAAACACCAACAAATTCAACAACAAACTCAACATTGAAAAACACCAACAAATTCAACAACAACCTCAAGATTGAAAAACAACAACAACCTCAACATTGAAAAACACCAACAAATTCAACAACAACCTCAACATTGAAAAACAACAACAACCTCAACATTGAAAAACACCAACAAATTCAACAACAACCTCAACATTGAAAAACACCAACAAATTCAACAACAACCTCAGCATTGAAAAACAACAACAACCTCAACATTGAAAAACACCAACAAATTCAACAACAACTTCAACATTGAAAAACACCAACAAATTCAACAACAACCTCGAAATTGAAACACAACAACAACCTCAACATTGAAAAACACCAACAAATTCAACAACAACCTCAACATTGAAAAACACCAACAAATTCAACAACAACCTCAACATTGAAAAACACCAACAAATTCAACAACAACCTCAACATTGAAAAACAATAACAACCTCAACATTGAAAAACACCAACAAATTCAACAACAACCTCAACATTGAAAAACAACAACAAACTCAACATTGAAAAACTCCAACAAATTCAACAACAACCTCAACTTTGAAAAACAACAACAACCTCAACATTGAAAAACACCAACAAATTCAACAACAACCTCAACATTGAAAAACAACAACAACCTCAACATTGAAAAACACCAACAAATTCAACAACAACCTCAACATTGAAAAACACCAACAAATTCAACAACAACCTCAAGATTGAAAAACAACAACAACCTCAACATTGAAAAACACCAACAAATTCAACAACAACCTCAACATTGAAAAACAATAACAACCTCAACATTGAAAAACACCAACAAATTCAACAACAACCTCAACTTTGAAAAACAACAACAACCTCAACATTGAAAAACACCAACAAATTCAACAACAACCTCAACATTGAAAAACAACAACAACCTCAACATTGAAAAACACCAACAAATTCAACAACAACCTCAACATTGAAAAACACCAACAAATTCAACAACAACCTCAGCAATGAAAAACAACAACAATCTCAACATTGAAAAACACCAACAAATTCAACAACAACTTCAACATTGAAAAACACCAACAAATTCAAGAACAACCTCGAAATTTAAAAAACCCCAACAAATTCAACAACAAAATAAACATTGAAAAACACCAACAAATTCAACAACAACCTCAACATTGAAAAACAACAACACCCTCACATTGAAAAACAACAACAAATTCAACAACAACCTCAACGTTGAAAAACAGCAACAAATTCAACAACAACCTCAACATTGAAAAACAACAACAACCTCAACATTGAAAAACACCAACAAATTCAACAACAAACTCAACATTGAAAAACACCAACAAATTCAACAACAACCTCAAGATTGAAAAACAACAACAACCTCAACATTGAAAAACACCAACAAATTCAACAACAACCTCAACATTGAAAAACAACAACAACCTCAACATTGAAAAACACCAACAAATTCAACAACAACCTCAACATTGAAAAACACCAACAAATTCAACAACAACCTCAGCATTGAAAAACAACAACAACCTCAACATTGAAAACACCAACAAATTCAACAACAACTTCAACATTGAAAAACACCAACAGATTCAACAACAACCTCGAAATTGAAACACAACAACAACCTCAACATTGAAAAACACCAACAAATTCAACAACAACCTCAACATTGAAAAACACCAACAAATTCAACAACAACCTCAACATTGAAAAACACCAACAAATTCAACAACAACCTCAACATTGAAAAACAATAACAACCTCAACATTGAAAAACACCAACAAATTCAACAACAACCTCAACATTGAAAAACAACAACAAACTCAACATTGAAAAACTCCAACAAATTCAACAACAACCTCAACTTTGAAAAACAACAACAACCTCAACATTGAAAAACACCAACAAATTCAACAACAACCTCAACATTGAAAAACAACAACAACCTCAACATTGAAAAACACCAACAAATTCAACAACAACCTCAACATTGAAAAACACCAACAAATTCAACAACAACCTCAAGATTGAAAAACAACAACAACCTCAACATTGAAAAACACCAACAAATTCAACAACAACCTCAACATTGAAAAACAATAACAACCTCAACATTGAAAAACACCAACAAATTCAACAACAACCTCAACATTGAAAAACAACAACAAACTCAACATTGAAAAACTCCAACAAATTCAACAACAACCTCAACTTTGAAAAACAACAACAACCTCAACATTGAAAAACACCAACAAATTCAACAACAACCTCAACATTGAAAAACAACAACAACCTCAACATTGAAAAACACCAACAAATTCAACAACAACCTCAACATTGAAAAACACCAACAAATTCAACAACAACCTCAGCAATGAAAAACAACAACAATCTCAACATTGAAAAACACCAACAAATTCAGCAACAACTTCAACATTGAAAAACACCAACAAATTCAAGAACAACCTCGAAATTTAAAAAACCCCAACAAATTCAACAACAAAATAAACATTGAAAAACACCAACAAATTCAACAACAACCTCAACATTGAAAAACAACAACACCCTCAACATTGAAAAACAACAACAAATTCAACAACAACCTCAACGTTGAAAAACACCAACAAATTCAACAACAACCTCAACATTGAAAAACAACAACAACCTCAACATTGAAAAACACCAACAAATTCAACAACAACCTCAACATTGAAAAACACCAACAAATTCAACAACAACCTCAACATTGAAAAACACCAACAAACTCAACAACAACCTCAACATTGAAAAATAACAACAACCTCAACATTGAAAAACACCAACAAATTCAACAACCACCTCAACATTGAAAAACACTAACAAATTCAACAACAACCTCAACATTGGAAAGCATCAACAACCTCAACATTGAAAAACACCAACAAATTCAACAACAACCTCAACATTGAAAAACAACAACAACCTCAACATTGAAAAACACCAACAAATTCAACAACAACCTCAACATTGAAAAACACCAACAAATTCAACAACAACCTCAGCATTGAAAAACAACAACAACTTCAACATTGAAAAACACCAACAAATTCAACAACAACCTCAACATTGAAAATCAACAACAACCTCAACATTGCAAAACACCAACAAATTCAACAACAACCTCAACATTTAAAAACACCAACAAGTTCAACAACAACCTCAACATTGAAAAACACCAACAAATTCAACAACAACCTCAACATTGAAAAACAACAACAACCTCAACATTGAAAAACACCAACAAATTCAACGACAACCTCGACATTGAAAAACACCAACAAATTCAACAACAACCTCAACATTGAAAAACACCAACAAATTCAACAACAACCTCAACATTGAAAAACACCAACAAACTCAACAACAACCTCAACATTGAAAAATAACAACAACCTCAACATTGAAAAACACCAACAAATTCAACAACAACCTCAACATTGAAAAACACTAACAAATTCAACAACAACCTCAACATTGGAAAACATCAACAACCTCAACATTGAAAAACACCAACAAATTCAACAACAACCTCAACATTGAAAAACAACAACAACCTCAACATTGAAAAACACCAACAAATTCAACAACAACCTCAACATTGAAAAACACCAACAAATTCAACAACAACCTCAGCATTGAAAAACAACAACAACCTCAACATTGAAAAACACCAACAAATTCAACAACAACCTCAACATTGAAAAACAACAACAACCTCAACATTGAAAAACACCGACAAATTCAACAACAACCTCGAAATTGAAAAACACCAACAAATACAACAACAACCTCAACATTGAAAAAGAACAAAAACCTCAACATTGAAAAACATCAACAAATTCAACAACAACCTCAACATTGAAAATCAACAACAACCTCAACATTGCAAAACACCAACAAATTCAACAACAACCTCAACATTTAAAAAACACCAACAAGTTCAACAACAACCTCAACATTGAAAAACACCAACAAATTCAACAACAACCTCAACATTGAAAAACACCAACAAATTCAACAACAACCTCAAGATTGAAAAACAACAACAACCTCAACATTGAAAAACACCAACAAATTCAACAACAACCTCAACATTGAAAAACAATAACAACCTCAACATTGAAAAACACCAACAAATTCAACAACAACCTCAACATTGAAAAACAACAACAAACTCAACATTGAAAAACTCCAACAAATTCAACAACAACCTCAACTTTGAAAAACAACAACAACCTCAACATTGAAAAACACCAACAAATTCAACAACAACCTCAACATTGAAAAACAACAACAACCTCAACATTGAAAAACACCAACAAATTCAACAACAACCTCAACATTGAAAAACACCAACAAATTCAACAACAACCTCAGCAATGAAAAACAACAACAATCTCAACATTGAAAAACACCAACAAATTCAGCAACAACTTCAACATTGAAAAACACCAACAAATTCAAGAACAACCTCGAAATTTAAAAAACCCCAACAAATTCAACAACAAAATAAACATTGAAAAACACCAACAAATTCAACAACAACCTCAACATTGAAAAACAACAACACCCTCAACATTGAAAAACAACAACAAATTCAACAACAACCTCAACGTTGAAAAACACCAACAAATTCAACAACAACCTCAACATTGAAAAACAACAACAACCTCAACATTGAAAAACACCAACAAATTCAACAACAACCTCAACATTGAAAAACACCAACAAATTCAACAACAACCTCAACATTGAAAAACACCAACAAACTCAACAACAACCTCAACATTGAAAAATAACAACAACCTCAACATTGAAAAACACCAACAAATTCAACAACCACCTCAACATTGAAAAACACTAACAAATTCAACAACAACCTCAACATTGGAAAGCATCAACAACCTCAACATTGAAAAACACCAACAAATTCAACAACAACCTCAACATTGAAAAACAACAACAACCTCAACATTGAAAAACACCAACAAATTCAACAACAACCTCAACATTGAAAAACACCAACAAATTCAACAACAACCTCAGCATTGAAAAACAACAACAACTTCAACATTGAAAAACACCAACAAATTCAACAACAACCTCAACATTGAAAATCAACAACAACCTCAACATTGCAAAACACCAACAAATTCAACAACAACCTCAACATTTAAAAACACCAACAAGTTCAACAACAACCTCAACATTGAAAAACACCAACAAATTCAACAACAACCTCAACATTGAAAAAACAACAACAACCTCAACATTGAAAAACACCAACAAATTCAACGACAACCTCGACATTGAAAAACACCAACAAATTCAACAACAACCTCAACATTGAAAAACACCAACAAATTCAACAACAACCTCAACATTGAAAAACACCAACAAACTCAACAACAACCTCAACATTGAAAAATAACAACAACCTCAACATTGAAAAACACCAACAAATTCAACAACAACCTCAACATTGAAAAACACTAACAAATTCAACAACAACCTCAACATTGGAAAACATCAACAACCTCAACATTGAAAAACACCAACAAATTCAACAACAACCTCAACATTGAAAAACAACAACAACCTCAACATTGAAAAACACCAACAAATTCAACAACAACCTCAACATTGAAAAACACCAACAAATTCAACAACAACCTCAGCATTGAAAAACAACAACAACCTCAACATTGAAAAACACCAACAAATTCAACAACAACCTCAACATTGAAAAACAACAACAACCTCAACATTGAAAAACACCGACAAATTCAACAACAACCTCGAAATTGAAAAACACCAACAAATACAACAACAACCTCAACATTGAAAAAGAACAAAAACCTCAACATTGAAAAACATCAACAAATTCAACAACAACCTCAACATTGAAAATCAACAACAACCTCAACATTGCAAAACACCAACAAATTCAACAACAACCTCAACATTTAAAAACACCAACAAGTTCAACAACAACCTCAACATTGAAAAACACCAACAAATTCAACAACAACCTCAACATTGAAAAACAACAACAACCTCAACATTGAAAAACACCAACAAATTCAACGACAACCTCGACATTGAAAGACACCCTCAAATTAAAAATCAACCTCAACATTGAACAACACCAACAACCTCAAAATTGAAAAAACACCAGCAAATTCAACATCAACCTCAACATTTAAAAACAACAACAACCTCAACATTGAAAAACACCAACAAATTCAACAACAACTTCAACATTGTAAAACACCAACAAATTCAACAACAACCTCAACATTGAAAAACACCAACAAATTCAACAACAACCTCAACATTGAAAAATAACAACAACCTCAACATTGAAAAACACCAACAAATTCAACAACAACCTCAACATTGAAAAACACCAACAAATTCAACAACAAACTCAAGATTGAAAAACACCCACAAATTCAACAACCTCAACATTGAAAAACAACAACAACCTCATCATTGAAAAACACCAACAAATTCAACAACAAACTCAACATTGAAAAACACCAACAAATTCAACAACAACCTCAAGATTGAAAAACAACAACAACCTCAACATTGAAAAACACCAACAAATTCAACAACAACCTCAACATTGAAAAACAACAACAACCTCAACATTGAAAAACACCAACAAATTCAACAACAACCTCAACATTGAAAAACACCAACAAATTCAACAACAACCTCAGCATTGAAAAACAACAACAACCTCAACATTGAAAAACACCAACAAATTCAACAACAACTTCAACATTGAAAAACACCAACAAATTCAACAACAACCTCGAAATTGAAACACAACAACAACCTCAACATTGAAAAACACCAACAAATTCAACAACAACCTCAACATTGAAAAACACCAACAAATTCAACAACAACCTCAACATTGAAAAACACCAACAAATTCAACAACAACCTCAACATTGAAAAACAATAACAACCTCAACATTGAAAAACACCAACAAATTCAACAACAACCTCAACATTGAAAAACAACAACAAACTCAACATTGAAAAACTCCAACAAATTCAACAACAACCTCAACTTTGAAAAACAACAACAACCTCAACATTGAAAAACACCAACAAATTCAACAACAACCTCAACATTGAAAAACAACAACAACCTCAACATTGAAAAACACCAACAAATTCAACAACAACCTCAACATTGAAAAACACCAACAAATTCAACAACAACCTCATCAATGAAAAACAACAACAACCTCAACATTGAAAAACACCAACAAATTCAACAACAACTTCAACATTGAAAAACACCAACAAATTCAAGAACAACATCGAAATTGAAAAACACCAACAAATTCAACAACAACCTAAACATTGAAAAACACCAACAAATTCAACAACAACCTCAACATTGAAAAACAACAACAACCTCAACATTGAAAAACAACAACAAATTCAACAACAACCTCAACGTTGAAAAACACCAACAAATTCAACAACAACCTCAACATTGAAAAACAACAACAACCTCAACATTGAAAAACACCAACAAATTCAACAACAACCTCAACATTGAAAAACACCAACAAATTCAACAACAACCTCAACATTGAAAAACACCAACAAACTCAACAACAACCTCAACATTGAAAAATAACAACAACCTCAACATTGAAAAACACCAACAAATTCAACAACAACCTCAACATTGAAACACACTAACAAATTCAACAACAACCTCAACATTGGAAAACATCAACAACCTCAACATTGAAAAACACCAACAAATTCAACAACAACCTCAACATTGAAAAACAACAACAACCTCAACATTGAAAAACACCAACAAATTCAACAACAACCTCAACATTGAAAAACACCAACAAATTCAACAACAACCTCAGCATTGAAAAACAACAACAACCTCAACATTGAAAAACACCAACAAATTCAAAAACAACCTCAACATTGAAAAACAACAACAACCTCAACATTGAAAAACACCGACAAATTCAACAACAACTTCAACATTGAAGAACACGAACAAATTCAACAACAACCTCGAAATTGAAAAACACCAACAAATACAACAACAACCTCAACATTGAAAAACAACAAAAACCTCAACATTGAAAAACACCAACAAATTCAACAACAACCTCAACATTTAAAAACACCAACAAGTTCAACAACAACCTCAACATTGAAAAACACCAACAAATTCAACAACAACCTCAACATTGAAAAACAACAACAACCTCAACATTGAAAAACACCAACAAATTCAACGACAACCTCGACATTGAAAAACACCAACAAATTCAACAACAACCTCAACATTGAAAAACACCAACAAATTCAACAACAACCTCAACATTGAAAAACACCAACAAACTCAACAACAACCTCAACATTGAAAAATAACAACAACCTCAACATTGAAAAACACCAACAAATTCAACAACAACCTCAACATTGAAAAACACTAACAAATTCAACAACAACCTCAACATTGGAAAACATCATCAACCTCAACATTGAAAAACACCAACAAATTCAACAACAACCTCAACATTGAAAAACAACAACAACCTCAACATTGAAAAACACCAACAAATTCAACAACAACCTCAACATTGAAAAACACCAACAAATTCAACAACAACCTCAGCATTGAAAAACAACAACAACCTCAACATTGAAAAACACCAACAAATTCAACAACAACCTCAACATTGAAAAACAACAACAACCTCAACATTGAAAAACACCGACAAATTCAACAACAACTTCAACATTGAAAAACACCAACAAATTCAACAACAACCTCGAAATTGAAAAACACCAACAAATACAACAACAACCTCAACATTGAAAAAGAACAAAAACCTCAACATTGAAAAACATCAAAAAATTCAACAACAACCTCAACATTGAAAATCAACAACAACCTCAACATTGCAAAACACCAACAAATTCAACAACAACCTCAACATTTAAAAACACCAACAAGTTCAACAACAACCTCAACATTGAAAAACACCAACAAATTCAACAACAACCTCAACATTGAAAAACAACAACAACCTCAACATTGAAAAACACCAACAAATTCAACGACAACCTCGACATTGAAAGACACCCTCAAATTAAAAATCAACCTCAACATTGAACAACACCAACAACCTCAAAATTGAAAAAACACCAGCAAATTCAACATCAACCTCAACATTTAAAAACAACAACAACCTCAACATTGAAAAACACCAACAAATTCAACAACAACTTCAACATTGTAAAACACCAACAAATTCAACAACAACCTCAACATTGAAAAACACCAACAAATTCAACAACAACCTCAACATTGAAAAATAACAACAACCTCAACATTGAAAAACACCAACAAATTCAACAACAACCTCAACATTGAAAAACACCAACAAATTCAACAACAAACTCAAGATTGAAAAACACCCACAAATTCAACAACCTCAACATTGAAAAACAACAACAACCTCATCATTGAAAAACACCAACAAATTCAACAACAAACTCAACATTGAAAAACACCAACAAATTCAACAACAACCTCAAGATTGAAAAACAACAACAACCTCAACATTGAAAAACACCAACAAATTCAACAACAACCTCAACATTGAAAAACAACAACAACCTCAACATTGAAAAACACCAACAAATTCAACAACAACCTCAACATTGAAAAACACCAACAAATTCAACAACAACCTCAGCATTGAAAAACAACAACAACCTCAACATTGAAAAACACCAACAAATTCAACAACAACTTCAACATTGAAAAACACCAACAAATTCAACAACAACCTCGAAATTGAAACACAACAACAACCTCAACATTGAAAAACACCAACAAATTCAACAACAACCTCAACATTGAAAAACACCAACAAATTCAACAACAACCTCAACATTGAAAAACACCAACAAATTCAACAACAACCTCAACATTGAAAAACAATAACAACCTCAACATTGAAAAACACCAACAAATTCAACAACAACCTCAACATTGAAAAACAACAACAAACTCAACATTGAAAAACTCCAACAAATTCAACAAGAACCTCAACTTTGAAAAACAACAACAACCTCAACATTGAAAAACACCAACAAATTCAACAACAACCTCAACATTGAAAAACAACAACAACCTCAACATTGAAAAACACCAACAAATTCAACAACAACCTCAACATTGAAAAACACCAACAAATTCAACAACAACCTCAAGATTGAAAAACAACAACAACCTCAACATTGAAAAACACCAACAAATTCAACAACAACCTCAACATTGAAAAACAATAACAACCTCAACATTGAAAAACACCAACAAATTCAACAACAACCTCAACTTTGAAAAACAACAACAACCTCAACATTGAAAAACACCAACAAATTCAACAACAACCTCAACATTGAAAAACAACAACAACCTCAACATTGAAAAACACCAACAAATTCAACAACAACCTCAACATTGAAAAACACCAACAAATTCAACAACAACCTCAGCAATGAAAAACAACAACAATCTCAACATTGAAAAACACCAACAAATTCAACAACAACTTCAACATTGAAAAACACCAACAAATTCAAGAACAACCTCGAAATTTAAAAAACCCCAACAAATTCAACAACAAAATAAACATTGAAAAACACCAACAAATTCAACAACAACCTCAACATTGAAAAACAACAACACCCTCAACATTGAAAAACAACAACAAATTCAACAACAACCTCAACGTTGAAAAACAGCAACAAATTCAACAACAACCTCAACATTGAAAAACAACAACAACCTCAACATTGAAAAACACCAACAAATTCAACAACAACCTCAACATTGAAAAACACCAACAAATTCAACAACAACCTCAACATTGAAAAACACCAACAAACTCAACAACAACCTCAACATTGAAAAATAACAACAACCTCAACATTGAAAAACACCAACAAATTCAACAACAACCTCAACATTGAAAAACACTAACAAATTCAACAACAACCTCAACATTGGAAAACATCAACAACCTCAACATTGAAAAACACCAACAAATTCAACAACAACCTCAACATTGAAAAACAACAACAACCTCAACATTGAAAAACACCAACAAATTCAACAACAACCTCAACATTGAAAAACACCAACAAATTCAACAACAACCTCAGCATTGAAAAACAACAACAACTTCAACATTGAAAAACACCAACAAATTCAACAACAACCTCAACATTGAAAATCAACAACAACCTCAACATTGCAAAACACCAACAAATTCAACAACAACCTCAACATTTAAAAACACCAACAAGTTCAACAACAACCTCAACATTGAAAAACACCAACAAATTCAACAACAACCTCAACATTGAAAAACAACAACAACCTCAACATTGAAAAACACCAACAAATTCAACGACAACCTCGACATTGAAAAACACCAACAAATTCAACAACAACCTCAACATTGAAAAACACCAACAAATTCAACAACAACCTCAACATTGAAAAACACCAACAAACTCAACAACAACCTCAACATTGAAAAATAACAACAACCTCAACATTGAAAAACACCAACAAATTCAACAACAACCTCAACATTGAAAAACACTAACAAATTCAACAACAACCTCAACATTGGAAAACATCAACAACCTCAACATTGAAAAACACCAACAAATTCAACAACAACCTCAACATTGAAAAACAACAACAACCTCAACATTGAAAAACACCAACAAATTCAACAACAACCTCAACATTGAAAAACACCAACAAATTCAACAACAACCTCAGCATTGAAAAACACCAACAAATTCAACAACAACCTCAACATTGAAAAACACCAACAAACTCAACAACAACCTCAACATTGAAAAATAACAACAACCTCAACATTGAAAAACACCAACAAATTCAACAACAACCTCAACATTGAAAAACACTAACAAATTCAACAACAACCTCAACATTGGAAAACATCAACAACCTCAACATTGAAAAACACCAACAAATTCAACAACAACCTCAACATTGAAAAACAACAACAACCTCAACATTGAAAAACACCAACAAATTCAACAACAACCTCAACATTGAAAAACACCAACAAATTCAACAACAACCTCAGCATTGAAAAACAACAACAACCTCAACATTGAAAAACACCAACAAATTCAACAACAACCTCAACATTGAAAAACAACAACAAATTCAACAACAACCTCGAAATTGAAAAACACCAACAAACACAACAACAACCTCAACATTGAAAAAGAACAAAAACCTCAACATTGAAAAACATCAACAAATTCAACAACAACCTCAACATTGAAAATCAACAACAACCTCAACATTGCAAAACACCAACAAATTCAACAACAACCTCAACATTTAAAAACACCAACAAGTTCAACAACAACCTCAACATTGAAAAACACCAACAAATTCAACAACAACCTCAACATTGAAAAACAACAACAACCTCAACATTGAAAAACACCAACAAATTCAACAACAACCTCGACATTGAAAGACACCCTCAAATTAAAAATCAACCTCAACATTGAACAACACCAACAACCTCAAAATTGAAAAAACACCAGCAAATTCAACATCAGCCTCAACATTTAAAAACAACAACAACCTCAACATTGAAAAACACCAACAAATTCAACAACAACTTCAACATTGTAAAACACCATCAAATTCAACAACAACCTCAACATTGAAAAACACCAACAAATTCAACAACAACCTCAACATTGAAAAATAACAACAACCTCAACATTGAAAAACACCAACAAATTCAACAACAACCTCAACATTGAAAAACACCAACAAATTCAACAACAAACTCAAGATTGAAAAACACCCACAAATTCAACAACCTCAACATTGAAAAACAACAACAACCTCATCATTGAAAAACACCAACAAATTCAACAACAAACTCAACATTGAAAAACACCAACAAATTCAACAACAACCTCAAGATTGAAAAACAACAACAACCTCAACATTGAAAAACACCAACAAATTCAACAACAACCTCAACATTGAAAAACAACAACAACCTCAACATTGAAAAACACCAACAAATTCAACAACAACCTCAACATTGAAAAACACCAACAAATTCAACAACAACCTCAGCATTGAAAAACAACAACAACCTCAACATTGAAAAACACCAACAAATTCAACAACAACTTCAACATTGAAAAACACCAACAAATTCAACAACAACCTCGAAATTGAAACACAACAACAACCTCAACATTGAAAAACACCAACAAATTCAACAACAACCTCAACATTGAAAAACACCAACAAATTCAACAACAACCTCAACATTGAAAAACACCAACAAATTCAACAACAACCTCAACATTGAAAAACAATAACAACCTCAACATTGAAAAACACCAACAAATTCAACAACAACCTCAACATTGAAAAACAACAACAAACTCAACATTGAAAAACTCCAACAAATTCAACAACAACCTCAACTTTGAAAAACAACAACAACCTCAACATTGAAAAACACCAACAAATTCAACAACAACCTCAACATTGAAAAACAACAACAACCTCAACATTGAAAAACACCAACAAATTCAACAACAACCTCAACATTGAAAAACACCAACAAATTCAACAACAACCTCATCAATGAAAAACAACAACAACCTCAACATTGAAAAACACCAACAAATTCAACAACAACTTCAACATTGAAGAACACCAACAAATTCAAGAACAACCTCGAAATTGAAAAACACCAACAAATTCAACAACAACCTAAACATTGAAAAACACCAACAAATTCAACAACAACCTCAACATTGAAAAACAACAACAAATTCAACAACAACCTCAACGTTGAAAAACACCAACAAATTCAACAACAACCTCAACATTGAAAAACAACAACAACCTCAACATTGAAAAACACCAACAAATTCAACAACAACCTCAACATTGAAAAACACCAACAAATTCAACAACAACCTCAACATTGAAAAACACCAACAAACTCAACAACAACCTCAACATTGAAAAATAACAACAACCTCAACATTGAAAAACACCAACAAATTCAACAACAACCTCAACATTGAAACACACTAACAAATTCAACAACAACCTCAACATTGGAAAACATCAACAACCTCAACATTGAAAAACACCAACAAATTCAACAACAACCTCAACATTGAAAAACAACAACAACCTCAACATTGAAAAACACCAACAAATTCAACAACAACCTCAACATTGAAAAACACCAACAAATTCAACAACAACCTCAGCATTGAAAAACAACAACAACCTCAACATTGAAAAACACCAACAAATTCAACAACAACCTCAACATTGAAAAACAACAACAACCTCAACATTGAAAAACACCGACAAATTCAACAACAACTTCAACATTGAAGAACACGAACAAATTCAACAACAACCTCGAAATTGAAAAACACCAACAAATACAACAACAACCTCAACATTGAAAAACAACGAAAACCTCAACATTGAAAAACACCAACAAATTCAACAACAACCTCAACATTGAAAATCAACAACAACCTCAACATTGCAAAACACCAACAAATTCAACAACAACCTCAACATTTAAAAACACCAACAAGTTCACCAACAACCTCAACATTGAAAAACAACAACAATCTCAACATTGAAAAACACCAACAAATTCAACAACAACCTCAACATTGAAAAACAACAACAACCTCAACATTGAAAAACACCGACAAATTCAACATCAACTTCAACATTGAAAAACACCAACAAATTCAACAACAACCTCAGCATTGAAAAACAACAACAACTTCAACATTGAAAAACACCAACAAATTCAACAACAACCTCAACATTGAAAATCAACAACAACCTCAACATTGAAAAACACCAACAAATTCAACAACAACCTCAACATTTAAAAACACCAACAAGTTCAACAACAACCTCAACATTGAAAAACACCAACAAATTCAACAACAACCTCAACATTGAAAAACAACAACAACCTCAACATTGAAAAACACCAACAAATTCAACGACAACCTCGACATTGAAAAACACCAACAAATTCAACAACAACCTCAACATTGAAAAACACCAACAAATTCAACAACAACCTCAACATTGAAAAACACCAACAAACTCAACAACAACCTCAACATTGAAAAATAACAACAACCTCAACATTGAAAAACACCAACAAATTCAACAACAACCTCAACATTGAAAAACACTAACAAATTCAACAACAACCTCAACATTGGAAAACATCAACAACCTCAACATTGAAAAACACCAACAAATTCAACAACAACCTCAACATTGAAAAACAACAACAACCTCAACATTGAAAAACACCAACAAATTCAACAACAACCTCAACATTGAAAAACACCAACAAATTCAACAACAACCTCAGCATTGAAAAACAACAACAACCTCAACATTGAAAAACACCAACAAATTCAACAACAACCTCAACATTGAAAAACAACAACAACCTCAACATTGAAAAACACCGACAAATTCAACAACAACTTCAACATTGAAAAACACCAACAAATTCAACAACAACCTCGAAATTGAAAAACACCAACAAATACAACAACAACCTCAACATTGAAAAAGAACAAAAACCTCAACATTGAAAAACATCAACAAATTCAACAACAACCTCAACATTGAAAATCAACAACAACCTCAACATTGCAAAACACCAACAAATTCAACAACAACCTCAACATTTAAAAACACCAACAAGTTCAACAACAACCTCAACATTGAAAAACACCAACAAATTCAACAACAACCTCAACATTGAAAAACAACAACAACCTCAACATTGAAAAAACCAACAAATTCAACGACAACCTCGACATTGAAAGACACCCTCAAATTAAAAATCAACCTCAACATTGAACAACACCAACAACCTCAAAATTGAAAAAACACCAGCAAATTCAACAACAACCTCAACATTTAAAAACAACAACAACCTCAACATTGAGAAACACGAACAAATTCAACAACAACTTCAACATTGTAAAACACCAACAAATTCAACAACAACCTCAACATTGAAAAACACCAACAAATTCAACAACAACCTCAACATTGAAAAATAACAACAACCTCAACATTGAAAAACACCAACAAATTCAACAACAACCTCAACATTGAAAAACACCAACAAATTCAACAACAAACTCAAGATTGAAAAACACCCACAAATTCAACAACCTCAACATTGAAAAACAACAACAACCTCATCATTGAAAAACACCAACAAATTCAACAACAAACTCAACATTGAAAAACACCAACAAATTCAACAACAACTTCAAGATTGAAAAACAACAGCAACCTCAACATTGAAAAACACCAACAAATTCAACAACAACCTCAACATTGAAAAACAACAACAACCTCAACATTGAAAAACACCAACAAATTCAACAACAACCTCAACATTGAAAAACACCAACAAATTCAACAACAACCTCAGCATTGAAAAACAACAACAACCTCAACATTGAAAAACACCAACAAATTCAACAACAACTTCAACATTGAAAAACACCAACAAATTCAACAACAACCTCGAAATTGAAAAACACCAACAAATTCAACAACAACCTAAACATTGAAAAACACCAACAAATTCAACAACAACCTCAACATTGAAAAACAACAACAACCACAACATTAAATAACACCAACAAATTCAACAACAACCTCAACTTTGAAAAACACCAACAAATTCAACAACAACCTCAACATTGAAACACAACAACAACCTCAACATTGAAAAACACCAACAAATTCAACAACAACCTCAACATTGAAAAACACCAACAAATTCAACAACAACCTCAACATTGATAAACACCAACAAATTCAACAACAACCTCAACATTGAAAAACAATAACAACCTCAACATTGAAAAACACCAACAAATTCAACAACAACCTCAACATTGAAAAACAACAACAAACTCAACATTGAAAAACTCCAACAAATTCAACAACAACCTCAACTTTGAAAAACAACAACAACCTCAACATTGAAAAACACCAACAAATTCAACAACAACCTCAACATTGAAAAACAACAACAACCTCAACATTGAAAAACACCAACAAATTCAACAACAACCTCAACATTGAAAAACACCAACAAATTCAACAACAACCTCATCAATGAAAAACAACAACAACCTCAACATTGAAAAACACCAACAAATTCAACAACAACTTCAACATTGAAAAACACCAACAAATTCAAGAACAACCTCGAAATTGAAAAACACCAACAAATTCAACAACAACCTAAACATTGAAAAACACCAACAAATTCAACAACAACCTCAACATTGAAAAACAACAACAACCTCAACATTGAAAAACAGCAACAAATTCAACAACAACCTCAACGTTGAAAAACACCAACAAATTCAACAACAACCTCAACATTGAAAAACAACAACAACCTCAACATTGAAAAACACCAACAAATTCAACAACAACCTCAACATTGAAAAACACCAACAAATTCAACAACAACCTCAACATTGAAAAACACCAACAAACTCAACAACAACCTCAACATTGAAAAATAACAACAACCTCAACATTGAAAAACACCAACAAATTCAACAACAACCTCAACATTGAAACACACTAACAAATTCAACAACAACCTCAACATTGGAAAACATCAACAACCTCAACATTGAAAAACACCAACAAATTCAACAACAACCTCAACATTGAAAAACAACAACAACCTCAACATTGAAAAACACCAACAAATTCAACAACAACCTCAACATTGAAAAACACCAACAAATTCAACAACAACCTCAGCATTGAAAAAAACAACAACCTCAACATTGAAAAACACCAACAAATTCAACAACAACCTCAACATTGAAAAACAACAACAACCTCAACATTGAAAAACACCGACAAATTCAACAACAACTTCAACATTGAAAAACACGAACAAATTCAACAACAACCTCGAAATTGAAAAACACCAACAAATACAACAACAACCTCAACATTGAAAAACAACAAAAACCTCAACATTGAAAAACACCAACAAATTCAACAACAACCTCAACATTGAAAATCAACAACAACCTCAACATTGCAAAACACCAACAAATTCAACAACAACCTCAACATTTAAAAACACCAACAAGTTCACCAACAACCTCAACATTGAAAAACAACAACAATCTCAACATTGAAAAACACCAACAAATTCAACAACAACCTCAACATTGAAAAACAACAGCAACCTCAGCATTGAAAAACACCAACAAATTCAACGACAACCTCGACATTGAAAGACACCCTAAAATTGAAAATCAACCTCAACATTGAACAACACCAACAACCTCAAAATTGAAAATACACCAGCAAATTCAACAACAACCTCAACATTTAAAAACAACAACAACCTCAATATTGAAAAACACCAACAAATTCAACAACAACCTCAACATTGAAAAACACCAACAAATTCAACAACAACCTCAACATTGAAAAACACCAACAAATTCAACAACAACCTCAACATTGAAAAATAACAACAACCTCAACATTGAAAAACACCAACAAATTCAACAACAACCTCAACATTGAAAAACACCAACAAATTCAACAACAAACTCAAGATTGAAAAACACCCACAAATTCAACAACCTCAACATTGAAAAACAACAACAACCTCATCATTGAAAAACACCAACAAATTCAACAACAAACTCAACATTGAAAAACACCAACAAATTCAACAACAACCTCAAGATTGAGAAACAACAACAACCTCAACATTGAAAAACACCAACAAATTCAACAACAACCTCAACATTGAAAAACAACAACAACCTCAACATTGAAAAACACCAACAAATTCAACAACAACCTCAACATTGAAAAACACCAGCAAATTCAACAACAACCTCAGCATTGAAAAACAACAACAACCTCAACATTGAAAAACACCAACAAATTCAACAACAACTTCAACATTGAAAAACACCAACAAATTCAACAACAACCTCGAAATTGAAAAACACCAACAAATTCAACAACAACCTAAACATTGAAAAACACCAACAAATTCAACAACAACCTCAACATTGAAAAACAACAACAACCTCAACATTAAATAACACCAACAAATTCAACAACAACCTCAACGTTGAAAAACACGAACAAATTCAACAACAACCTCAACATTGAAAAACAACAACAACCTCAACATTGAAAAACACCAACAAATTCAACAACAACCTCAACATTGAAAAACACCAACAAATTCAACAACAACCTCAACATTGAAAAACAACAACAACCTCGAAATTGAAAAACACCAACAAATTCAAAAACAACCTCAACATTGAAAAACAACAACAAATTCAACAACAACCTCAACATTGAAAAACAACAACAACCTCAACATTGAAAAACAACAACAAATTCAACAACAACCTCAACGTTGAAAAACACCAACAAATTCAACAACAACCTCAACATTGAAAAATAACAACAACCTCAACATTGAAAAACACCAGCAAATTCAACAACAACCTCAACATTGAAAAACACCAACAAATTCAACAACAACCTCAACATTGAAAAACACCAACAAACTCAACAACAACCTCAACATTGAAAAATAACAACAACCTCAACATTGAAAAACACCAACAAATTCAACAACAACCTCAACATTGAAAAACACTAACAAATTCAACAACAACCTCAACATTGGAAAACATCAACAACCTCAACATTGAAAAACACCAACAAATTCAACAACAACCTCAACATTGAAAAACAACAACAACCTCAACATTGAAAAACACCAACAAATTCAACAACAACCTCAACATTGAAAAACACCAACAAATTCAACAACAACCTCAGCATTGAAAAACAACAACAACCTCAACATTGAAAAACACCAACAAATTCAACAACAACCTCAACATTGAAAAACAACAACAACCTCAACATTGAAAAACACCGACAAATTCAACAACAACTTCAACATTGAAAAACACCAACAAATTCAACAACAACCTCAGCATTGAAAAACAACAACAACTTCAACATTGAAAAACACCAACAAATTCAACAACAACCTCAACATTGAAAATCAACAACAACCTCAACATTGCAAAACACCAACAAATTCAACAACAACCTCAACATTTAAAAACACCAACAAGTTCAACAACAACCTCAACATTGCAAAACACCAACAAATTCAACAACAACCTCAACATTGAAAAACAACAACAACCTCAACATTGAAAAACACCAACAAATTCAACAACAACCTCAACATTGAAAAACACCAACAAATTCAACAACAACCTCAACATTGAAAAACACCAACAAACTCAACAACAACCTCAACATTGAAAAATAACAACAACCTCAACATTGAAAAACACCAACAAATTCAACAACAACCTCAACATTGAAAAACACTAACAAATTCAACAACAACCTCAACATTGGAAAACATCAACAACCTCAACATTGAAAAACACCAACAAATTCAACAACAACCTCAACATTGAAAAACAACAACAACCTCAACATTGAAAAACACCAACAAATTCAACAACAACCTCAACATTGAAAAACACCAACAAATTCAACAACAACCTCAGCATTGAAAAACAACAACAACCTCAACATTGAAAAACACCAACAAATTCAACAACAACCTCAACATTGAAAAACAACAACAACCTCAACATTGAAAAACACCGACAAATTCAACAACAACTTCAACATTGAAAAACACCAACAAATTCAACAACAACCTCGAAATTGAAAAACACCAACAAATACAACAACAACCTCAACATTGAAAAAGAACAAAAACCTCAACATTGAAAAACATCAACAAATTCAACAACAACCTCAACATTGAAAATCAACAACAACCTCAACATTGCAAAACACCAACAAATTCAACAACAACCTCAACATTTAAAAACACCAACAAGTTCAACAACAACCTCAACATTGAAAAACACCAACAAATTCAACAACAACCTCAACATTGAAAAACACCAACAAATTCAACAACAAACTCAAGATTGAAAAACACCCACAAATTCAACAACCTCAACATTGAAAAACAACAACAACCTCATCATTGAAAAACACCAACAAATTCAACAACAAACTCAACATTGAAAAACACCAACAAATTCAACAACAACTTCAAGATTGAAAAACAACAGCAACCTCAACATTGAAAAACACCAACAAATTCAACAACAACCTCAACATTGAAAAACAACAACAACCTCAACATTGAAAAACACCAACAAATTCAACAACAACCTCAACATTGAAAAACACCAACAAATTCAACAACAACCTCAGCATTGAAAAACAACAACAACCTCAACATTGAAAAACACCAACAAATTCAACAACAACTTCAACATTGAAAAACACCAACAAATTCAACAACAACCTCGAAATTGAAAAACACCAACAAATTCAACAACAACCTAAACATTGAAAAACACCAACAAATTCAACAACAACCTCAACATTGAAAAACAACAACAACCTCAACATTAAATAACACCAACAAATTCAACAACAACCTCAACTTTGAAAAACACCAACAAATTCAACAACAACCTCAACATTGAAACACAACAACAACCTCAACATTGAAAAACACCAACAAATTCAACAACAACCTCAACATTGAAAAACACCAACAAATTCAACAACAACCTCAACATTGAAAAACACCAACAAATTCAACAACAACCTCAACATTGAAAAACAATAACAACCTCAACATTGAAAAACACCAACAAATTCAACAACAACCTCAACATTGAAAAACAACAACAAACTCAACATTGAAAAACTCCAACAAATTCAACAACAACCTCAACTTTGAAAAACAATAACAACCTCAACATTGAAAAACACCAACAAATTCAACAACAACCTCAACATTGAAAAACAACAACAACCTCAACATTGAAAAACACCAACAAATTAAACAACAACTTCAACA
The DNA here is from genome assembly GCA_026770705.1 of Isurus oxyrinchus. Classification (NCBI taxonomy): domain Eukaryota; kingdom Metazoa; phylum Chordata; class Chondrichthyes; order Lamniformes; family Lamnidae; genus Isurus; species Isurus oxyrinchus. Next base: position 24,035 of record JANJGN010000380.1, read on the forward strand.
TTGAAAAACACCAACAAATTCAAGAACAACCTCGAAATTGAAAAACACCAACAAATTCAACAACAACCTAAGCATTGAAAAACACCAACAAATTCAACAACAACCTCAACATTGAAAAACAACAACAACCTCAACATTGAAAAACAACAACAAATTCAACAACAACCTCAACATTGAAAAATAACAACAACCTCAACATTGAAAAACACCAACAAATTCAACAACAACCTCAACATTGAAACACACTAACAAATTCAACAATAACCTCAACATTGGAAAACATCAACAACCTCAACATTGAAAAACACCAACAAATTCAACAACAACCTCAACATTGAAAAACAACAACAACCTCAACATTGAAAAACACCAACAAATTCAACAACAACCTCAACATTGAAAAACACCAACAAATTCAACAACAACCTCAGCATTGAAAAACAACAACAACCTCAACATTGAAAAACACCAACAAATTCAACAACAACCTCAACATTGAAAAACAACAACAACCTCAACATTGAAAAACACCGACAAATTCAACAACAACTTCAACATTGAAAAACACGAACAAATTCAACAACAACCTCGAAATTGAAAAACACCAACAAATACAACAACAACCTCAACATTGAAAAACAACAAAAACCTCAACATTGAAAAACACCAACAAATTCAACAACAACCTCAACATTGAAAATCAACAACAACCTCAACATTGCAAAACACCAACAAATTCAACAACAACCTCAACATTTAAAAACACCAACAAGTTCACCAACAACCTCAACATTGAAAAACAACAACAATCTCAACATTGAAAAACACCAACAAATTCAACAACAACCTCAACATTGAAAAACAACAACAACCTCAACATTGAAAAACACCAACAAATTCAACGACAACCTCGACATTGAAAGACACCCTCAAATTGAAAATCAACCTCAACATTGAACAACACCAACAACCTCAAAATTGAAAATACACCAGCAAATTCAACAACAACCTCAACATTTAAAAACAACAACAACCTCAATATTGAAAAACACCAACAAATTCAACAACAACCTCAACATTGAAAAACACCAACAAATTCAACAACAACCTCAACATTGAAAAACACCAACAAATTCAACAACAACCTCAACATTGAAAAATAACAACAACCTCAACATTGAAAAACACCAACAAATTCAACAACAACCTCAACATTGAAAAACACCAACAAATTCAACAACAAACTCAAGATTGAAAAACACCCACAAATTCAACAACCTCAACATTGAAAAACAACAACAACCTCATCATTGAAAAACACCAACAAATTCAACAACAAACTCAACATTGAAAAACACCAACAAATTCAACAACAACCTCAAGATTGAAAAACAACAACAACCTCAACATTGAAAAACACCAACAAATTCAACAACAACCTCAACATTGAAAAACAACAACAACCTCAACATTGAAAAACACCAACAAATTCAACAACAACCTCAACATTGAAAAACACCAGCAAATTCAACAACAACCTCAGCATTGAAAAACAACAACAACCTCAACACTGAAAAACACCAAAAATTCAACAACAACTTCAACATTGAAAAACACCAACAAATTCAACAACAACCTCGAAATTGAAAAACACCAACAAATTCAACAACAACCTAAACATTGAAAAACACCAACAAATTCAACAACAACCTCAACATTGAAAAACAAGAACAACCTCAACATTAAATAACACCAACAAATTCAACAACAACCTCAACGTTGAAAAACACCAACAAATTCAACAACAACCTCAACATTGAAAAACAACAACAACCTCAACATTGAAAAACACCAACAAATTCAACAACAACCTCAACATTGAAAAACACCAACAAATTCAACAACAACCTCAACATTGAAAAACAACAACAACCTCGAAATTGAAAAACACCAACAAATTCAACAACAACCTCAACATTGAAAAACAACAACAAATTCAACAACAACCTCAACATTGAAAAACAACAACAACCTCAACATTGAAAAACAACAACAAATTCAACAACAACCTCAACGTTGAAAAACACCAACAAATTCAACAACAACCTCAACATTGAAAAACAACAACAACCTCAACATTGAAAAACACCAGCAAATTCAACAACAACCTCAACATTGAAAAACAGCAACAAATTCAACAACAACCTCAACATTGAAAAACACCAACAAACTCAACAACAACCTCAACATTGAAAAATAACAACAACCTCAACATTGAAAAACACCAACAAATTCAACAACAACCTCAACATTGAAAAACACTAACAAATTCAACAAAAACCTCAACATTGGAAAACATCAACAACCTCAACATTGAAAAACACCAACAAATTCAACAACAACCTCAACATTGAAAAACAACAACAACCTCAACATTGAAAAACACCAACAAATTCAACAACAACCTCAACATTGAAAAACACCAACAAATTCAACAACAACCTCAGCATTGAAAAACAACAACAACCTCAACATTGAAAAACACCAACAAATTCAACAACAACCTCAACATTGAAAAACAACAACAACCTCAACATTGAAAAACACCGACAAATTCAACAACAACTTCAACATTGAAAAACACCAACAAATTCAACAACAACCTCAACGTTGAAAAACACCAACAAATTCAACAACAACCTCAACATTGAAAAACAACAACAACCTCAACATTGAAAAATACCAACAAATTCAACAACAACCTCAACATTGAAAAACACCAACAAATTCAACAACAGCCTCAACATTGAAAAACACCAACAAACTCAACAACAACCTCAACATTGAAAAATAACAACAACCTCAACATTGGAAAACACTAACAAATTCAACAACAACCTCAACATTGGAAAACATCAACAACCTCAACATTGAAAAACACCAACAAATTCAACAACAACCTCAACATTGAAAAACAACAACAACCTCAACATTGAAAAACACCAACAAATTCAACAACAACCTCAACATTGAAAAACACCAACAAATTCAACAACAACCTCAACATTGAAAAACAACAACAACCTCAACATTGAAAAACAACAACAAATTCAACAACAACCTCAACGTTGAAAAACACCAACAAATTCAACAACAACATCAACATTGAAAAACAACAACAACCTCAACATTGAAAAACACCAACAAATTCAACAACAACCTCAACATTGAAAAACACCAACAAATTCAACAACAACCTCAACATTGAAAAACACCAACAAACTCAACAACAACCTCAACATTGAAAAATAACAACAACCTCAACATTGAAAAACACCAACAAATTCAACAACAACCTCAACATTGAAAAACACTAACAAATTCAACAACAACCTCAACATTGGAAAACATCAACAACCTCAACATTGAAAAACACCAACAAATTCAACAACAACCTCAACATTGAAAAACAACAACAACCTCAACATTGAAAAACACCAACAAATTCAACAACAACCTCAACATTGAAAAACACCAACAAATTCAACAACAACCTCAGCATTGAAAAACAACAACAACCTCAACATTGAAAAACACCAACAAATTCAACAACAACCTCAACATTGAAAAACAACAACAACCTCAACATTGAAAAACACCGACAAATTCAACAACAACTTCAACATTGAAAAACACCAACAAATTCAACAACAACCTAAACATTGAAAAACACCAACAAATTCAACAACACTCTCAACATTGAAAAACAACAACAACCTCAACATTGAAAAACAACAACAAATTCAACAACAACCTCAACGTTGAAAAACACCAACAAATTCAACAACAACCTCAACATTGAAAAACAACAACAACCTCAACATTGAAAAACACCAACAAATTCAACAACAACCTCAACATTGAAAAACACCAACAAATTCAACAACAACCTCAACATTGAAAAACACCAACAAACTCAAGAACAACCTCAACATTGAAAAATAACAACAACCTCAACATTGAAAAACACTAACAAATTCAACAACAACCTCAACATTGGAAAACATCAACAACCTCAACATTGAAAAACACCAACAAATTCAACAACAACCTCAACATTGAAAAACAACAACAACCTCAACATTGAACAACACCAACAACCTCAAAATTGAAAATACACCAACAAATTAAACAGCAACCTCAACATTTAAAAACAACAACAACCTCAACATTGAAAAACACCAACAAATTCAACAACAACCTCAACATTGAAAAACACCAACAAATTCAACAACAACCTCAACATTGAAAAACACCAACAAATTCAACAACAACCTCAACATTGAAAAATAACAACAACCTCAACATTGAAAAACACCAACAAATTCAACAACAACCTCAACATTGAAAAACACCAACAAATTCAACAACAAACTCAAGATTGAAAAACACCCACAAATTCAACAACCTCAACATTGAAAAACAACAACAACCTCATCATTGAAAAACACCAACAAATTCAACAACAATCTCAACATTGAAAAACACCAACAAATTCAACAACAACCTCAAGATTGAAAAACAACAACAACCTCAACATTGAAAAACACCAACAAATTCAACAACAACCTCAACATTGAAAAACAACAACAACCTCAACATTGAAAAACACCAACAAATTCAACAACAACCTCAACATTGAAAAACACCAACAAATTCAACAACAACCTCAGCATTGAAAAACAACAACAACCTCAACATTGAAAAACACCAACAAATTCAACAACAACTTCAACATTGAAAAACACCAACAAATTCAACAACAACCTCGAAATTGAAAAACACCAACAAATTCAACAACAACCTAAACATTGAAAAACACCAACAAATTCAACAACAACCTCAACATTGAAAAACAACAACAACCTCAACATTAAATAACACCAACAAATTCAACAACAACCTCAACGTTGAAAAACACCAACAAATTCAACAACAACCTCAACATTGAAAAACAACAACAACCTCAACATTGAAAAACACCAACAAATTCAACAACAACCTCAACATTGAAAAACACCAACAAATTCAACAACAACCTCAACATTGAAAAACAACAACAACCTCGAAATTGAAAAACACCAACAAATTCAACAACAACCTAAACATTGAAAAACACCAACAAATTCAACAACCTCAACATTGAAAAACAACAACAACCTCAACATTGAAAAACAACAACAAATTCAACAACAACCTCAACGTTGAAAAACACCAACAAATTCAACAACAACCTCAACATTGAAAAACAACAACAACCTCAACATTGAAAAACACCAACAAATTCAACAACAACCTCAACATTGAAAAACACCAACAAATTCAACAACAACCTCAACATTGAAAAACACCAACAAACTCAACAACAACCTCAACATTGAAAAATAACAACAACCTCAACATTGAAAAACACCAACAAATTCAACAACAACCTCAACATTGAAAAACACTAACAAATTCAACAACAACCTCAACATTGGAAAACATCAACAACCTCAACATTGAAAAACACCAACAAATTCAACAACAACCTCAACATTGAAAAACAACAACAACCTCAACATTGAAAAACACCAACAAATTCAACAACAACCTCAACATTGAAAAACACCAACAAATTCAACAACAACCTCAGCATTGAAAAACAACAACAACCTCAACATTGAAAAACACCAACAAATTCAACAACAACCTCAACATTGAAAAACAACAACAACCTCAACATTGAAAAACACCGACAAATTCAACAACAACTTCAACATTGAAAAACACCAACAAATTCAACAACAACCTAAACATTGAAACACACCAACAAATTCAACAACAACCTCAACATTGAAAAACAACAACAACCTCAACATTGAAAAACAACAACAAATTCAACAACAACCTCAACGTTGAATAACACCAACAAATTCAACAACAACCTCAACATTGAAAAACAACAACAACCTCAACATTGAAAAACACCAACAAATTCAACAACAACCTCAACATTGAAAAACACCAACAAATTCAACAACAACCTCAACATTGAAAAACACGAACAAACTCAACAACAACCTCAACATTGAAAAATAACAACAACCTCAACATTGGAAAACACTAACAAATTCAACAACAACCTCAACATTGGAAAACATCAACAACCTCAACATTGAAAAACACCAACAAACTCAACAAAAACCTCAACATTGAAAAACAACAACAACCTCAACATTGAAAAACACCAACAAATTCAACAACAACTTCAACATTGAAAAACACCAACAAATTCAACAACAACCTCGAAATTGAAAAACACCAACAAATTCAACAACAACCTAAACATTGAAAAACACCAACAAATTCAACAACAACCTCAACATTGAAAAACAACAACAACCTCAACATTAAATAACACCAACAAATTCAACAACAACCTCAACGTTGAAAAACACCAACAAATTCAACAACAACCTCAACATTGAAAAACAACAACAACCTCAACATTGAAAAACACCAACAAATTCAACAACAACCTCAACATTGAAAAACACCAACAAATTCAACAACAACCTCAACATTGAAAAACAACAACAACCTCGAAATTGAAAGACACCAACAAATTCAACAACAACCTAAACATTGAAAAACACCAACAAATTCAACAACAACCTCAACATTGAAAAACAACAACAACCTCAACATTGAAAAACAACAACAAATTCAACAACAACCTCAACGTTGAAAAACACCAACAAATTCAACAACACCCTCAACATTGAAAAACAACAACAACCTCAACATTGAAAAACACCAACAAATTCAACAACAACCTCAACATTGAAAAACACCAACAAATTCAACAACAACCTCAACATTGAAAAACACCAACAAACTCAACAACAACCTCAACATTGAAAAATAACAACAACCTCAACATTGAAAAACACCAACAAATTCAACAACAACCTCAACATTGAAAAACACTAACAAATTCAACAACAACCTCAACATTGGAAAACATCAACAACCTCAACATTGAAAAACACCAACAAATTCAACAACAACCTCAACATTGAAAAACAACAACAACCTCAACATTGAAAAACACCAACAAATTCAACAACAACCTCAACATTGAAAAACACCAACAAATTCAACAACAACCTCAGCATTGAAAAACAACAACAACCTCAACATTGAAAAACACCAACAAATTCAACAACAACCTCAACATTGAAAACCAACAACAACCTCAACATTGAAAAACACCGACAAATTCAACAACAACTTCAACATTGAAAAACACCAACAAATTCAACAACAACCTGAACATTGAAAAACACCAACAAATTCAACAACAACCTCAACATTGAAAAACAACAACAACCTCAACATTGAAAAACAACAACAAATTCAACAACAACCTCAACGTTGAAAAACACCAACAAATTCAACAACAACCTCAACATTGAAAAACAACAACAACCTCAACATTGAAAAACACCAACAAATTCAACAACAACCTCAACATTGAAAAACACCAACAAATTCAACAACAACCTCAACATTGAAAAACACGAACAAACTCAACAACAACCTCAACATTGAAAAATAACAACAACCTCAACATTGGAAAACACTAACAAATTCAACAACAACCTCAACATTGGAAAACATCAACAACCTCAACATTGAAAAACACCAACAAACTCAACAACAACCTCAACATTGAAAAATAACAACAACCTCAACATTGAAAAACAACAACAAATTCAACAACAACCTCAGCATTGAAAAACACCAACAAATTCAACAACAACCTCAACATTGAAAAACAACAAAAACCTCAACATTGAAAAACACCAACAAATTCAACAACAACCTCAACATTGAAAATCAACAACAACCTCAACATTGCAAAACACCAACAAATTCAACAACAACCTCAACATTTAAAAACACCAACAAGTTCACCAACAACCTCAACATTGAAAAACAACAACAATCTCAACATTGAAAAACACCAACAAATTCAACAACAACCTCAACATTGAAAAACACCAACAAATTCAACAACAACCTCAGCATTGAAAAACAACAACAACCTCAACATTGAAAAACACCAACAAATTCAACAACAACCTCAACATTGAAAAACACCAACAAATTCAACAGCAACCTCAACATTGAAAAACACCAACAAATTCAACAACAACCTCAACATTGAAAAACACGAACAAACTCAACAACAACCTCAACATTGAAAAATAACAACAACCTCAACATTGGAAAACACTAACAAATTCAACAACAACCTCAACATTGGAAAACATCAACAACCTCAACATTGAAAAACACCAACAAACTCAACAACAACCTCAACATTGAAAAATAACAACAACCTCAACATTGAAAAACACCAACAAATTCAACAACAACCTCAGCATTGAAAAACACTAACAAATTCAACAACAACCTCAACATTGGAAAACATCAACAACCTCAACATTGAAAAACACCAACAAATTCAACAACAACCTCAACATTGAAAAACAACAACAACCTCAACATTGAAAAACACCAACAAATTCAACAACAACCTCAACATTGAAAAACAACAAAAACCTCAACATTGAAAAACACCAACAAATTCAACAACAACCTCAACATTGAAAATCAACAACAACCTCAACATTGCAAAACACCAACAAATTCAACAACAACCTCAACATTTAAAAACACCAACAAGTTCACCAACAACCTCAACATTGAAAAACAACAACAATCTCAACATTGAAAAACACCAACAAATTCAACAACAACCTCAACATTGAAAAACACCAACAAATTCAACAACAACCTCAGCATTGAAAAACAACAACAACCTCAACATTGAAAAACACCAACAAATTCAACAACAACTTCAACATTGAAAAACACCAACAAATTCAACAACAACCTCGAAATTGAAAAACACCAACAAATTCAACAACAACCTAAACATTGAAAAACACCAACAAATTCAACAACAACCTCAACATTGAAAAACAACAACAACCTCAACATTAAATAACACCAACAAATTCAACAACAACCTCAACGTTGAAAAACACCAACAAATTCAACAACAACCTCAACATTGAAAAACAACAACAACCTCAACATTGAAAAACACCAACAAATTCAACAACAACCTCAACATTGAAAAACACCAACAAATTCAACAACAACCTCAACATTGAAAAACAACAACAACCTCGAAATTGAAAAACACCAACAAATTCAACAACAACCTAAACATTGAAAAACACCAACAAATTCAACAACAACCTCAACATTGAAAAACAACAACAACCTCAACATTGAAAAACAACAACAAATTCAACAACAACCTCAACGTTGAAAAACACCAACAAATTCAACAACAACCTCAACATTGAAAAACAACAACAACCTCAACATTGAAAAACACCAACAAATTCAACAACAACCTCAACATTGAAAAACACCAACAAATTCAACAACAACCTCAACATTGAAAAACACCAACAAACTCAACAACAACCTCAACATTGAAAAATAACAACAACCTCAACATTGAAAAACACCAACAAATTCAACAACAACCTCAACATTGAAAAACACTAACAAATTCAACAACAACCTCAACATTGGAAAACATCAACAACCTCAACATTGAAAAACACCAACAAATTCAACAACAACCTCAACATTGAAAAACAACAACAACCTCAACATTGAAAAACACCAACAAATTCAACAACAACCTCAACATTGAAAAACACCAACAAATTCAACAACAACCTCAGCATTGAAAAACAACAACAACCTCAACATTGAAAAACACCAACAAATTCAACAACAACCTCAACATTGAAAAACAACAACAACCTCAACATTGAAAAACACCGACAAATTCAACAACAACTTCAACATTGAAAAACACCAACAAATTCAACAACAACCTAAACATTGAAAAACACCAACAAATTCAACAACAACCTCAACATTGAAAAACAACAACAACCTCAACATTGAAAAACAACAACAAATTCAACAACAACCTCAACGTTGAAAAACACCAACAAATTCAACAACAACCTCAACATTGAAAAACAACAACAACCTCAACATTGAAAAACACCAACAAATTCAACAACAACCTCAACATTGAAAAACACCAACAAATTCAACAACAACCTCAACATTGAAAAACACCAACAAACTCAACAACAACCTCAACATTGAAAAATAACAACAACCTCAACATTGGAAAACACTAACAAATTCAACAACAACCTCAACATTGGAAAACATCAACAACCTCAACATTGAAAAACACCAACAAACTCAACAACAACCTCAACATTGAAAAATAACAACAACCTCAACATTGAAAAACACCAACAAATTCAACAACAACCTCAGCATTGAAAAACACTAACAAATTCAACAACAACCTCAACATTGAAAAACAACAACAACCTCAACATTGAAAAACACCAACAAATTCAACAACAACCTCAACATTGAAAAACAACAAAAACCTCAACATTGAAAAACACCAACAAATTCAACAACAACCTCAACATTGAAAATCAACAACAACCTCAACATTGCAAAACACCAACAAATTCAACAACAACCTCAACATTTAAAAACACCAACAAGTTCACCAACAACCTCAACATTGAAAAACAACAACAATCTCAACATTGAAAAACACCAACAAATTCAACAACAACCTCAACATTGAAAAACAACAACAACCTCAACATTGAAAAACACCAACAAATTCAACGACAACCTCGACATTGAAAGACACCCTCAAATTGAAAATCAACCTCAACATTGAACAACACCAACAACCTCAAAATTGAAAATACACCAGCAAATTCAACAACAACCTCAACATTTAAAAACAACAACAACCTCAATATTGAAAAACACCAACAAATTCAACAACAACCTCAACATTGAAAAACACCAACAAATTCAACAACAACCTCAACATTGAAAAACACCAACAAATTCAACAACAACCTCAACATTGAACAATAACAAAAACCTCAACATTGAAAAACACCAACAAATTCAACAACAACCTCAACATTGAAAAACACCAACAAATTCAACAACAAACTCAAGCTTGAAAAACACCCACAAATTCAACAACCTCAACATTGAAAAACAACAACAACCTCATCATTGAAAAACACCAACAAATTCAACAACAAACTCAACATTGAAAAACACGAACAAATTCAACAACATCCTCAAGATTGAAAAACAACAACAACCTCAACATTGAAAAACACCAACAAATTCAACAACAACCTCAACATTGAAAAACAACAACAACCTCAACATTGAAAAACACCAACAAATTCAACAACAACATCAACATTGAAAAACACCAACAAATTCAACAACAACCTCAGCATTGAAAAACAAAAACAACCTCAACATTGAAAAACACCAACAAATTCAACAACAACTTCAACATTGAAAAACACCAACAAATTCAACAACAACCTCGAAATTGAAAAACACCAACAAATTCAACAACAACCTAAACATTGAAAAACACCAACAAATTCAACAACAACCTCAACATTGAAAAACAACAACAACCTCAACATTAAATAACACCAACAAATTCAACAACAACCTCAACGTTGAAAAACACCAACAAATTCAACAACAACCTCAACATTGAAAAACAACAACAACCTCAACATTGAAAAACACCAACAAATTCAACAACAACCTCAACATTGAAAAACACCAACAAATTCAACAACAACCTCAACATTGAAAAACAACAACAACCTCGAAATTGAAAAACACCAACAAATTCAACAACAACCTCAACATTGAAAAGCAACAACAAATTCAACAACAACCTCAACATTGAAAAATAACAACAACCTCAACATTGAAAAACACCAACAAATTCAACAACAACCTCAACATTGAAAAACACTAACAAATTCAACAACAACCTCAACATTGGAAAACATCAACAACCTCAACATTGAAAAACACCAACAAATTCAACAACAACCTCAACATTGAAAAACAACAACAACCTCAACATTGAAAAACACCAACAAATTCAACAACAACCTCAACATTGAAAAACACCAACAAATTCAACAACAACCTCAACATTGAAAAACAACAACAACCTCAACATTGAAAAACACCGACAAATTCAACAACAACTTCAACATTGAAAAACACCAACAAATTCAACAACAACCTAAACATTGAAAAACACCAACAAATTCAACAACAACCTCAGCATTGAAAAACAACAACAACCTCAACATTGAAAAACAACAACAAATTCAACAACAACCTCAACGTTGAAAAACACCAACAAATTCAACAACAACCTCAACATTGAAAAACAACAACAACCTCAACATTGAAAAACACCAACAAATTCAACAACAACCTCAACATTGAAAAACACCAACAAATTCAACAACAACCTCAACATTGAAAAACAACAACAAACTCAACAACAACCTCAACATTGAAAAATAACAACAACCTCAACATTGGAAAACACTAACAAATTCAACAACAACCTCAACATTGGAAAACATCAACAACCTCAACATTGAAAAACACCAACAAACTCAACAACAACCTCAACATTGAAAAATAACAACAACCTCAACATTGAAAAACACCAACAAATTCAACAACAACCTCAACATTGAAAAACACTAACAAATTCAACAACAACCTCAACATTGGAAAACATCAACAACCTCAACATTGAAAAACACCAACAAATTCAACAACAACCTCAACATTGAAAAACAACAACAACCTCAACATTGAAAAACACCAACAAATTCAACAACAACCTCAACATTGAAAAACAACAAAAACCTCAACATTGAAAAACACCAACAAATTCAACAACAACCTCAACATTGAAAATCAACAACAACCTCAACATTGCAAAACACCAACAAATTCAACAACAACCTCAACATTTAAAAACACCAACAAGTTCACCAACAACCTCAACATTGAAAAACAACAACAATCTCAACATTGAAAAACACCAACAAATTCAACAACAACCTCAACATTGAAAAACAACAACAACCTCAACATTGAAAAACACCAACAAATTCAACGACAACCTCGACATTGAAAGACACCCTCAAATTGAAAATCAACCTCAACATTGAACAACACCAACAACCTCAAAATTGAAAATACACCAGCAAATTCAACAACAACCTCAACATTTAAAAACAACAACAACCTCAATATTGAAAAACACCAACAAATTCAACAACAACCTCAACATTGAAAAACACCAACAAATTCAACAACAACCTCAACATTGAAAAACACCAACAAATTCAACAACAACCTCAACATTGAAAAATAACAACAACCTCAACATTGAAAAACACCAACAAATTCAACAACAACCTCAACATTGAAAAACACCAACAAATTCAACAACAAACTCAAGATTGAAAAACACCCACAAATTCAACAACCTCAACATTGAAAAACAACAACAACCTCAACATTGAAAAACAACAACAAATTCAACAACAACCTCAACGTTGAAAAACACCAACAAATTCAACAACAACCTCAACATTGAAAAACAACAACAACCTCAACATTGAAAAACACCAACAAATTCAACAACAACCTCAACATTGAAAAACACCAACAAATTCAACAACAACCTCAACATTGAAAAACACCAACAAACTCAACAATAACCTCAACATTGAAAAATAACAACAACCTCAACATTGAAAAACACCAACAAATTCAACAACAACCTCAACATTGAAAAACACTAACAAATTCAACAACAACCTCAACATTGGAAAACATCAACAACCTCAACATTGAAAAACACCAACAAATTCAACAACAACCCCAACATTGAAAAACAACAACAACCTCAACATTGAAAAACACCAACAAATTCAACAACAACCTCAGCATTGAAAAACAACAACAACCTCAACATTGAAAAACACCGACAAATTCAACAACAACCTCAACATTGAAAAACAACAACAACCTCAACATTGAAAAACACCGACAAATTCAACAACAACTTCAACATTGAAAAACACCAACAAATTCAACAACAACCTAAACATTGAAAAACACCAACAAATTCAACAACAACCTCAACATTGAAAAACAACAACAACCTCAACATTGAAAAACAACAACAAATTCAACAACAACCTAAACATTGAAAAACACCAACAAATTCAACAACAACCTCAACATTGAAAAACAACAACAACCTCAACATTGAACAACACCAACAAATTCAACAACAACCTCAACATTGAAAAACAACAACAACCTCAACATTGAAAAACACCAACAAATTCAACAACAACCTCAGCATTGAAAAACAACAACAACCTCAACATTGAAAAACACCAACAAATTCAACAACAACCTCAACATTGAAAAACAACAACAACCTCAACATTGAAAAACACCGACAAATTCAACAACAACTTCAACATTGAAAAACACCAACAAATTCAACAACAACCTAAACATTGAAAAACACCAACAAATTCAACAACAACCTCAACATTGAAAAACAACAACAACCTCAACATTGAAAAACAACAACAAATTCAACAACAACCTCAACGTTGAAAAACACCAACAAATTCAACAACAACCTCAACATTGAAAAACAACAACAACCTCAACATTGAAAAACAACAACAACCTCAACATTGAAAAACAACAACAAATTCAACAACAACCTCAACGTTGAAAAACACCAACAAATTCAACAACAACCTCAACATTGAAAAACAACAACAACCTCAACATTGAAAAACACCAACAAATTCAACAACAACCTCAACATTGAAAAACACCAACAAATTCAACAACAACCTCAACATTGAAAAACACCAACAAACTCAACAACAACCTCAACATTGAAAAATAACAACAACCTCAACATTGGAAAACACTAACAAATTCAACAACAACCTCAACATTGGAAAACATCAACAACCTCAACATTGAAAAACACCAACAAACTCAACAACAACCTCAACATTGAAAAATAACAACAACCTCAACATTGAAAAACACCAACAAATTCAACAACAACCTCAGCATTGAAAAACACTAACAAATTCAACAACAACCTCAACATTGAAAAACAACAACAACCTCAACATTGAAAAACACCAACAAATTCAACAACAACCTCAACATTGAAAAACAACAAAAACCTCAACATTGAAAAACACCAACAAATTCAACAACAACCTCAACATTGAAAATCAACAACAACCTCAACATTGCAAAACACCAACAAATTCAACAACAACCTCAACATTTAAAAACACCAACAAGTTCACCAACAACCTCAACATTGAAAAACAACAACAATCTCAACATTGAAAAACACCAACAAATTCAACAACAACCTCAACATTGAAAAACAACAACAACCTCAACATTGAAAAACACCAACAAATTCAACGACAACCTCGACATTGAAAGACACCCTCAAATTGAAAATCAACCTCAACATTGA
Source organism: Isurus oxyrinchus (assembly GCA_026770705.1). NCBI lineage: Eukaryota > Metazoa > Chordata > Chondrichthyes > Lamniformes > Lamnidae > Isurus > Isurus oxyrinchus. The sequence goes on from JANJGN010000380.1 coordinate 39,696, forward strand.
ACAACACCAACAACCTCAAAATTGAAAATACACCAGCAAATTCAACAACAACCTCAACATTTAAAAACAACAACAACCTCAATATTGAAAAACACCAACAAATTCAACAACAACCTCAACATTGAAAAACACCAACAAATTCAACAACAACCTCAACATTGAAAAACACCAACAAATTCAACAACAACCTCAACATTGAAAAATAACAAAAACCTCAACATTGAAAAACACCAACAAATTCAACAACAACCTCAACATTGAAAAACACCAACAAATTCAACAACAAACTCAAGCTTGAAAAACACCCACAAATTCAACAACCTCAACATTGAAAAACAACAACAACCTCATCATTGAAAAACACCAACAAATTCAACAACAAACTCAACATTGAAAAACACGAACAAATTCAACAACATCCTCAAGATTGAAAAACAACAACAACCTCAACATTGAAAAACACCAACAAATTCAACAACAACCTCAACATTGAAAAACAACAACAACCTCAACATTGAAAAACACCAACAAATTCAACAACAACATCAACATTGAAAAACACCAACAAATTCAACAACAACCTCAGCATTGAAAAACAAAAACAACCTCAACATTGAAAAACACCAACAAATTCAACAACAACTTCAACATTGAAAAACACCAACAAATTCAACAACAACCTCGAAATTGAAAAACACCAACAAATTCAACAACAACCTAAACATTGAAAAACACCAACAAATTCAACAACAACCTCAACATTGAAAAACAACAACAACCTCAACATTAAATAACACCAACAAATTCAACAACAACCTCAACGTTGAAAAACACCAACAAATTCAACAACAACCTCAACATTGAAAAACAACAACAACCTCAACATTGAAAAACACCAACAAATTCAACAACAACCTCAACATTGAAAAACACCAACAAATTCAACAACAACCTCAACATTGAAAAACAACAACAACCTCGAAATTGAAAAACACCAACAAATTCAACAACAACCTCAACATTGAAAAGCAACAACAAATTCAACAACAACCTCAACATTGAAAAATAACAACAACCTCAACATTGAAAAACACCAACAAATTCAACAACAACCTCAACATTGAAAAACACTAACAAATTCAACAACAACCTCAACATTGGAAAACATCAACAACCTCAACATTGAAAAACACCAACAAATTCAACAACAACCTCAACATTGAAAAACAACAACAACCTCAACATTGAAAAACACCAACAAATTCAACAACAACCTCAACATTGAAAAACACCAACAAATTCAACAACAACCTCAACATTGAAAAACAACAACAACCTCAACATTGAAAAACACCGACAAATTCAACAACAACTTCAACATTGAAAAACACCAACAAATTCAACAACAACCTAAACATTGAAAAACACCAACAAATTCAACAACAACCTCAGCATTGAAAAACAACAACAACCTCAACATTGAAAAACAACAACAAATTCAACAACAACCTCAACGTTGAAAAACACCAACAAATTCAACAACAACCTCAACATTGAAAAACAACAACAACCTCAACATTGAAAAACACCAACAAATTCAACAACAACCTCAACATTGAAAAACACCAACAAATTCAACAACAACCTCAACATTGAAAAACAACAACAAACTCAACAACAACCTCAACATTGAAAAATAACAACAACCTCAACATTGGAAAACACTAACAAATTCAACAACAACCTCAACATTGGAAAACATCAACAACCTCAACATTGAAAAACACCAACAAACTCAACAACAACCTCAACATTGAAAAATAACAACAACCTCAACATTGAAAAACACCAACAAATTCAACAACAACCTCAACATTGAAAAACACTAACAAATTCAACAACAACCTCAACATTGGAAAACATCAACAACCTCAACATTGAAAAACACCAACAAATTCAACAACAACCTCAACATTGAAAAACAACAACAACCTCAACATTGAAAAACACCAACAAATTCAACAACAACCTCAACATTGAAAAACAACAAAAACCTCAACATTGAAAAACACCAACAAATTCAACAACAACCTCAACATTGAAAATCAACAACAACCTCAACATTGCAAAACACCAACAAATTCAACAACAACCTCAACATTTAAAAACACCAACAAGTTCACCAACAACCTCAACATTGAAAAACAACAACAATCTCAACATTGAAAAACACCAACAAATTCAACAACAACCTCAACATTGAAAAACAACAACAACCTCAACATTGAAAAACACCAACAAATTCAACGACAACCTCGACATTGAAAGACACCCTCAAATTGAAAATCAACCTCAACATTGAACAACACCAACAACCTCAAAATTGAAAATACACCAGCAAATTCAACAACAACCTCAACATTTAAAAACAACAACAACCTCAATATTGAAAAACACCAACAAATTCAACAACAACCTCAACATTGAAAAACACCAACAAATTCAACAACAACCTCAACATTGAAAAACACCAACAAATTCAACAACAACCTCAACATTGAAAAATAACAACAACCTCAACATTGATAAACACCAACAAATTCAACAACAACCTCAACATTGAAAAACACCAACAAATTCAACAACAAACTCAAGATTGAAAAACACCCACAAATTCAACAACCTCAACATTGAAAAACAACAACAACCTCAACATTGAAAAACAACAACAAATTCAACAACAACCTCAACGTTGAAAAACACCAACAAATTCAACAACAACCTCAACATTGAAAAACAACAACAACCTCAACATTGAAAAACACCAACAAATTCAACAACAACCTCAACATTGAAAAACACCAACAAATTCAACAACAACCTCAACATTGAAAAACACCAACAAACTCAACAACAACCTCAACATTGAAAAATAACAACAACCTCAACATTGAAAAACACCAACAAATTCAACAACAACCTCAACATTGAAAAACACTAACAAATTCAACAACAACCTCAACATTGGAAAACATCAACAACCTCAACATTGAAAAACACCAACAAATTCAACAACAACCTCAACATTGAAAAACAACAACAACCTCAACATTGAAAAACACCAACAAATTCAACAACAACCTCAGCATTGAAAAACAACAACAACCTCAACATTGAAAAACACCGACAAATTCAACAACAACCTCAACATTGAAAAACAACAACAACCTCAACATTGAAAAACACCGACAAATTCAACAACAACTTCAACATTGAAAAACACCAACAAATTCAACAACAACCTAAACATTGAAAAACACCAACAAATTCAACAACAACCTCAACATTGAAAAACAACAACAACCTCAACATTGAAAAACAACAACAAATTCAACAACAACCTAAACATTGAAAAACACCAACAAATTCAACAACAACCTCAACATTGAAAAACAACAACAACCTCAACATTGAACAACACCAACAAATTCAACAACAACCTCAACATTGAAAAACAACAACAACCTCAACATTGAAAAACACCAACAAATTCAACAACAACCTCAGCATTGAAAAACAACAACAACCTCAACATTGAAAAACACCAACAAATTCAACAACAACCTCAACATTGAAAAACAACAACAACCTCAACATTGAAAAACACCGACAAATTCAACAACAACTTCAACATTGAAAAACACCAACAAATTCAACAACAACCTAAACATTGAAAAACACCAACAAATTCAACAACAACCTCAACATTGAAAAACAACAACAACCTCAACATTGAAAAACAACAACAAATTCAACAACAACCTCAACGTTGAAAAACACCAACAAATTCAACAACAACCTCAACATTGAAAAACAACAACAACCTCAACATTGAAAAACACCAACAAATTCAACAACAACCTCAACATTGAAAAACACCAACAAATTCAACAACAACCTCAACATTGAAAAACACGAACAAACTCAACAACAACCTCAACATTGAAAAATAACAACAACCTCAACATTGGAAAACACTAACAAATTCAACAACAACCTCAACATTGGAAAACATCAACAACCTCAACATTGAAAAACACCAACAAACTCAACAACAACCTCAACATTGAAAAATAACAACAACCTCAACATTGAAAAACACCAACAAATTCAACAACAACCTCAGCATTGAAAAACACTAACAAATTCAACAACAACCTCAACATTGGAAAACATCAACAACCTCAACATTGAAAAACACCAACAAATTCAACAACAACCTCAACATTGAAAAACAACAACAACCTCAACATTGAAAAACACCAACAAATTCAACAACAACCTCAACATTGAAAAACAACAAAAACCTCAACATTGAAAAACACCAACAAATTCAACAACAACCTCAACATTGAAAATCAACAACAACCTCAACATTGCAAAACACCAACAAATTCAACAACAACCTCAACATTTAAAAACACCAACAAGTTCACCAACAACCTCAACATTGAAAAACAACAACAATCTCAACATTGAAAAACACCAACAAATTCAACAACAACCTCAACATTGAAAAACACCAACAAATTCAACAACAACCTCAGCATTGAAAAACAACAACAACCTCAACATTGAAAAACACCAACAAATTCAACAACAACTTCAACATTGAAAAACACCAACAAATTCAACAACAACCTAAACATTGAAAAACACCAACAAATTCAACAACAACCTCAACATTGAAAAACAACAACAACCTCAACATTGAAAAACACCAACAAATTCAACAACAACCTCAACATTGAAAAACAACAAAAACCTCAACATTGAAAAACACCAACAAATTCAACAACAACCTCAACATTGAAAATCAACAACAACCTCAACATTGCAAAACACCAACAAATTCAACAACAACCTCAACATTTAAAAACACCAACAAGTTCACCAACAACCTCAACATTGAAAAACAACAACAATCTCAACATTGAAAAACACCAACAAATTCAACAACAACCTCAACATTGAAAAACACCAACAAATTCAACAACAACCTCAGCATTGAAAAACAACAACAACCTCAACATTGAAAAACACCAACAAATTCAACAACAACTTCAACATTGAAAAACACCAACAAATTCAACAACAACCTAAACATTGAAAAACACCAACAAATTCAACAACAACCTCAACATTGAAAAACAACAACAACCTCAACATTGAAAAACACCAACAAATTCAACAACAACCTCAGCATTGAAAAACAACAACAACCTCAACATTGAAAAACACCAACAAATTCAACAACAACCTCAACATTGAAAAACAACAACAACCTCAACATTGAAAAACACCGACAAATTCAACAACAACTTCAACATTGAAAAACACCAACAAATTCAACAACAACCTAAACATTGAAAAACACCAACAAATTCAACAACAACCTCAACATTGAAAAACAACAACAACCTCAACATTGAAAAACAACAACAAATTCAACAACAACCTCAACGTTGAAAAACACCAACAAATTCAACAACAACCTCAACATTGAAAAACAACAACAACCTCAACATTGAAAAACACCAACAAATTCAACAACAACCTCAACATTGAAAAACACCAACAAATTCAACAACAACCTCAACATTGAAAAACACGAACAAACTCAACAACAACCTCAACATTGAAAAATAACAACAACCTCAACATTGGAAAACACTAACAAATTCAACAACAACCTCAACATTGGAAAACATCAACAACCTCAACATTGAAAAACACCAACAAACTCAACAACAACCTCAACATTGAAAAATAACAACAACCTCAACATTGAAAAACACCAACAAATTCAACAACAACCTCAGCATTGAAAAACACTAACAAATTCAACAACAACCTCAACATTGGAAAACATCAACAACCTCAACATTGAAAAACACCAACAAATTCAACAACAACCTCAACATTGAAAAACAACAACAACCTCAACATTGAAAAACACCAACAAATTCAACAACAACCTCAACATTGAAAAACAACAAAAACCTCAACATTGAAAAACACCAACAAATTCAACAACAACCTCAACATTGAAAATCAACAACAACCTCAACATTGCAAAACACCAACAAATTCAACAACAACCTCAACATTTAAAAACACCAACAAGTTCACCAACAACCTCAACATTGAAAAACAACAACAATCTCAACATTGAAAAACACCAACAAATTCAACAACAACCTCAACATTGAAAAACACCAACAAATTCAACAACAACCTCAGCATTGAAAAACAACAACAACCTCAACATTGAAAAACACCAACAAATTCAACAACAACTTCAACATTGAAAAACACCAACAAATTCAACAACAACCTAAACATTGAAAAACACCAACAAATTCAACAACAACCTCAACATTGAAAAACAACAACAACCTCAACATTGAAAAACAACAACAAATTCAACAACAACCTCAACGTTGAAAAACACCAACAAATTCAACAACAACCTCAACATTGAAAAACAACAACAACCTCAACATTGAAAAACACCAACAAATTCAACAGCAACCTCAACATTGAAAAACACCAACAAATTCAACAACAACCTCAACATTGAAAAACACGAACAAACTCAACAACAACCTCAACATTGAAAAATAACAACAACCTCAACTTTGGAAAACACTAAGAAATTCAACAACAACCTCAACATTGGAAAACATCAACAACCTCAACATTGAAAAACACCAACAAACTCAACAACAACCTCAACATTGAAAAATAACAACAACCTCAACATTGAAAAACACCAACAAATTCAACAACAACCTCAGCATTGAAAAACACTAACAAATTCAACAACAACCTCAACACTGGAAAACATCAACAACCTCAACATTGAAAAACACCAACAAATTCAACAACAACCTCAACATTGAAAAACAACAACAACCTCAACATTGAAAAACACCAACAAATTCAACAACAACCTCAACATTGAAAAACAACAAAAACCTCAACATTGAAAAACACCAACAAATTCAACAACAACCTCAACATTGAAAATCAACAACAACCTCAACATTGCAAAACACCAACAAATTCAACAACAACCTCAACATTTAAAAACACCAACAAGTTCACCAACAACCTCAACATTGAAAAACAACAACAATCTCAACATTGAAAAACACCAACAAATTCAACAACAACCTCAACATTGAAAAACACCAACAAATTCAAGAACAACCTCAGCATTGAAAAACAACAACAACCTCAACATTGAAAAACACCAACAAATTCAACAACAACTTCAACATTGAAAAACACCAACAAATTCAACAACAACCTCGAAATTGAAAAACACCAACAAATTCAACAACAACCTAAACATTGAAAAACACCAACAAATTCAACAACAACCTCAACATTGAAAAACAACAACAACCTCAACATTAAATAACACCAACAAATTCAACAACAACCTCAACGTTGAAAAACACCAACAAATTCAACAACAACCTCAACATTGAAAAACAACAACAACCTCAACATTGAAAAACACCAACAAATTCAACAAGAACCTCAACATTGAAAAACACCAACAAATTCAACAACAACCTCAACATTGAAAAACAACAACAACCTCGAAATTGAAAAACACCAACAAATTCAACAACAACCTAAACTTTGAAAAACACCAACAAATTCAACAACAACCTCAACATTGAAAAACAACAACAACCTCAACATTGAAAAACAACAAGAAATTCAACAACAACCTCAACGTTGAAAAACACCAACAAATTCAACAACAACCTCAACATTGAAAAACAACAACAACCTCAACATTGAAAAACACCAACAAATTCAACAACAACCTCAACATTGAAAAACACCAACAAATTCAACAACAACCTCAACATTGAAAAACACCAACAAACTCAACAACAACCTCAACATTGAAAAACAACAACAACCTCAACATTAAATAACACCAACAAATTCAACAACAACCTCAACGTTGAAAAACACCAACAAATTCAACAATAACCTCAACATTGAAAAACAACAACAACCTCAACATTGAAAAACACCAACAAATTCAACAAGAACCTCAACATTGAAAAACACCAACAAATTCAACAACAACCTCAACATTGAAAAACAACAACAACCTCGAAATTGAAAAACACCAACAAATTCAACAACAACCTAAACATTGAAAAACACCAACAAATTCAACAACAACCTCAACATTGAAAAACAACAACAACCTCAACATTGAAAAACAACAACAAATTCAACAACAACCTCAACGTTGAAAAACACCAACAAATTCAACAACAACCTCAACATTGAAAAACAAAAACAACCTCAACATTGAAAAACACCAACAAATTCAACAACAACCTCAACATTGAAAAACACCAACAAATTCAACAACAACCTCAACATTGAAAAACACCAACAAACTCAACAACAACCTCAACATTGAAAAATAACAACAACCTCAACATTGAAAAACACCAACAAATTCAACAACAACCTCAACATTGAAAAACACTAACAAATTCAACAACAACCTCAACATTGGAAAACATCAACAACCTCAACATTGAAAAACACCAACAAATTCAACAACAACCTCAACATTGAAATACAACAACAACCTCAACATTGAAAAACACCAACAAATTCAACAACAACCTCAACATTGAAAAACACCAACAAATTCAACAACAACCTCAGCATTGAAAAACAACAACAACCTCAACATTGAAAAACACCAACAAATTCAACAACAACCTCAACATTGAAAAACAACAACAACCTCAACATTGAAAAACACCGACAAATTCAACAACAACTTCAACATTGAAAAACACCAACAAATTCAACAACAACCTAAACATTGAAAAACACCAACAAATTCAACAACAACCTCAACATTGAAAAACAACAACAACCTCAACATTGAAAAACAACAACAAATTCAACAACAACCTCAACGTTGAAAAACACCAACAAATTCAACAACAACCTCAACATTGAAAAACAACAACAACCTCAACATTGAAAAACACCAACAAATTCAACAACAACCTCAACATTGAAAAACACCAACAAATTCAACAACAGCCTCAACATTGAAAAACACCAACAAACTCAACAACAACCTCAACATTGAAAAATAACAACAACCTCAACATTGGAAAACACTAACAAATTCAACAACAACCTCAACATTGGAAAACATCAACAACCTCAACATTGAAAAACACCAACAAACTCAACAACAACCTCAACATTGAAAAATAACAACAACCTCAACATTGAAAAACACCAACAAATTCAACAACAACCTCAACATTGAAAAACAACAACAACCTCAACATTGAAAAACACCAACAAATTCAACAACAACCTCAACATTGAAAAACAACAAAAACCTCAACATTGAAAAACACCAACAAATTCAACAACAACCTCAACATTGAAAATCAACAACAACCTCAACATTGCAAAACACCAACAAATTCAACAACAACCTCAGCATTGAAAAACACTAACAAATTCAACAACAACCTCAACATTGGAAAACATCAACAACCTCAACATTGAAAAACACCAACAAATTCAACAACAACCTCAACATTGAAAAACAACAACAACCTCAACATTGAAAAACACCAACAAATTCAACAACAACCTCAACATTGAAAAACAACAAAAACCTCAACATTGAAAAACACCAACAAATTCAACAACAACCTCAACATTGAAAATCAACAACAACCTCAACATTGCAAAACACCAACAAATTCAACAACAACCTCAACATTTAAAAACACCAACAAGTTCACCAACAACCTCAACATTGAAAAACAACAACAATCTCAACATTGAAAAACACCAACAAATTCAACAACAACCTCAACATTGAAAAACAACAACCTCAACATTGAAAAACAGCAACAAATTCAACGACAACCTCGACATTGAAAGACACCCTCAAATTGAAAATCAACCTCAACATTGAACAACACCAACAACCTCAAAATTGAAAATACACCAGCAAATTCAACAACAACCTCAACATTTAAAAACACCAACAAGTTCACCAACAACCTCAACATTGAAAAACAACAACAATCTCAACATTGAAAAACACCAACAAATTCAACAACAACCTCAACATTGAAAAACACCAACAAATTCAACAACAACCTCAGCATTGAAAAACAACAACAACCTCAACATTGAAAAACACCAACAAATTCAACAACAACTTCAACATTGAAAAACACCAACAAATTCAACAACAACCTAAACATTGAAAAACACCAACAAATTCAACAACAACCTCAACATTGAAAAACAACAACAACCTCAACATTGAAAAACAACAACAACCTCAACATTGAAAAACACCAACAAATTCAACAGCAACCTCAACATTGAAAAACACCAACAAATTCAACAACAACCTCAACATTGAAAAACACGAACAAACTCAACAACAACCTCAACATTGAAAAATAACAACAACCTCAACTTTGGAAAACACTAACAAATTCAACAACAACCTCAACATTGGAAAACATCAACAACCTCAACATTGAAAAACACCAACAAACTCAACAACAACCTCAACATTGAAAAATAACAACAACCTCAACATTGAAAAACACCAACAAATTCAACAACAACCTCAGCATTGAAAAACACTAACAAATTCAACAACAACCTCAACATTGGAAAACATCAACAACCTCAACATTGAAAAACACCAACAAATTCAACAACAACCTCAACATTGAAAAACAACAACAACCTCAACATTGAAAAACACCAACAAATTCAACAACAACCTCAACATTGAAAAACAACAAAAACCTCAACATTGAAAAACACCAACAAATTCAACAACAACCTCAACATTGAAAATCAACAACAACCTCAACATTGCAAAACACCAACAAATTCAACAACAACCTCAACATTTAAAAACACCAACAAGTTCACCAACAACCTCAACATTGAAAAACAACAACAATCTCAACATTGAAAAACACCAACAAATTCAACAACAACCTCAACATTGAAAAACACCAACAAATTCAAGAACAACCTCAGCATTGAAAAACAACAACAACCTCAACATTGAAAAACACCAACAAATTCAACAACAACTTCAACATTGAAAAACACCAACAAATTCAACAACAACCTCGAAATTGAAAAACACCAACAAATTCAACAACAACCTAAACATTGAAAAACACCAACAAATTCAACAACAACCTCAACATTGAAAAACAACAACAACCTCAACATTAAATAACACCAACAAATTCAACAACAACCTCAACGTTGAAAAACACCAACAAATTCAACAACAACCTCAACATTGAAAAACAACAACAACCTCAACATTGAAAAACACCAACAAATTCAACAAGAACCTCAACATTGAAAAACACCAACAAATTCAACAACAACCTCAACATTGAAAAACAACAACAACCTCGAAATTGAAAAACACCAACAAATTCAACAACAACCTAAACATTGAAAAACACCAACAAATTCAACAACAACCTCAACATTGAAAAACAACAACAACCTCAACATTGAAAAACAACAACAAATTCAACAACAACCTCAACGTTGAAAAACACCAACAAATTCAACAACAACCTCAACATTGAAAAACAACAACAACCTCAACATTGAAAAACACCAACCAATTCAACAACAACCTCAACATTGAAAAACACCAACAAATTCAACAACAACCTCAACATTGAAAAACACCAACAAACTCAACAACAACCTCAACATTGAAAAACAACAACAACCTCAACATTAAATAACACCAACAAATTCAACAACAACCTCAACGTTGAAAAACACCAACAAATTCAACAACAACCTCAACATTGAAAAACAACAACAACCTCAACATTGAAAAACACCAACAAATTCAACAAGAACCTCAACATTGAAAAACACCAACAAATTCAACAACAACCTCAACATTGAAAAACAACAACAACCTCGAAATTGAAAAACACCAACAAATTCAACAACAACCTAAACATTGAAAAACACCAACAAATTCAACAACAACCTCAACATTGAAAAACAACAACAACCTCAACATTGAAAAACAACAACAAATTCAACAACAACCTCAACGTTGAAAAACACCAACAAATTCAACAACAACCTCAACATTGAAAAACAAAAACAACCTCAACATTGAAAAACACCAACAAATTCAACAACAACCTCAACATTGAAAAACACCAACAAATTCAACAACAACCTCAACATTGAAAAACACCAACAAACTCAACAACAACCTCAACATTGAAAAATAACAACAACCTCAACATTGAAAAACACCAACAAATTCAACAACAACCTCAACATTGAAAAACACTAACAAATTCAACAACAACCTCAACATTGGAAAACATCAACAACCTCAACATTGAAAAACACCAACAAATTCAACAACAACCTCAACATTGAAATACAACAACAACCTCAACATTGAAAAACACCAACAAATTCAACAACAACCTCAACATTGAAAAACACCAACAAATTCAACAACAACCTCAGCATTGAAAAACAACAACAACCTCAACATTGAAAAACACCAACAAATTCAACAACAACCTCAACATTGAAAAACAACAACAACCTCAACATTGAAAAACACCGACAAATTCAACAACAACTTCAACATTGAAAAACACCAACAAATTCAACAACAACCTAAACATTGAAAAACACCAACAAATTCAACAACAACCTCAACATTGAAAAACAACAACAACCTCAACATTGAAAAACAACAACAAATTCAACAACAACCTCAACGTTGAAAAACACCAACAAATTCAACAACAACCTCAACATTGAAAAACAACAACAACCTCAACATTGAAAAACACCAACAAATTCAACAACAACCTCAACATTGAAAAACACCAACAAATTCAACAACAGCCTCAACATTGAAAAACACCAACAAACTCAACAACAACCTCAACATTGAAAAATAACAACAACCTCAACATTGGAAAACACTAACAAATTCAACAACAACCTCAACATTGGAAAACATCAACAACCTCAACATTGAAAAACACCAACAAACTCAACAACAACCTCAACATTGAAAAATAACAACAACCTCAACATTGAAAAACACCAACAAATTCAACAACAACCTCAGCATTGAAAAACACTAACAAATTCAACAACAACCTCAACATTGGAAAACATCAACAACCTCAACATTGAAAAACACCAACAAATTCAACAACAACCTCAACATTGAAAAACAACAACAACCTCAACATTGAAAAACACCAACAAATTCAACAACAACCTCAACATTGAAAAACAACAAAAACCTCAACATTGAAAAACACCAACAAATTCAACAACAACCTCAACATTGAAAATCAACAACAACCTCAACATTGCAAAACACCAACAAATTCAACAACAACCTCAACATTTAAAAACACCAACAAGTTCACCAACAACCTCAACATTGAAAAACAACAACAATCTCAACATTGAAAAACACCAACAAATTCAACAACAACCTCAACATTGAAAAACAACAACCTCAACATTGAAAAACAGCAACAAATTCAACGACAACCTCGACATTGAAAGACACCCTCAAATTGAAAATCAACCTCAACATTGAACAACACCAACAACCTCAAAATTGAAAATACACCAGCAAATTCAACAACAACCTCAACATTTAAAAACAACAACAACCTCAATATTGAAAAACACCAACAAATTCAACAACAACCTCAACATTGAAAAACACCAACAAATTCAACAACAACCTCAACATTGAAAAACACCAACAAATTCAACAACAACCTCAACATTGAAAAATAACAACAACCTCAACATTGAAAAACACCAACAAATTCAACAACAACCTCAACATTGAAAAACACCAACAAATTCAACAACAAACTCAAGATTGAAAAACACCCACAAATTCAACAACCTCAACATTGAAAAACAACAACAACCTCATCATTGAAAAACACCAACAAATTCAACAACAAACTCAACATTGAAAAACACGAACAAATTCAACAACATCCTCAAGATTGAAAAACAACAACAACCTCAACATTGAAAAACACCAACAAATTCAACAACAACCTCAACATTGAAAAACAACAACAACCTCAACATTGAAAAACACCAACAAATTCAACAACAACCTCAACATTGAAAAACAACAACAACCTCAACATTGAAAAACACCAACAAATTCAACAACAACCTCAACATTGAAAAACACCAACAAATTCAACAACAACCTCAACATTGAAAAACAACAACAACCTCGAAATTGAAAAACACCAACAAATTCAACAACAACCTCAACATTGAAAAACAACAACAAATTCAACAACAACCTCAACATTGAAAAATAACAACACCCTCAACATTGAAAAACGCCAACAAATTCAACAACAACCTCAACATTGAAAAACACTAACAAATTCAACAACAACCTCAACATTGGAAAACATCAATAACCTCAACATTGAAAAACACCAACAAATTCAACAACAACCTCAACATTGAAAAACAACAACAACCTCAACATTGAAAAACACCAACAAATTCAACAACAACCTCAACATTGAAAAACACCAACAAATTCAACAACAACCTCAGCATTGAAAAACAACAACAACCTCGAAATTGAAAAACACCAACAAATTCAACAACAACCTCAACATTGAAAAACAACAACAAATTCAACAACAACCTCAACATTGAAAAATAACAACACCCTCAACATTGAAAAACGCCAACTAATTCAACAACAACCTCAACATTGAAAAACACTAACAAATTCAACAACAACCTCAACATTGGAAAACATCAATAACCTCAACATTGAAAAACACCAACAAATTCAACAACAACCTCAACATTGAAAAACAACAACAACCTCAACATTGAAAAACACCAACAAATTCAACAACAACCTCAACATTGAAAAACACCAACAAATTCAACAACAACCTCAGCATTGAAAAACAACAACAACCTCAACATTGAAAAACACCAACAAATTCAACAACAACCTCAACATTGAAAAACAACAACAACCTCAACATTGAAAAACACCGACAAATTCAACAACAACTTCAACATTGAAAAACACCCACAAATTCAACAACAACCTAAACATTGAAAAACACCAACAAATTCAACAACAACCTCAACATTGAAAAACAACAACAACCTCAACATTGAAAAACAACAACAAATTCAACAACAACCTCAACGTTGAAAAACACCAACAAATTCAACAACAACCTCAACATTGAAAAACAACAACAACCTCAACATTGAAAAACACCAACAAATTCAACAACAACCTCAACATTGAAAAACACCAACAAATTCAACAACAACCTCAACATTGAAAAACACCAACAAACTCAACAACAACCTCAACATTGAAAAATAACAACAACCTCAACATTGGAAAACACTAACAAATTCAACAACAACCTCAACATTGGAAAACATCAACAACCTCAACATTGAAAAACACCAACAAACTCAACAACAACCTCAACATTGAAAAATAACAACAACCTCAACATTGAAAAACACCAACAAATTCAACAACAACCTCAACATTGAAAAACACTAACAAATTCAACAACAACCTCAACATTGGAAAACATCAACAACCTCAACATTGAAAAACACCAACAAATTCAACAACAACCTCAACATTGAAAAACAACAACAACCTCAACATTGAAAAACACCAACAAATTCAACAACAACCTCAACATTGAAAAACAACAAAAACCTCAACATTGAAAAACACCAACAAATTCAGCAACAACCTCAACATTGAAAATCAACAACAACCTCAACATTGCAAAACACCAACAAATTCAACAACAACCTCAACATTTAAAAACACCAACAAGTTCACCAACAACCTCAACATTGAAAAACAACAACAATCTCAACATTGAAAAACACCAACAAATTCAACAACAACCTCAACATTGAAAAACAACAACAACCTCAACATTGAAAAACACCAACAAATTCAACGACAACCTCGACATTGAAAGACACCCTCAAATTGAAAATCAACCTCAACATTGAACAACACCAACAACCTCAAAATTGAAAATACACCAGCAAATTCAACAACAACCTCAACATTTAAAAACAACAACAACCTCAATATTGAAAAACACCAACAAATTCAACAACAACCTCAACATTGAAAAACACCAACAAATTCAACAACAACCTCAACATTGAAAAACACCAACAAATTCAACAACAACCTCAACATTGAAAAATAACAACAACCTCAACATTGAAAAACACCAACAAATTCAACAACAACCTCAACATTGAAAAACACCAACAAATTCAACAACAAACTCAAGCTTGAAAAACACCCACAAATTCAACAACCTCAACATTGAAAAACAACAACAACCTCATCATTGAAAAACACCAACAAATTCAACAACAAACTCAACATTGAAAAACACGAACAAATTCAACAACATCCTCAAGATTGAAAAACAACAACAACCTCAACATTGAAAAACACCAACAAATTCAACAACAACCTCAACATTGAAAAACAACAACAACCTCAACATTGAAAAACACCAACAAATTCAACAACAACCTCAACATTGAAAAACACCAACAAATTCAACAACAACCTCAGCATTGAAAAACAACAACAACCTCAACATTGAAAAACACCAACAAATTCAACAACAACTTCAACATTGAAAAACACCAACAAATTCAACAACAACCTCGAAATTGAAAAACACCAACAAATTCAACAACAACCTAAACATTGAAAAACACCAACAAATTCAACAACAACCTCAACATTGAAAAACAACAACAACCTCAACATTAAATAACACCAACAAATTCAACAACAACCTCAACGTTGAAAATCACCAACAAATTCAACAACAACCTCAACATTGAAAAACAACAACAACCTCAACATTGAAAAACACCAACAAATTCAACAACAACCTCAACATTGAAAAACACCAACAAATTCAACAACAACCTCAACATTGAAAAACAACAACAACCTCGAAATTGAAAAACACCAACAAATTCAACAACAACCTCAACATTGAAAAACAACAACAAATTCAACAACAACCTCAACATTGAAAAACAACAACAACCTCAACATTGAAAAACAACAACAAATTCAACAACAACCTCAACGTTGAAAAACACCAACAAATTCAACAACAACCTCAACATTGAAAAACAACAACAACCTCAACGTTGAAAAACACCAGCAAATTCAACAACAACCTCAACATTGAAAAACACCAACAAATTCAACAACAACCTCAACATTGAAAAACACCAACAAACTCAACAACAACCTCAACATTGAAAAATAACAACAACCTCAACATTGAAAAACACCAACAAATTCAACAACAACCTCAACATTGAAAAACACTAACAAATTCAACAACAACCTCAACATTGGAAAACATCAACAACCTCAACATTGAAAAACACCAACAAATTCAACAACAACCTCAACATTGAAAAACAACAACAACCTCAACATTGAAAAACACCAACAAATTCAACAACAACCTCAACATTGAAAAACACCAACAAATTCAACAACAACCTCAGCATTGAAAAACAACAACAACTTCAACATTGAAAAACACCAACAAATTCAACAACAACCTCAACATTGAAAAACAACAACAACCTCAACATTGAAAAACACCGACAAATTCAACAACAACTTCAACATTGAAAAACACCAACAAATTCAACAACAACCTCAACGTTGAAAAACACCAACAAATTCAACAACAACCTCAACATTGAAAAACAACAACAACCTCAACATTGAAAAATACCAACAAATTCAACAACAACCTCAACATTGAAAAACACCAACAAATTCAACAACAACCTCAACATTGAAAAACACCAACAAACTCAACAACAACCTCAACATTGAAAAATAACAACAACCTCAACATTGGAAAACACTAACAAATTCAACAACAACCTCAACATTGGAAAACATCAACAACCTCAACATTGAAAAACACCAACAAATTCAACAACAACCTCAACATTGAAAAACAACAACAACCTCAACATTGAAAAACACCAACAAATTCAACAACAACCTCAACATTGAAAAACACCAACAAATTCAACAACAACCTCAACATTGAAAAACAACAACAACCTCAACATTGAAAAACAACAACAAATTCAACAACAACCTCAACGTTGAAAAACACCAACAAATTCAACAACAACCTCAACATTGAAAAACAACAACAACCTCAACATTGAAAAACACCAACAAATTCAACAACAACCTCAACATTGAAAAACACCAACAAATTCAACAACAACCTCAACATTGAAAAACAACAACAACCTCGAAATTGAAAAACACCAACAAATTCAACAACAACCTAAACATTGAAAAACACCAACAAATTCAACAACAACCTCAACATTGAAAAACAACAACAACCTCAACATTGAAAAACAACAACAAATTCAACAACAACCTCAACGTTGAAAAACACCAACAAATTCAACAACAACCTCAACATTGAAAAACAAAAACAACCTCAACATTGAAAAACACCAACAAATTCAACAACAACCTCAACATTGAAAAACACCAACAAATTCAACAACAACCTCAACATTGAAAAACACCAACAAACTCAACAACAACCTCAACATTGAAAAATAACAACAACCTCAACATTGAAAAACACCAACAAATTCAACAACAACCTCAACATTGAAAAACACTAACAAATTCAACAACAACCTCAACATTGGAAAACATCAACAACCTCAACATTGAAAAACACCAACAAATTCAACAACAACCTCAACATTGAAATACAACAACAACCTCAACATTGAAAAACACCAACAAATTCAACAACAACCTCAACATTGAAAAACACCAACAAATTCAACAACAACCTCAGCATTGAAAAACAACAACAACCTCAACATTGAAAAACACCAACAAATTCAACAACAACCTCAACATTGAAAAACAACAACAACCTCAACATTGAAAAACACCGACAAATTCAACAACAACTTCAACATTGAAAAACACCAACAAATTCAACAACAACCTAAACATTGAAAAACACCAACAAATTCAACAACAACCTCAACATTGAAAAACAACAACAACCTCAACATTGAAAAACAACAACAAATTCAACAACAACCTCAACGTTGAAAAACACCAACAA
The DNA here is from genome assembly GCA_026770705.1 of Isurus oxyrinchus. Lineage (NCBI taxonomy): Eukaryota > Metazoa > Chordata > Chondrichthyes > Lamniformes > Lamnidae > Isurus > Isurus oxyrinchus. Next base: position 59,117 of record JANJGN010000380.1, read on the forward strand.
ATTCAACAACAACCTCAACATTGAAAAACAACAACAACCTCAACATTGAAAAACACCAACAAATTCAACAACAACCTCAACATTGAAAAACACCAACAAATTCAACAACAGCCTCAACATTGAAAAACACCAACAAACTCAACAACAACCTCAAAATTGAAAAATAACAACAACCTCAACATTGGAAAACACTAACAAATTCAACAACAACCTCAACATTGGAAAACATCAACAACCTCAACATTGAAAAACACCAACAAACTCAACAACAACCTCAACATTGAAAAATAACAACAACCTCAACATTGAAAAACACCAACAAATTCAACAACAACCTCAGCATTGAAAAACACTAACAAATTCAACAACAACCTCAACATTGGAAAACATCAACAACCTCAACATTGAAAAACACCAACAAATTCAACAACAACCTCAACATTGAAAAACAACAACAACCTCAACATTGAAAAACACCAACAAATTCAACAACAACCTCAACATTGAAAAACAACAAAAACCTCAACATTGAAAAACACCAACAAATTCAACAACAACCTCAACATTGAAAATCAACAACAACCTCAACATTGCAAAACACCAACAAATTCAACAACAACCTCAACATTTAAAAACACCAACAAGTTCACCAACAACCTCAACATTGAAAAACAACAACAATCTCAACATTGAAAAACACCAACAAATTCAACAACAACCTCAACATTGAAAAACAACAACCTCAACATTGAAAAACAGCAACAAATTCAACGACAACCTCGACATTGAAAGACACCCTCAAATTGAAAATCAACCTCAACATTGAACAACACCAACAACCTCAAAATTGAAAATACACCAGCAAATTCAACAACAACCTCAACATTTAAAAACAACAACAACCTCAATATTGAAAAACACCAACAAATTCAACAACAACCTCAACATTGAAAAACACCAACAAATTCAACAACAACCTCAACATTGAAAAACACCAACAAATTCAACAACAACCTCAACATTGAAAAATAACAACAACCTCAACATTGAAAAACACCAACAAATTCAACAACAACCTCAACATTGAAAAACACCAACAAATTCAACAACAAACTCAAGATTGAAAAACACCCACAAATTCAACAACCTCAACATTGAAAAACAACAACAACCTCATCATTGAAAAACACCAACAAATTCAACAACAAACTCAACATTGAAAAACACGAACAAATTCAACAACATCCTCAAGATTGAAAAACAACAACAACCTCAACATTGAAAAACACCAACAAATTCAACAACAACCTCAACATTGAAAAACAACAACAACCTCAACATTGAAAAACACCAACAAATTCAACAACAACCTCAACATTGAAAAACAACAACAACCTCAACATTGAAAAACACCAACAAATTCAACAACAACCTCAACATTGAAAAACACCAACAAATTCAACAACAACCTCAACATTGAAAAACAACAACAACCTCGAAATTGAAAAACACCAACAAATTCAACAACAACCTCAACATTGAAAAACAACAACAAATTCAACAACAACCTCAACATTGAAAAATAACAACACCCTCAACATTGAAAAACGCCAACAAATTCAACAACAACCTCAACATTGAAAAACACTAACAAATTCAACAACAACCTCAACATTGGAAAACATCAATAACCTCAACATTGAAAAACACCAACAAATTCAACAACAACCTCAACATTGAAAAACAACAACAACCTCAACATTGAAAAACACCAACAAATTCAACAACAACCTCAACATTGAAAAACACCAACAAATTCAACAACAACCTCAGCATTGAAAAACAACAACAACCTCGAAATTGAAAAACACCAACAAATTCAACAACAACCTCAACATTGAAAAACAACAACAAATTCAACAACAACCTCAACATTGAAAAATAACAACACCCTCAACATTGAAAAACGCCAACTAATTCAACAACAACCTCAACATTGAAAAACACTAACAAATTCAACAACAACCTCAACATTGGAAAACATCAATAACCTCAACATTGAAAAACACCAACAAATTCAACAACAACCTCAACATTGAAAAACAACAACAACCTCAACATTGAAAAACACCAACAAATTCAACAACAACCTCAACATTGAAAAACACCAACAAATTCAACAACAACCTCAGCATTGAAAAACAACAACAACCTCAACATTGAAAAACACCAACAAATTCAACAACAACCTCAACATTGAAAAACAACAACAACCTCAACATTGAAAAACACCGACAAATTCAACAACAACTTCAACATTGAAAAACACCCACAAATTCAACAACAACCTAAACATTGAAAAACACCAACAAATTCAACAACAACCTCAACATTGAAAAACAACAACAACCTCAACATTGAAAAACAACAACAAATTCAACAACAACCTCAACGTTGAAAAACACCAACAAATTCAACAACAACCTCAACATTGAAAAACAACAACAACCTCAACATTGAAAAACACCAACAAATTCAACAACAACCTCAACATTGAAAAACACCAACAAATTCAACAACAACCTCAACATTGAAAAACACCAACAAACTCAACAACAACCTCAACATTGAAAAATAACAACAACCTCAACATTGGAAAACACTAACAAATTCAACAACAACCTCAACATTGGAAAACATCAACAACCTCAACATTGAAAAACACCAACAAACTCAACAACAACCTCAACATTGAAAAATAACAACAACCTCAACATTGAAAAACACCAACAAATTCAACAACAACCTCAACATTGAAAAACACTAACAAATTCAACAACAACCTCAACATTGGAAAACATCAACAACCTCAACATTGAAAAACACCAACAAATTCAACAACAACCTCAACATTGAAAAACAACAACAACCTCAACATTGAAAAACACCAACAAATTCAACAACAACCTCAACATTGAAAAACAACAAAAACCTCAACATTGAAAAACACCAACAAATTCAGCAACAACCTCAACATTGAAAATCAACAACAACCTCAACATTGCAAAACACCAACAAATTCAACAACAACCTCAACATTTAAAAACACCAACAAGTTCACCAACAACCTCAACATTGAAAAACAACAACAATCTCAACATTGAAAAACACCAACAAATTCAACAACAACCTCAACATTGAAAAACAACAACAACCTCAACATTGAAAAACACCAACAAATTCAACGACAACCTCGACATTGAAAGACACCCTCAAATTGAAAATCAACCTCAACATTGAACAACACCAACAACCTCAAAATTGAAAATACACCAGCAAATTCAACAACAACCTCAACATTTAAAAACAACAACAACCTCAATATTGAAAAACACCAACAAATTCAACAACAACCTCAACATTGAAAAACACCAACAAATTCAACAACAACCTCAACATTGAAAAACACCAACAAATTCAACAACAACCTCAACATTGAAAAATAACAACAACCTCAACATTGAAAAACACCAACAAATTCAACAACAACCTCAACATTGAAAAACACCAACAAATTCAACAACAAACTCAAGCTTGAAAAACACCCACAAATTCAACAACCTCAACATTGAAAAACAACAACAACCTCATCATTGAAAAACACCAACAAATTCAACAACAAACTCAACATTGAAAAACACGAACAAATTCAACAACATCCTCAAGATTGAAAAACAACAACAACCTCAACATTGAAAAACACCAACAAATTCAACAACAACCTCAACATTGAAAAACAACAACAACCTCAACATTGAAAAACACCAACAAATTCAACAACAACCTCAACATTGAAAAACACCAACAAATTCAACAACAACCTCAGCATTGAAAAACAACAACAACCTCAACATTGAAAAACACCAACAAATTCAACAACAACTTCAACATTGAAAAACACCAACAAATTCAACAACAACCTCGAAATTGAAAAACACCAACAAATTCAACAACAACCTAAACATTGAAAAACACCAACAAATTCAACAACAACCTCAACATTGAAAAACAACAACAACCTCAACATTAAATAACACCAACAAATTCAACAACAACCTCAACGTTGAAAATCACCAACAAATTCAACAACAACCTCAACATTGAAAAACAACAACAACCTCAACATTGAAAAACACCAACAAATTCAACAACAACCTCAACATTGAAAAACACCAACAAATTCAACAACAACCTCAACATTGAAAAACAACAACAACCTCGAAATTGAAAAACACCAACAAATTCAACAACAACCTCAACATTGAAAAACAACAACAAATTCAACAACAACCTCAACATTGAAAAACAACAACAACCTCAACATTGAAAAACAACAACAAATTCAACAACAACCTCAACGTTGAAAAACACCAACAAATTCAACAACAACCTCAACATTGAAAAACAACAACAACCTCAACGTTGAAAAACACCAGCAAATTCAACAACAACCTCAACATTGAAAAACACCAACAAATTCAACAACAACCTCAACATTGAAAAACACCAACAAACTCAACAACAACCTCAACATTGAAAAATAACAACAACCTCAACATTGAAAAACACCAACAAATTCAACAACAACCTCAACATTGAAAAACACTAACAAATTCAACAACAACCTCAACATTGGAAAACATCAACAACCTCAACATTGAAAAACACCAACAAATTCAACAACAACCTCAACATTGAAAAACAACAACAACCTCAACATTGAAAAACACCAACAAATTCAACAACAACCTCAACATTGAAAAACACCAACAAATTCAACAACAACCTCAGCATTGAAAAACAACAACAACTTCAACATTGAAAAACACCAACAAATTCAACAACAACCTCAACATTGAAAAACAACAACAACCTCAACATTGAAAAACACCGACAAATTCAACAACAACTTCAACATTGAAAAACACCAACAAATTCAACAACAACCTAAACATTGAAAAACACCAACAAATTCAACAACAACCTCAACATTGAAAAACAACAACAACCTCAACATTGAAAAATACCAACAAATTCAACAACAACCTCAACATTGAAAAACACCAACAAATTCAACAACAACCTCAACATTGAAAAACACCAACAAACTCAACAACAACCTCAACATTGAAAAATAACAACAACCTCAACATTGGAAAACACTAACAAATTCAACAACAACCTCAACATTGGAAAACATCAACAACCTCAACATTGAAAAACACCAACAAATTCAACAACAACCTCAACATTGAAAAACAACAACAACCTCAACATTGAAAAACACCAACAAATTCAACAACAACCTCAACATTGAAAAACACCAACAAATTCAACAACAACCTCAACATTGAAAAACAACAACAACCTCAACATTGAAAAACAACAACAAATTCAACAACAACCTCAACGTTGAAAAACACCAACAAATTCAACAACAACCTCAACATTGAAAAACAACAACAACCTCAACATTGAAAAACACCAACAAATTCAACAACAACCTCAACATTGAAAAACACCAACAAATTCAACAACAACCTCAACATTGAAAAACACCAACAAACTCAACAACAACCTCAACATTGAAAAATAACAACAACCTCAACATTGAAAAACACCAACAAATTCAACAACAACCTCAACATTGAAAAACACTAACAAATTCAACAACAACCTCAACATTGGAAAACATCAACAACCTCAACATTGAAAAACACCAACAAATTCAACAACAACCTCAACATTGAAAAACAACAACAACCTCAACATTGAAAAACACCAACAAATTCAACAACAACCTCAACATTGAAAAACACCAACAAATTCAACAACAACCTCAACATTGAAAAACAACAACAACCTCAACATTGAAAAACACCGACAAATTCAACAACAACTTCAACATTGAAAAACACCAACAAATTCAACAACAACCTAAACATTGAAAAACACCAACAAATTCAACAACAACCTCAACATTGAAAAAGAACAACAACCTCAACATTGAAAAACACCAACAAATTCAACAACAACCTCAACATTGAAAAACACCAACAAATTCAACAACAACCTCAACATTGAAAAACACCAACAAACTCAACAACAACCTCAACATTGAAAAATAACAACAACCTCAACATTGAAAAACACTAACAAATTCAACAACAACCTCAACATTGGAAAACATCAACAACCTCAACATTGAAAAACACCAACAAATTCAACAACAACCTCAACATTGAAAAACAACAACAACCTCAACATTGAACAACACCAACAACCTCAAAATTGAAAATACACCAACAAATTCAACAACAACCTCAACATTTAAAAACAACAACAACCTCAACATTGAAAAACACCAACAAATTCAACAACAACCTCAACATTGAAAAACACCAACAAATTCAACAACAACCTCAACATTGAAAAACACCAACAAATTCAACAACAACCTCAACATTGAAAAATAACACCAACCTCAACATTGAAAAACACCAACAAATTCAACAACAACCTCAACATTGAAAAACACCAACAAATTCAACAACAAACTCAAGATTGAAAAACACCCACAAATTCAACAACCTCAACATTGAAAACCAACAACAACCTCATCATTGAAAAACACCAACAAATTCAACAACAAACTCAACATTGAAAAACACCAACAAATTCAACAACAACCTCGAAATTGAAAAACACCAACAAATTCAACAACAACCTCAAGATTGAAAAACAACAACAACCTCAACATTGAAAAACACCAACAAATTCAACAACAACCTCAACATTGAAAAACAACAACAACCTCAACATTGATAAACACCAACAAATTCAACAACAACCTCAACATTGAAAAACACCAACAAATTCAACAACAACCTCAGCATTGAAAAACAACAACAACCTCAACATTGAAAAACACCAACAAATTCAACAACAACTTCAACATTGAAAAACACCAACAAATTCAACAACAACCTCGAAATTGAAAAACACCAAAAAATTCAACAACAACCTAAACATTGAAAAACACCAACAAATTCAACAACAACCTCAACATTGAAAAACAACAACAACCTCAACATTAAATAACACCAACAAATTCAACAACAACCTCAACGTTGAAAAACACCAACAAATTCAACAACAACCTCAACATTGAAAAACAACAACAACCTCAACATTGAAAAACACCAACAAATTCAACAACAACCTCAACATTGAAAAACAACAACAACCTCGAAATTGAAAAACACCAACAAATTCAACAACAACCTCAAGATTGAAAAACAACAACAACCTCAACATTGAAAAACACCAACAAATTCAACAACAACCTCAACATTGAAAAACAACAACAACCTCAACATTGATAAACACCAACAAATTCAACAACAACCTCAACATTGAAAAACACCAACAAATTCAACAACAACCTCAGCATTGAAAAACAACAACAACCTCAACATTGAAAAACACCAACAAATTCAACAACAACTTCAACATTGAAAAACACCAACAAATTCAACAACAACCTCGAAATTGAAAAACACCAAAAAATTCAACAACAACCTAAACATTGAAAAACACCAACAAATTCAACAACAACCTCAACATTGAAAAACAACAACAACCTCAACATTAAATAACACCAACAAATTCAACAACAACCTCAACGTTGAAAAACACCAACAAATTCAACAACAACCTCAACATTGAAAAACAACAACAACCTCAACATTGAAAAACACCAACAAATTCAACAACAACCTCAACATTGAAAAACACCAACAAATTCAACAACAACCTCAACATTGAAAAACAACAACAACCTCGAAATTGAAAAACACCAACAAATTCAACAACAACCTAAACATTGAAAAACACCAACAAATTCAACAACAACCTCAACATTGAAAAACAACAACAACCTCAACATTGAAAAACAACAACAAATTCAACAACAACCTCAACGTTGAAAAACACCAACAAATTCAACAACAACCTCAACATTGAAAAACAACAACAACCTCAACATTGAAAAACACCAACAAATTCAACAACAACCTCAACATTGAAAAACACCAACAAATTCAACAACAACCTCAACATTGAAAAACACCAACAAACTCAACAACAACCTCAACATTGAAAAATAACAACAACCTCAACATTGAAAAACACCAACAAATTCAACAACAACCTCAACATTGAAAAACACTAACAAATTCAACAACAACCTCAACATTGGAAAACATCAACAACCTCAACATTGAAAAACACCAACAAATTCAACAACAACCTCAACATTGAAAAACAACAACAACCTCAACATTGAAAAAGACCAACAAATTCAACAACAACCTCAACATTGAAAAACACCAACAAATTCAACAGCAACCTCAGCATTGAAAAACAACAACAACCTCAACATTGAAAAACACCAACAAATTCAACAACAACCTCAACATTGAAAAACAACAACAACCTCAACATTGAAAAACACCGACAAATTCAACAACAACCTCAACATTGAAAAACAACAACAAATTCAACAACAACCTCAACGTTGAAAAACACCAACAAATTCAACAACAACCTCAACATTGAAAAACAACAACAACCTCAACATTGAAAAACACCAACAAATTCAACAACAACCTCAACATTGAAAAACACCAACAAATTCAACAACAACCTCAACATTGAAAAACACCAACAAACTCAACAACAACCTCAACATTGAAAAATAACAACAACCTCAACATTGGAAAACACTAACAAATTCAACAACAACCTCAACATTGGAAAACATCAACAACCTCAACATTGAAAAACGCCAACAAATTCAACAACAACCTCAACATTGAAAAACAACAACAACCTCAACATTGAAAAACACCAACAAATTCAACAACAACCTCAACATTGAAAAACACCAACAAATTCAACAACAACCTCAACATTGAAAAACAACAACAACCTCAACATTGAAAAACAACAACAAATTCAACAACAACCTCAACGTTGAAAAACACCAACAAATTCAGCAACAACCTCAACATTGAAAAACAACATCAACCTCAACATTGAAAAACACCAACAAATTCAACAACAACCTCAACATTGAAAAACACCAACAAATTCAACAACAACCTCAACATTGAAAAACACCAACAAACTCAACAACAACCTCAACATTGAAAAATAACAACAACCTCAACATTGAAAAACACCAACAAATTCAACAACAACCTCAACTTTGAAAAACACTAACAAATTCAACAACAACCTCAACATTGGAAAACATCAACAACCTCAACATTGAAAATCACCAACAAATTCAACAACAACCTCAACATTGAAAAACAACAACAACCTCAACATTGAAAAACACCAACAAATTCAACAACAACCTCAACATTGAAAAACACCAACAAATTCAACAACAACCTCAGCATTGAAAAACAACAACAACCTCAACATTGAAAAACACCAACAAATTCAACAACAACCTCAACATTGAAAAACAACAACAACCTCAACATTGAAAAACACCGACAAATTCTACAACAACTTCAACATTGAAAAACACCAACAAATTCAACAACAACCTAAACATTGAAAAACACCAACAAATTCAACAACAACCTCAACATTGAAAAACAACAACAACCTCAACATTGAAAAACAACAACAAATTCAACAACAACCTCAACGTTGAAAAACACCAACAAATTCAACAACAACCTCAACATTGAAAAACAACAACAACCTCAACATTGAAAAACACCAACAAATTCAACAACAACCTCAACATTGAAAAACACCAACAAATTCAACAACAACCTCAACATTGGAAAACATCAACAACCTCAACATTGAAAAACACCAACAAATTCAACAACAACCTCAACATTGAAAAACAACAACAACCTCAACATTGAAAAACACCAACAAATTCAACAACAACCTCAACATTGAAAAACACCAACAAATTCAACAACAACCTCAGCATTGAAAAACAACAACAACCTCAACATTGAAAAACACCAACAAATTCAACAACAACCTCAACATTGAAAAACAACAACAACCTCAACATTGAAAAACACCGACAAATTCAACAACAACTTCAACATTGAAAAACACCAACAAATTCAACAACAACCTCGAAATTGAAAAACACCAACAAATACAACAACAACCTCAACATTGAAAAACAACAAAATCTCAACATTGAAAAACACCAACAAATTCAACAACAACCTCAACATTGAAAATCAACAACAACCTCAACATTGCAAACCACCAACAAATTCAACAACAACCTCAACATTGAAAAACACCAACAAATTCAACAACAACCTCAACATTGAAAAACAACAACAACCTCAACATTGAAAAACACCAACAAATTCAACAACAACCTCAACATTGAAAAACACCAACAAATTCAACAACAACCTCAGCATTGAAAAACAACAACAACCTCAACATTGAAAAACAGCAACAAATTCAACAACAACCTCAACATTGAAAAACAACAACAACCTCAACATTGAAAAACACCGACAAATTCAACAACAACTTCAACATTGAAAAACACCAACAAATTCAACAACAACCTAAACATTGAAAAACACCAACAAATTCAACAACAACCTCAACATTGAAAAACAACAACAACCTCGAAATTGAAAAACACCAACAAATTCAACAACAACCTCAAGATTGAAAAACAACAACAACCTCAACATTGAAAAACACCAACAAATTCAACAACAACCTCAACATTGAAAAACAACAACAACCTCAACATTGATAAACACCAACAAATTCAACAACAACCTCAACATTGAAAAACACCAACAAATTCAACAACAACCTCAGCATTGAAAAACAACAACAACCTCAACATTGAAAAACACCAACAAATTCAACAACAACTTCAACATTGAAAAACACCAACAAATTCAACAACAACCTCGAAATTGAAAAACACCAAAAAATTCAACAACAACCTAAACATTGAAAAACACCAACAAATTCAACAACAACCTCAACATTGAAAAACAACAACAACCTCAACATTAAATAACACCAACAAATTCAACAACAACCTCAACGTTGAAAAACACCAACAAATTCAACAACAACCTCAACATTGAAAAACAACAACAACCTCAACATTGAAAAACACCAACAAATTCAACAACAACCTCAACATTGAAAAACACCAACAAATTCAACAACAACCTCAACATTGAAAAACAACAACAACCTCGAAATTGAAAAACACCAACAAATTCAACAACAACCTAAACATTGAAAAACACCAACAAATTCAACAACAACCTCAACATTGAAAAACAACAACAACCTCAACATTGAAAAACAACAACAAATTCAACAACAACCTCAACGTTGAAAAACACCAACAAATTCAACAACAACCTCAACATTGAAAAACAACAACAACCTCAACATTGAAAAACACCAACAAATTCAACAACAACCTCAACATTGAAAAACACCAACAAATTCAACAACAACCTCAACATTGAAAAACACCAACAAACTCAACAACAACCTCAACATTGAAAAATAACAACAACCTCAACATTGAAAAACACCAACAAATTCAACAACAACCTCAACATTGAAAAACACTAACAAATTCAACAACAACCTCAACATTGGAAAACATCAACAACCTCAACATTGAAAAACACCAACAAATTCAACAACAACCTCAACATTGAAAAACAACAACAACCTCAACATTGAAAAAGACCAACAAATTCAACAACAACCTCAACATTGAAAAACACCAACAAATTCAACAGCAACCTCAGTATTGAAAAACAACAACAACCTCAACATTGAAAAACACCAACAAATTCAACAACAACCTCAACATTGAAAAACAACAACAACCTCAACATTGAAAAACACCGACAAATTCAACAACAACCTCAACATTGAAAAACAACAACAAATTCAACAACAACCTCAACGTTGAAAAACACCAACAAATTCAACAACAACCTCAACATTGAAAAACAACAACAACCTCAACATTGAAAAACACCAACAAATTCAACAACAACCTCAACATTGAAAAACACCAACAAATTCAACAACAACCTCAACATTGAAAAACACCAACAAACTCAACAACAACCTCAACATTGAAAAATAACAACAACCTCAACATTGAAAAACGCCAACAAATTCAACAACAACCTCAACATTGAAAAACAACAACAACCTCAACATTGAAAAACACCAACAAATTCAACAACAACCTCAACATTGAAAAACACCAACAAATTCAACAACAACCTCAACATTGAAAAACAACAACAACCTCAACATTGAAAAACAACAACAAATTCAACAACAACCTCAACGTTGAAAAACACCAACAAATTCAGCAACAACCTCAACATTGAAAAACAACATCAACCTCAACATTGAAAAACACCAACAAATTCAACAACAACCTCAACATTGAAAAACACCAACAAATTCAACAACAACCTCAACATTGAAAAACACCAACAAACTCAACAACAACCTCAACATTGAAAAATAACAACAACCTCAACATTGAAAAACACCAACAAATTCAACAACAACCTCAACTTTGAAAAACACTAACAAATTCAACAACAACCTCAACATTGGAAAACATCAACAACCTCAACATTGAAAATCACCAACAAATTCAACAACAACCTCAACATTGAAAAACAACAACAACCTCAACATTGAAAAACACCAACAAATTCAACAACAACCTCAACATTGAAAAACACCAACAAATTCAACAACAACCTCAGCATTGAAAAACAACAACAACCTCAACATTGAAAAACACCAACAAATTCAACAACAACCTCAACATTGAAAAACAACAACAACCTCAACATTGAAAAACACCGACAAATTCTACAACAACTTCAACATTGAAAAACACCAACAAATTCAACAACAACCTAAACATTGAAAAACACCAACAAATTCAACAACAACCTCAACATTGAAAAACAACAACAACCTCAACATTGAAAAACAACAACAAATTCAACAACAACCTCAACGTTGAAAAACACCAACAAATTCAACAACAACCTCAACATTGAAAAACAACAACAACCTCAACATTGAAAAACACCAACAAATTCAACAACAACCTCAACATTGAAAAACACCAACAAATTCAACAACAACCTCAACATTGAAAAACACCAACAAACTCAACAACAACCTCAACATTGAAAAATAACAACAACCTCAACATTGAAAAACACTAACAAATTCAACAACAACCTCAACATTGGAAAACATCAACAACCTCAACATTGAAAAACACCAACAAATTCAACAACAACCTCAACATTGAAAAACAACAACAACCTCAACATTGAAAAACACCAACAAATTCAACAACAACCTCAACATTGAAAAACACCAACAAATTCAACAACAACCTCAGCATTGAAAAACAACAACAACCTCAACATTGAAAAACACCAACAAATTCAACAACAACCTCAACATTGAAAAACAACAACAACCTCAACATTGAAAAACACCGACAAATTCAACAACAACTTCAACATTGAAAAACACCAACAAATTCAACAACAACCTCGAAATTGAAAAACACCAACAAATACAACAACAACCTCAACATTGAAAAACAACAAAATCTCAACATTGAAAAACACCAACAAATTCAACAACAACCTCAACATTGAAAATCAACAACAACCTCAACATTGCAAACCACCAACAAATTCAACAACAACCTCAACATTTAAAAACACCAACAAGTTCAACAACAACCTCAACATTGAAAAACACCAACAAACTCAACAACAACCTCAACATTGAAAAATAACAACAACCTCAACATTGAAAAACACCAACAAATTCAACAACAACCTCAACATTGAAAAACACTAACAAATTCAACAACAACCTCAACATTGGAAAACATCAACAACCTCAACATTGAAAAACACCAACAAATTCAACAACAACCTCAACATTGAAAAACAACAACAACCTCAACATTGAAAAACACCAACAAATTCAACAACAACCTCAACATTGAAAAACACCAACAAATTCAACAACAACCTCAGCATTGAAAAACAACAACAACCTCAACATTGAAAAACAGCAACAAATTCAACAACAACCTCAACATTGAAAAACAACAACAACCTCAACATTGAAAAACACCGACAAATTCAACAACAACCTAAACATTGAAAAACACCAACAAATTCAACAACAACCTCAACATTGAAAAGCAACAACAACCTCAACATTGAAAAACAACAACAAATTCAACAACAACCTCAACGTTGAAAAACACCAACAAATTCAACAACAACCTCAACGTTGAAAAACACCAACAAATTCAACAACAACCTCAACATTGAAAAACAACAACAACCTCAACATTGAAAAACACCAACAAATTCAACAACAACCTCAACATTGAAAAACACCAACAAATTCAACAACAACCTCAACATTGAAAAACACCAACAAACTCAACAACAACCTCAACATTGAAAAATAACAACAACCTCAACATTGAAAAACACCAACAAATTCAACAACAACCTCAACATTGAAAAACACTAACAAATTCAACAACAACCTCAACATTGGAAAACATCAACAACCTCAACATTGAAAAACACCAACAAATTCAACAACAACCTCAACATTGAAAAACAACAACAACCTCAACATTGAAAAAGACCAACAAATTCAACAACAACCTCAACATTGAAAAACACCAATAAATTCAACAACAACCTCAGCATTGAAAAACAACAACAACCTCAACATTGAAAAACACCAACAAATTCAACAACAACCTCAACATTGAAAAACAACAACAACTTCAACATTGAAAAACACCGACAAATTCAACAACAACCTCAACATTGAAAAACAACAACAAATTCAACAACAACCTCAACGTTGAAAAACACCAACAAATTCAACAACAACCTCAACATTGAAAAACAACAACAACCTCAACATTGAAAAACACCAACAAATTCAACAACAACCTCAACATTGAAAAACACCAACAAATTCAACAACAACCTCAACATTGAAAAACACCAACAAACTCAACAACAACCTCAACATTGAAAAATAACAACAACCTCAACATTGGAAAACACTAACAAATTCAACAACAACCTCAACATTGGAAAACATCAACAACCTCAACATTGAAAAACGCCAACAAATTCAACAACAACCTCAACATTGAAAAACAACAACAACCTCAACATTGAAAAACACCAACAAATTCAACAACAACCTCAACATTGAAAAACACCAACAAATTCAACAACAACCTCAACATTGAAAAACAACAACAACCTCAACATTGAAAAACAACAACAAATTCAACAACAACCTCAACGTTGAAAAACACCAACAAATTCAGCAACAACCTCAACATTGAAAAACAACATCAACCTCAACATTGAAAAACACCAACAAATTCAACAACAACCTCAACATTGAAAAACACCAACAAATTCAACAACAACCTCAACATTGAAAAACACCAACAAACTCAACAACAACCTCAACATTGAAAAATAACAACAACCTCAACATTGAAAAACACCAACAAATTCAACAACAACCTCAACATTGAAAAACACTAACAAATTCAACAACAACCTCAACATTGGAAAACATCAACAACCTCAACATTGAAAATCACCAACAAATTCAACAACAACCTCAACACTGAAAAACAACAACAACCTCAACATTGAAAAACACCAACAAATTCAACAACAACCTCAACATTGAAAAACACCAACAAATTCAACAACAACCTCAGCATTGAAAAACAACAACAACCTCAACATTGAAAAACACCAACAAATTCAACAACAACCTCAACATTGAAAAACAACAACAACCTCAACATTGAAAAACACCGACAAATTCTACAACAACTTCAACATTGAAAAACACCAACAAATTCAACAACAACCTAAACATTGAAAAACACCAACAAATTCAACAACAACCTCAACATTGAAAAACAACAACAACCTCAACATTGAAAAACAACAACAAATTCAACAACAACCTCAACGTTGAAAAACGCCAACAAATTCAACAACAACCTCAACATTGAAAAACAACAACAACCTCAACATTGAAAAACACCAACAAATTCAACAACAACCTCAACATTGAAAAACACCAACAAATTCAACAACAACCTCAACATTGAAAAACACCAACAAACTCAACAACAACCTCAACATTGAAAAATAACAACAACCTCAACATTGAAAAACACTAACAAATTCAACAACAACCTCAACATTGGAAAACATCAACAACCTCAACATTGAAAAACACCAACAACCTCAACATTGAAAAACACCAACAAATTCAACAACAACCTCAACATTGAAAAACACCAACAAATTCAACAACAACCTCAGCATTGAAAAACAACAGCAACCTCAACATTGAAAAACACCAACAAATTCAACAACAACCTCAACATTGAAAAACAACAACAACCTCAACATTGAAAAACACCGACAAATTCAACAACAACTTCAACATTGAAAAACACCAACAAATTCAACAACAACCTCGAAATTGAAAAACACCAACAAATACAACAACAACCTCAACATTGAAAAACAACAAAAACCTCAACATTGAAAAACACCAACAAATTCAACAACAACCTCAACATTGAAAATCAACAACAACCTCAACATTGCAAACCACCAACAAATTCAACAACAACCTCAACATTTAAAAACACCAACAAGTTCAACAACAACCTCAACATTGAAAAACACCAACAAACTCAACAACAACCTCAACATTGAAAAATAACAACAACCTCAACATTGAAAAACACCAACAAATTCAACAACAACCTCAACATTGAAAAACACCAACAAATTCAACAACAACCTCAACATTGAAAAACAACAACAACCTCAACATTGAAAAACACCAACAAATTCAACAACAACCTCAACATTGAAAAACACCAACAAATTCAACAACAACCTCAGCATTGAAAAACAACAATAACCTCAACATTGAAAAACACCAACAAATTCAACAACAACCTCAACATTGAAAAACAACAACAACCTCAACATTGAAAAACACCGACAAATTCAACAACAACTTCAACATTGAAAAACACCAACAAATTCAACAACAACCTAAACATTGAAAAACACCAACAAATTCAACAACAACCTCAACATTGAAAAGCAACAACAACCTCAACATTGAAAAACAACAACAAATTCAACAACAACCTCAACGTTGAAAAACACCAACAAATTCAACAACAACCTCAACGTTGAAAAACACCAACAAATTCAACAACAACCTCAACATTGAAAAACAACAACAACCTCAACATTGAAAAACACCAACAAATTCAACAACAACCTCAACATTGAAAAACACCAACAAATTCAACAACAACCTCAACATTGAAAAACACCAACAAACTCAACAACAACCTCAACATTGAAAAATAACAACAACCTCAACATTGAAAAACACCAACAAATTCAACAACAACCTCAACATTGAAAAACACTAACAAATTCAACAACAACCTCAACATTGGAAAACATCAACAACCTCAACATTGAAAAACACCAACAAATTCAACAACAACCTCAACATTGAAAAACAACAACAACCTCAACATTGAAAAAGACCAACAAATTCAACAACAACCTCAACATTGAAAAACACCAACAAATTCAACAACAACCTCAGCATTGAAAAACAACAACAACCTCAACATTGAAAAACACCAACAAATTCAACAACAACCTCAACATTGAAAAACAACAACAACCTCAACATTGAAAAACACCGACAAATTCAACAACAACCTCAACATTGAAAAACAACAACAAATTCAACAACAACCTCAACGTTGAAAAACACCAACAAATTCAACAACAACCTCAACATTGAAAAACAACAACAACCTCAACATTGAAAAACACCAACAAATTCAACAACAACCTCAACATTGAAAAACACCAACAAATTCAACAACAACCTCAACATTGAAAAACACCAACAAACTCAACAACAACCTCAACATTGAAAAATAACAACAACCTCAACATTGGAAAACACTAACAAATTCAACAACAACCTCAACATTGGAAAACATCAACAACCTCAACATTGAAAAACGCCAACAAATTCAACAACAACCTCAACATTGAAAAACAGCAACAACCTCAACATTGAAAAACACCAACAAATTCAACAACAACCTCAACATTGAAAAACACCAACAAATTCAACAACAACCTCAACATTGAAAAACAACAACAACCTCAACATTGAAAAACAACAACAAATTCAACAACAACCTCAACGTTGAAAAACACCAACAAATTCAGCAACAACCTCAACATTGAAAAACAACATCAACCTCAACATTGAAAAACACCAACAAATTCAACAACAACCTCAACATTGAAAAACACCAACAAATTCAACAACAACCTCAACATTGAAAAACACCAACAAACTCAACAACAACCTCAACATTGAAAAATAACAACAACCTCAACATTGAAAAACACCAACAAATTCAACAACAACCTCAACATTGAAAAACACTAACAAATTCAACAACAACCTCAACATTGGAAAACATCAACAACCTCAACATTGAAAATCACCAACAAATTCAACAACAACCTCAACACTGAAAAACAACAACATCCTCAACATTGAAAAACACCAACAAATTCAACAACAACCTCAACATTGAAAAACACCAACAAATTCAACAACAACCTCAGCATTGAAAAACAACAACAACCTCAACATTGAAAAACACCAACAAATTCAACAACAACCTCAACATTGAAAAACAACAACAACCTCAACATTGAAAAACACCGACAAATTCTACAACAACTTCAACATTGAAAAACACCAACAAATTCAACAACAACCTAAACATTGAAAAACACCAACAAATTCAACAACAACCTCAACATTGAAAAACAACAACAACCTCAACATTGAAAAACAACAACAAATTCAACAACAACTTCAACGTTGAAAAACACCAACAAATTCAACAACAACCTCAACATTGAAAAACAACAACAACCTCAACATTGAAAAACACCAACAAATTCAACAACAACCTCAACATTGAAAAACACCAACAAATTCAACAACAACCTCAACATTGAAAAACACCAACAAACTCAACAACAACCTCAACATTGAAAAATAACAACAACCTCAACATTGAAAAACACTAACAAATTCAACAACAACCTCAACATTGGAAAACATCAACAACCTCAACATTGAAAAACACCAACAAATTCAACAACAACCTCAACATTGAAAAACAACAACAACCTCAACATTGAAAAACACCAACAAATTCAACAACAACCTCAACATTGAAAAACACCAACAAATTCAACAACAACCTCAGCATTGAAAAACAACAGCAACCTCAACATTGAAAAACACCAACAAATTCAACAACAACCTCAACATTGAAAAACAACAACAACCTCAACATTGAAAAACACCGACAAATTCAACAACAACTTCAACATTGAAAAACACCAACAAATTCAACAACAACCTCGAAATTGAAAAACACCAACAAATACAACAACAACCTCAACATTGAAAAACAACAAAAACCTCAACATTGAAAAACACCAACAAATTCAACAACAACCTCAACATTGAAAATCAACAACAACCTCAACATTGCAAACCACCAACAAATTCAACAACAACCTCAACATTTAAAAACACCAACAAGTTCAACAACAACCTCAACATTGAAAAACACCAACAAACTCAACAACAACCTCAACATTGAAAAATAACAACAACCTCAACATTGAAAAACACCAACAAATTCAACAACAACCTCAACATTGAAAAACACTAACAAATTCAACAACAACCTCAACATTGGAAAACATCAACAACCTCAACATTGAAAAACACCAACAAATTCAACAACAACCTCAACATTGAAAAACAACAACAACCTCAACATTGAAAAACACCAACAAATTCAACAACAACCTCAACATTGAAAAACACCAACAAATTCAACAACAACCTCAGCATTGAAAAACAACAACAACCTCAACATTGAAAAACACCAATAAATTCAACAACAACCTCAACATTGAAAAACAACAACAACCTCAACATTGAAAAACACCGACAAATTCAACAACAACTTCAACATTGAAAAACACCAACAAATTCAACAACAACCTAAACATTGAAAAACACCAACAAATTCAACAACAACCTCAACATTGAAAAGCAACAACAACCTCAACATTGAAAAACAACAACAAATTCAACAACAACCTCAACGTTGAAAAACACCAACAAATTCAACAACAACCTCAACATTGAAAAACAACAACAACCTCAACATTGGAAAACACCAACAAATTCAACAACAACCTCAACATTGAAAAACACCAACAAATTCAACAACAACCTCAACATTGAAAAACACCAACAAACTCAACAACAACCTCAACATTGAAAAATAACAATAACCTCAACATTGGAAAACACTAACAAATTCAACAACAACCTCAACATTGGAAAACATCAACAACCTCAACATTGAAAAACACCAACAAATTCAACAACAACCTCAACATTGAAAAACAACAACAACCTCAACATTGAAAAACACCAACAAATTCAACAACAACCTCAACATTGAAAAACACCAACAAATTCAACAACAACCTCAACATTGAAAAACAACAACAACCTCAACATTGAAAAACAACAACAAATTCAACAACAACCTCAACGTTGAAAAACACCAACAGATTCAACAACAACCTCAACATTGAAAAACAACAACAACCTCAACATTGAAAAACACCAACAAATTCAACAACAACCTCAACATTGAAAAACACCAACAAATTCAACAACAACCTCAACATTGAAAAACACCAACAAACTCAACAACAACCTCAACATTGAAAAATAACAACAACCTCAACATTGAAAAACACTAACAAATTCAACAACAACCTCAACATTGGAAAACATCAACAACCTCAACATTGAAAAACACCAACAAATTCAACAACAACCTCAACATTGAAAAACAACAACAACCTCAACATTGAAAAACACCAACAAATTCAACAACAACCTCAACATTGAAAAACACCAACAAATTCAACAACAACCTCAGCATTGAAAAACAACAACAACCTCAGCATTGAAAAACACCAACAAATTCAACAACAACCTCAACATTGAAAAACAACAACAACCTCAACATTGAAAAACACCGACAAATTCAACAACAACTTCAACATTGAAAAACACCAACAAATTCAACAACAACCTCGAAATTGAAAAACACCAACAAATACAACAACAACCTCAACATTGAAAAACAACAAAAACCTCAACATTGAAAAACACCAACAAATTCAACAACAACCTCAACATTGAAAATCAACAACAACCTCAACATTGCAAACCACCAACAAATTCAACAACAACCTCAACATTTAAAAACACCAACAAGTTCAACAACAACCTCAACATTGAAAAACACCAACAAACTCAACAACAACCTCAACATTGAAAAATAACAACAACCTCAACATTGAAAAACACCAACAAATTCAACAACAACCTCAACATTGAAAAACACTAACAAATTCAACAACAACCTCAACATTGGAAAACATCAACAACCTCAACATTGAAAAACACCAACAAATTCAACAACAACCTCAACATTGAAAAACAACAACAACCTCAACATTGAAAAACACCAACAAATTCAACAACAACCTCAACATTGAAAAACAACAACAAATTCAACAACAACCTCAGCATTGAAAAACAACAACAACCTCAACATTGAAAAACACCAACAAATTCAACAACAACCTCAACATTGAAAAACAACAACAACCTCAACATTGAAAAACACCGACAAATTCAACAACAACTTCAACATTGAAAAACACCAACAAATTCAACAACAACCTAAACATTGAAAAACACCAACAAATTCAACAACAACCTCAACATTGAAAAGCAACAACAACCTCAACATTGAAAAACAACAACAAATTCAACAACAACCTCAACGTTGAAAAACACCAACAAATTCAACAACAACCTCAACATTGAAAAACAACAACAACCTCAACATTGGAAAACACCAACAAATTCAACAACAACCTCAACATTGAAAAACACCAACAAATTCAACAACAACCTCAACATTGAAAAACACCAACAAACTCAACAACAACCTCAACATTGAAAAATAACAACAACCTCAACATTGGAAAACACTAACAAATTCAACAACAACCTCAACATTGGAAAACATCAACAACCTCAACATTGAAAAACACCAACAAATTCAACAACAACCTCAACATTGAAAAACAACAACAACCTCAACATTGAAAAACACCAACAAATTCAACAACAACCTCAACATTGAAAAACACCAACAAATTCAACAACAACCTCAACATTGAAAAACAACAACAACCTCAACATTGAAAAACAACAACAAATTCAACAACAACCTCAACGTTGAAAAACACCAACAAATTCAACAACAACCTCAACATTGAAAAACAACAACAACCTCAACATTGAATAACACCAACAAATTCAACAACAACCTCAACATTGAAAAACACCAACAAATTCAACAACAACCTCAACATTGAAAAACACCAACAAACTCAACAACAACCTCAACATTGAAAAATAACAACAACCTCAACATTGAAAAACACCAACAAATTCAACAACAACCTCAACATTGAAAAACACCAACAAATTCAACAACAACCTCAACATTGGAAAACATCAACAACCTCAACATTGAAAAACACCAACAAATGCAACAACAACCTCAACATTGAAAAACAACAACAACCTCAACATTGAAAAACACCAACAAATTCAACAACAACCTCAACATTGAAAAACACCAACAAATTCAACAACAACCTCAGCATTGAAAAACAACAACAACCTCAACATTGAAAAACACCAACAAATTCAACAACAACCTCAACATTGAAAAACACCAACAAATTCAACAACAACCTCAGCATTGAAAAACAACAACAACCTCAACATTGAAAAACACCAACAAATTCAACAACAACCTCAACATTGAAAAACAACAACAACCTCAACATTGAAAAACACCGACAAATTCAACAACAACTTCAACATTGAAAAACACCAACAAATTCAACAACAACCTAAACATTGAAAAACACCAACAAATTCAACAACAACCTCAACATTGAAAAGCAACAACAACCTCAACATTGAAAAACAACAACAAATTCAACAACAACCTCAACGTTGAAAAACACCAACAAATTCAACAACAACCTCAACATTGAAAAACAACAACAACCTCAACATTGGAAAACACCAACAAATTCAACAACAACCTCAACATTGAAAAACACCAACAAATTCAACAACAACCTCAACATTGAAAAACACCAACAAACTCAACAACAACCTCAACATTGAAAAATAACAACAACCTCAACATTGGAAAACACTAACAAATTCAACAACAACCTCAACATTGGAAAACATCAACAACCTCAACATTGAAAAACACCAACAAATTCAACAACAACCTCAACATTGAAAAACAACAACAACCTCAACATTGAAAAACACCAACAAATTCAACAACAACCTCAACATTGAAAAACACCAACAAATTCAACAACAACCTCAACATTGAAAAACAACAACAACCTCAACATTGAAAAACAACAACAAATTCAACAACAACCTCAACGTTGAAAAACACCAACAAATTCAACAACAACCTCAACATTGAAAAACAACAACAACCTCAACATTGAAAAACACCAACAAATTCAACAACAACCTCAACATTGAAAAACACCAACAAATTCAACAACAACCTCAACATTGAAAAACACCAACAAACTCAACAACAACCTCAACATTGAAAAATAACAACAACCTCAACATTGAAAAACACTAACAAATTCAACAACAACCTCAACATTGGAAAACATCAACAACCTCAACATTGAAAAACACCAACAAATTCAACAACAACCTCAACATTGAAAAACAACAACAACCTCAACATTGAAAAACACCAACAAATTCAACAACAACCTCAACATTGAAAAACACCAACAAATTCAACAACAACCTCAGCATTGAAAAACAACAACAACCTCAACATTGAAAAACACCAACAAATTCAACAACAACCTCAACATTGAAAAACAACAACAACCTCAACATTGAAAAACACCGACAAATTCAACAACAACTTCAACATTGAAAAACACCAACAAATTCAACAACAACCTCGAAATTGAAAAACACCAACAAATACAACAACAACCTCAACATTGAAAAACAACAATAACCTCAACATTGAAAAACACCAACAAATTCAACAACAACCTCAACATTGAAAATCAACAACAACCTCAACATTGCAAACCACCAACAAATTCAACAACAACCTCAACATTTAAAAACACCAACAAGTTCAACAACAACCTCAACATTGAAAAACACCAACAAACTCAACAACAACCTCAACATTGAAAAATAACAACAACCTCAACATTGAAAAACACCAACAAATTCAACAACAACCTCAACATTGAAAAACAACAACAACCTCAACTTTGAAAAACACCGACAAATTCAACAACAACTTCAACATTGAAAAACACCAACAAATTCAACAACAACCTAAACATTGAAAAACACCAACAAATTCAACAACAACCTCAACATTGAAAAGCAACAACAACCTCAACATTGAAAAACAACAACAAATTCAACAACAACCTCAACGTTGAAAAACACCAACAAATTCAACAACAACCTCAACATTGAAAAACAACAACAACCTCAACATTGGAAAACACCAACAAATTCAACAACAACCTCAACATTGAAAAACACCAACAAATTCAACAACAACCTCAACATTGAAAAACACCAACAAACTCAACAACAACCTCAACATTGAAAAATAACAACAACCTCAACATTGGAAAACACTAACAAATTCAACAACAACCTCAACATTGGAAAACATCAACAACCTCAACATTGAAAAACACCAACAAATTCAACAACAACCTCAACATTGAAAAACAACAACAACCTCAACATTGAAAAACACCAACAAATTCAACAACAACCTCAACATTGAAAAACACCAACAAATTCAACAACAACCTCAACATTGAAAAACAACAACAACCTCAACATTGAAAAACAACAACAAATTCAACAACAACCTCAACGTTGAAAAACACCAACAAATTCAACAACAACCTCAACATTGAAAAACAACAACAACCTCAACATTGAAAAACACCAACAAATTCAACAACAACCTCAACATTGAAAAACACCAACAAATTCAACAACAACCTCAACATTGAAAAACACCAACAAACTCAACAACAACCTCAACATTGAAAAATAACAACAACCTCAACATTGAAAAACACCAACAAATTCAACAACAACCTCAACATTGAAAAACACTAACAAATTCAACAACAACCTCAACATTGGAAAACATCAACAACCTCAACATTGAAAAACACCAACAAATTCAACAACAACCTCAACATTGAAAAACAACAACAACCTCAACATTGAAAAACACCAACAAATTCAACAACAACCTCAACATTGAAAAACACCAACAAATTCAACAACAACCTCAGCATTGAAAAACAGCAACAACCTCAACATTGAAAAACACCAACAAATTCAACAACAACCTCAACATTGAAAAACAACAACAACCTCAACATTGAAAAACACCGACAAATTCAACAACAACTTCAACATTGAAAAACACCAACAAATTCAACAACAACCTAAACATTGAAAAACACCAACAAATTCAACAACAACCTCAACATTGAAAAACAACAACAACCTCAACATTGAAAAACAACAACAAATTCAACAACAACCTCAACGTTGAAAAACACCAACAAATTCAACAACAACCTCAACATTGAAAAACAACAACAACCTCAACATTGAAAAACACCAACAAATTCAACAACAACCTCAACATTGAAAAACACCAACAAATTCAACAACAACCTCAACATTGAAAAACACCAACAAACTCAACAACAACCTCAACATTGAAAAATAACAACAACCTCAACATTGAAAAACACTAACAAATTCAACAACAACCTCAACATTGGCAAACATCAACAACCTCAACATTGAAAAACACCAACAAATTCAACAACAACCTCAACATTGAAAAACAACAACAACCTCAACATTGAAAAACACCAACAAATTCAACAACAACCTCAACATTGAAAAACACCAACAAATTCAACAACAACCTCAGCATTGAAAAACAACAACAACCTCAACATTGAAAAACACCAACAAATTCAACAACAACCTCAACATTGAAAAACACAAACAACCTCAACATTGAAAAACACCGACAAATTCAACAACAACTTCAACATTGAAAAACACCAACAAATTCAACAACAACCTCGAAATTGAAAAACACCAACAAATACAACAACAACCTCAAAATTGAAAAACAACAAAAACCTCAACATTGAAAAACACCAACAAATTCAACAACAACCTCAACATTGAAAATCAACAACAACCTCAACATTGCAAAACACCAACAAATTCAACAACAACCTCAACATTTAAAAACACCAACAAGTTCAACAACAACCTCAACATTGAAAAACAACAACAATCTCAACATTGAAAAACACCAACAAATTCAACAACAACCTCAACATTGAAAAACAACAACAACCTCAACATTGAAAAACACCAACAAATTCAACGACAACCTCGACATTGAAAGACACCCTCAAATTAAAAATCAACCTCAACATTGAACAACACCAACAACCTCAAAATTGAAAATACACCAGCAAATTCAACAACAACCTCAACATTTAAAAACAACAACAACCTCAACATTGAAAAACACCAACAAATTCAACAACAACCTCAACATTGAAAAACACCAACAAATTCAACAACAACCTCAACATTGAAAAACACCAACAAATTCAACAACAACCTCAACATTGAAAAATAACAACAACCTCAACATTGAAAAACACCAACAAATTCAACAACAACCTCAACATTGAAAAACACCAACAAATTCAACAACAAACTCAAGATTGAAAAACACCCACAAATTCAACAACCTCAACATTGAAAAACAACAACAACCTCATCATTGAAAAAAACCAACAAATTCAACAACAAACTCAACATTGAAAAACACCAACAAATTCAACAACAACCTCAAGATTGAAAAACAACAACAAACTCAACATTGAAAAATAACAACAACCTCAACATTGAAAAACACCAACAAATTCAACAACAACCTCAACATTGAAAAACACCAACAAATTCAACAACAACCTCAGCATTGAAAAACAACAACAACCTCAACATTGAAAAACACCAACAAATTCAACAACAACCTCAACATTGAAAAACAACAACAACCTCAACATTGAAAAACACCGACAAATTCAACAACAACTTCAACATTGAAAAACACCAACAAATTCAACAACAACCTAAACATTGAAAAACACCAACAAATTCAACAACAACCTCAACATTGAAAAGCAACAACAACCTCAACATTGAAAAAGAACAACAAATTCAACAACAACCTCAACGTTGAAAATCACCAACAAATTCAACAACAACCTCAACATTGAAAAACAACAACAACCTCAACATTGGAAAACACCAACAAATTCAACAACAACCTCAACATTGAAAAACACCAACAAATTCAACAACAACCTCAACATTGAAAAACACCAACAAACTCAACAACAACCTCAACATTGAAAAATAACAACAACCTCAACATTGGAAAACACTAACAAATTCAACAACAACCTCAACATTGGAAAACATCAACAACCTCAACATTGAAAAACACCAACAAATTCAACAACAACCTCAACATTGAAAAACAACAACAACCTCAACATTGAAAAACACCAACAAATTCAACAACAACCTCAACATTGAAAAACACCAACAAATTCAACAACAACCTCAACATTGAAAAACAACAACAACCTCAACATTGAAAAACAACAACAAATTCAACAACAACCTCAACGTTGAAAAACACCAACAAATTCAACAACAACCTCAACATTGAAAAACAACAACAACCTCAACATTGAAAAACACCAACAAATTCAACAACAACCTCAACATTGAAAAACACCAACAAATTCAACAACAACCTCAACATTGAAAAACACCAACAAACTCAACAACAACCTCAACATTGAAAAATAACAACAACCTCAACATTGAAAAACACCAACAAATTCAACAACAACCTCAACATTGAAAAACACTAACAAATTCAACAACAACCTCAACATTGGAAAACATCAACAACCTCAACATTGAAAAACACCAACAAATTCAACAACAACCTCAACATTGAAAAACAACAACAACCTCAACATTGAAAAACACCAACAAATTCAACAACAACCTCAACATTGAAAAACACCAACAAATTCAACAACAACCTCAGCATTGAAAAACAGCAACAACCTCAACATTGAAAAACACCAACAAATTCAACAACAACCTCAACATTGAAAAACAACAACAACCTCAACATTGAAAAACACCGACAAATTCAACAACAACTTCAACATTGAAAAACACCAACAAATTCAACAACAACCTAAACATTGAAAAACACCAACAAATTCAACAACAACCTCAACATTGAAAAACAACAACAACCTCAACATTGAAAAACAACAACAAATTCAACAACAACCTCAACGTTGAAAAACACCAACAAATTCAACAACAACCTCAACATTGAAAAACAACAACAACTTCAACATTGAAAAACACCAACAAATTCAACAACAACCTCAACATTGAAAAACACCAACAAATTCAACAACAACCTCAACATTGAAAAACACCAACAAACTCAACAACAACCTCAACATTGAAAAATAACAACAACCTCAACATTGAAAAACACTAACAAATTCAACAACAACCTCAACATTGGAAAACATCAACAACCTCAACATTGAAAAACACCAACAAATTCAACAACAACCTCAACATTGAAAAACAACAACAACCTCAACATTGAAAAACACCAACAAATTCAACAACAACCTCAACATTGAAAAACACCAACAAATTCAACAACAACCTCAGCATTGAAAAACAACAACAACCTCAACATTGAAAAACACCAACAAATTCAACAACAACCTCAACATTGAAAAACAACAACAACCTCAACATTGAAAAACACCGACAAATTCAACAACAACTTCAACATTGAAAAACACCAACAAATTCAACAACAACCTCGAAATTGAAAAACACCAACAAATACAACAACAACCTCAAAATTGAAAAACAACAAAAACCTCAACATTGAAAAACACCAACAAATTCAACAACAACCTCAACATTGAAAATCAACAACAACCTCAACATTGCAAAACACCAACAAATTCAACAACAACCTCAACATTTAAAAACACCAACAAGTTCAACAACAACCTCAACATTGAAAAACAACAACAATCTCAACATTGAAAAACACCAACAAATTCAACAACAACCTCAACATTGAAAAACAACAACAACCTCAACATTGAAAAACACCAACAAATTCAACGACAACCTCGACATTGAAAGACACCCTCAAATTAAAAATCAACCTCAACATTGAACAACACCAACAACCTCAAAATTGAAAATACACCAGCAAATTCAACAACAACCTCAACATTTAAAAACAACAACAACCTCAACATTGAAAAACACCAACAAATTCAACAACAACCTCAACATTGAAAAACACCAACAAATTCAACAACAACCTCAACATTGAAAAACACCAACAAATTCAACAACAACCTCAACATTGAAAAATAACAACAACCTCAACATTGAAAAACACCAACAAATTCAACAACAACCTCAACATTGAAAAACACCAACAAATTCAACAACAAACTCAAGATTGAAAAACACCCACAAATTCAACAACCTCAACATTGAAAAACAACAACAACCTCATCATTGAAAAAAACCAACAAATTCAACAACAAACTCAACATTGAAAAACACCAACAAATTCAACAACAACCTCAAGATTGAAAAACAACAACAAACTCAACATTGAAAAATAACAACAACCTCAACATTGAAAAACACCAACAAATTCAACAACAACCTCAACATTGAAAAACACCAACAAATTCAACAACAACCTCAACATTGGAAAACATCAACAACCTCAACATTGAAAAACACCAACAAATTCAACAACAACCTCAACATTGAAAAACAACAACAACCTCAACATTGCAAAACACCAACAAATTCAACAACAACCTCAACATTTAAAAACACCAACAAATACAACAACAACCACAACATTAAAAAACAACACCATTCTCAACATTGAAAAACACCAACAAATTCAACAACAACCTCAACATTGAAAAACAACAACAACCTCAACATTGAAAAACACCAACAAATTCAACAACAACCTCGACATTGAAAAACACCCTCAAATTAAAAATCAACCTCAACATTGAACAACACCAACAACCTCAAAATTGAAAAAACACCAGCAAATTCAACAACAACCTCAACATTTAAAAACAACAACATCCTCAACATTGAAAAACACCAACAAATTCAACAACAACCTCAACATTGAAAAACACCAACAAATTCAACAACAACCTCAACATTGAAAAACACCAACAAACTCAACAACAACCTCAACATTGAAAAATAACAACAACCTCAACATTGAAAAACACCAACAAATTCAACAACAACCTCAACATTGAAAAACACCAACAACTTCAACAACAAACTCAACATTGAAAAACACCCACAAATTCAACAACCTCAACATTGAAAAACAACAACAACCTCATCATTGAAAAACACCAACAAATTCAACAACAACCTCAACATTGAAAAACAACAACAAATTCAACAACAACCTCAAGATTGAAAAACAACAAAAACCTCAACATTGAAAAACACCAACAAATTCAACAACAACCTCAACATTGAAAAACAACAACAACCTCAACATTGAAAAACACCAACAAATTCAACAACAACCTCAACATTGAAAAACAACAACAAACTCAACATTGAAAAACACCAACAAATTCAACAACAACCTCAACATTGAAAAACAACAACAACCTCAACATTGAAAAACTCCAACAAATTCAACAATAACCTCAACATTGAAAAACAACAACAACCTCAACATTGAAAAACACAAACAAATTCAACAACAACCTCGAAATTGAAAAACACCAACAAATTCAACAACAACCTCAACATTGATAAACAACAACAACCTCAACATTAAATAACACCAACAAATTCAACAACAACCTCAACGTTGAAAAACACCAACAAATTCAACAACAACCTCAACATTGAAAAACAACAACAACCTCAACATTGAAAAACACCAACAAATTCAACAACAACCTCAACATTGAAAAACACCAACAAATTCAACAACAACCTCAACATTGAAAAACACCAACAAACTCAACAACAACCTCAACATTGAAAAATAACAACAACCTCAACATTGAAAAACACCAACAAATTCAACAACAACCTCAACATTGAAAAACACCAACAAATTCAACAACAACCTCAACATTGGAAAACATCAACAACCTCAACATTGAAAAACACCAACAAATTCAACAACAACCTCAACATTGAAAAACAACAACAACCTCAACATTGAAAAGCACCAACAAATTCAACAAAAACCTCAACATTGAAAAACACGAACAAATTCAACAACAACCTCAGCATTGAAAAACAGCAACAACCTCAACATTGAAAAACACCCACAAATTCAACAACAACCTCAACATTGAAAAACAACAACAACCTCAACATTGAAAAACACCAACAAATTCAACAACAACTTCAACATTGAAAAACACCAAAAAATTCAACAACAACCTCGAAATTGAAAAACACCAACAAATACAACAACAACCTCAACATTGAAAAACAACAAAAACCTCAACATTGAAAAACACCAACACATTCAACAACAACCTCAACATTGAAAAACGCCAACAAATTCAACAACAACCTCAACATTGAAAAACACCAACAAACTCAACAACAACCTCAACATTGAAAAATAACAACAACCTCAACATTGAAAAACACCAACAAATTCAACAACAACCTCAACATTGAAAAACACCAACAAATTCAACAACAACCTCAGCATTGAAAAACAACAACAACCTCAACATTGAAAAACACCAACAAATTCAACAACAACCTCAACATTGAAAAACAACAACAACCTCAACATTGAAAAACACCGACAAATTCAACAACAACTTCAACATTGAAAAACACCAACAAATTCAACAACAACCTAAACATTGAAAAACACCAACAAATTCATCAACAACCTCAACATTGAAAAACAACAACAACCTCAACATTGAAAAACACCAACAAACTCAACAACAACCTCAACATTGAAAAATAACAACAACCTCAACATTGAAAAACACCAACAAATTCAACAACAACCTCAACATTGAAAAACACTAACAAATTCAACAACAACCTCAACATTGGAAAACATCAACAACCTCAACATTGAAAAACACCAACAAATTCAACAACAACCTCAACATTGAAAAACAACAACAACCTCAACATTGAAAAACACCAACAAATTCAACAACAACCTCAACATTGAAAAACACCAACAAATTCAACAACAACCTCAGCATTGAAAAACAGCAACAACCTCAACATTGAAAAACACCAACAAATTCAACAACAACCTCAACATTGAAAAACAACAACAACCTCAACATTGAAAAACACCGACAAATTCAACAACAACTTCAACATTGAAAAACACCAACAAATTCAACAACAACCTAAACATTGAAAAACACCAACAAATTCAACAACAACCTCAACATTGGAAAACAACAACAACCTCAACATTGAAAAACAACAACAAATTCAACAACAACCTCAACGTTGAAAAACACCAACAAATTCAACAACAACCTCAACATTGAAAAACAACAACAACCTCAACATTGAAAAACACCAACAAATTCAACAACAACCTCAACATTGAAAAACACCAACAAATTCAACAACAACCTCAACATTGAAAAACACCAACAAACTCAACAACAACCTCAACATTGAAAAATAACAACAACCTCAACATTGAAAAACACTAACAAATTCAACAACAACCTCAACATTGGAAAACATCAACAACCTCAACATTGAAAAACACCAACAAATTCAACAACAACCTCAACATTGAAAAACAACAACAACCTCAACATTGAAAAACACCAACAAATTCAACAACAACCTCAACATTGAAAAACACCAACAAATTCAACAACAACCTCAGCATTGAAAAACAACAACAACCTCAACATTGAAAAACACCAACAAATTCAACAACAACCTCAACATTGAAAAACAACATCAACCTCAACATTGAAAAACACCGACAAATTCAACAACAACTTCAACATTGAAAAACACCAACAAATTCAACAACAACCTCGAAATTGAAAAACACCAACAAATACAACAACAACCTCAAAATTGAAAAACAACAAAAACCTCAACATTGAAAAACACCAACAAATTCAACAACAACCTCAACATTGAAAATCAACAACAACCTCAACATTGCAAAACACCAACAAATTCAACAACAACCTCAACATTTAAAAACACCAACAAGTTCAACAACAACCTCAACATTGAAAAACAACAACAATCTCAACATTGAAAAACACCAACAAATTCAACAACAACCTCAACATTGAAAAACAACAACAACCTCAACATTGAAAAACACCAACAAATTCAACGACAACCTCGACATTGAAAGACACCCTCAAATTAAAAATCAACCTCAACATTGAACAACACCAACAACCTCAAAATTGAAAATACACCAGCAAATTCAACAACAACCTCAACATTTAAAAACAACAACAACCTCAACATTGAAAAACACCAACAAATTCAACAACAACCTCAACATTGAAAAACACCAACAAATTCAACAACAACCTCAACATTGAAAAACACCAACAAATTCAACAACAACCTCAACATTGAAAAATAACAACAACCTCAACATTGAAAAACACCAACAAATTCAACAACAACCTCAACATTGAAAAACACCAACAAATTCAACAACAAACTCAAGATTGAAAAACACCCACAAATTCAACAACCTCAACATTGAAAAACAACAACAACCTCATCATTGAAAAAAACCAACAAATTCAACAACAAACTCAACATTGAAAAACACCAACAAATTCAACAACAACCTCAAGATTGAAAAACAACAACAAACTCAACATTGAAAAATAACAACAACCTCAACATTGAAAAACACCAACAAATTCAACAACAACCTCAACATTGAAAAACACCAACAAATTCAACAACAACCTCAACATTGGAAAACATCAACAACCTCAACATTGAAAAACACCAACAAATTCAACAACAACCTCAACATTGAAAAACAACAACAACCTCAACATTGCAAAACACCAACAAATTCAACAACAACCTCAACATTTAAAAACACCAACAAATTCAACAACAACCACAACATTAAAAAACAACACCATTCTCAACATTGAAAAACACCAACAAATTCAACAACAACCTCAACATTGAAAAACAACAACAACCTCAACATTGAAAAACACCAACAAATTCAACAACAACCTCGACATTGAAAAACACCCTCAAATTAAAAATCAACCTCAACATTGAACAACACCAACAACCTCAAAATTGAAAAAACACCGGCAAATTCAACAACAACCTCAACATTTAAAAACAACAACATCCTCAACATTGAAAAACACCAACAAATTCAACAACAACCTCAACATTGAAAAACACCAACAAATTCAACAACAACCTCAACATTGAAAAACACCAACAAACTCAACAACAACCTCAACATTGAAAAATAACAACAACCTCAACATTGAAAAACACCAACAAATTCAACAACAACCTCAACATTGAAAAACACCAACAACTTCAACAACAAACTCAACATTGAAAAACACCCACAAATTCAACAACCTCAACATTGAAAAACAACAACAACCTCATCATTGAAAAACACCAACAAATTCAACAACAACCTCAACATTGAAAAACACCAACAAATTCAACAACAACCTCAACATTGGAAAACATCAACAACCTCAACATTGAAAAACACCAACAAATTCAACAACAACCTCAACATTGAAAAACAACAACAACCTCAACATTGAAAAACACCAACAAATTCAACAAAAACCTCAACATTGAAAAACACGAACAAATTCAACAACAACCTCAGCATTGAAAAACAGCAACAACCTCAACATTGAAAAACACCCACAAATTCAACAACAACCTCAACATTGAAAAACAACAACAACCTCAACATTGAAAAACACCGACAAATTCAACAACAACTTCAACATTGAAAAACACCAAAAAATTCAACAACAACCTCGAAATTGAAAAACACCAACAAATACAACAACAACCTCAACATTGAAAAACAACAAAAACCTCAACATTGAAAAACACCAACACATTCAACAACAACCTCAACATTGAAAAACGCCAACAAATTCAACAACAACCTCAACATTGAAAAACACCAACAAACTCAACAACAACCTCAACATTGAAAAATAACAACAACCTCAACATTGAAAAACACCAACAAATTCAACAACAACCTCAACATTGAAAAACACCAACAAATTCAACAACAACCTCAGCATTGAAAAACAACAACAACCTCAACATTGAAAAACACCAACAAATTCAACAACAACCTCAACATTGAAAAACAACAACAACCTCAACATTGAAAAACACCGACAAATTCAACAACAACTTCAACATTGAAAAACACCAACAAATTCAACAACAACCTAAACATTGAAAAACACCAACAAATTCATCAACAACCTCAACATTGAAAAACAACAACAACCTCAACATTGAAAAACACCAACAAACTCAACAACAACCTCAACATTGAAAAATAACAACAACCTCAACATTGAAAAACACCAACAAATTCAACAACAACCTCAACATTGAAAAACACTAACAAATTCAACAACAACCTCAACATTGGAAAACATCAACAACCTCAACATTGAAAAACACCAACAAATTCAACAACAACCTCAACATTGAAAAACAACAACAACCTCAACATTGAAAAACACCAACAAATTCAACAACAACCTCAACATTGAAAAACACCAACAAATTCAACAACAACCTCAGCATTGAAAAACAGCAACAACCTCAACATTGAAAAACACCAACAAATTCAACAACAACCTCAACATTGAAAAACAACAACAACCTCAACATTGAAAAACACCGACAAATTCAACAACAACTTCAACATTGAAAAACACCAACAAATTCAACAACAACCTAAACATTGAAAAACACCAACAAATTCAACAACAACCTCAACATTGGAAAACAACAACAACCTCAACATTGAAAAACAACAACAAATTCAACAACAACCTCAACGTTGAAAAACACCAACAAATTCAACAACAACCTCAACATTGAAAAACAACAACAACCTCAACATTGAAAAACACCAACAAATTCAACAACAACCTCAACATTGAAAAACACCAACAAATTCAACAACAACCTCAACATTGAAAAACACCAACAAACTCAACAACAACCTCAACATTGAAAAATAACAACAACCTCAACATTGAAAAACACTAACAAATTCAACAACAACCTCAACATTGGAAAACATCAACAACCTCAACATTGAAAAACACCAACAAATTCAACAACAACCTCAACATTGAAAAACAACAACAACCTCAACATTGAAAAACACCAACAAATTCAACAACAACCTCAACATTGAAAAACACCAACAAATTCAACAACAACCTCAGCATTGAAAAACAACAACAACCTCAACATTGAAAAACACCAACAAATTCAACAACAACCTCAACATTGAAAAACAACAACAACCTCAACATTGAAAAACACCGACAAATTCAACAACAACTTCAACATTGAAAAACACCAACAAATTCAACAACAACCTCGAAATTGAAAAACACCAACAAATACAACAACAACCTCAAAATTGAAAAACAACAAAAACCTCAACATTGAAAAACACCAACAAATTCAACAACAACCTCAACATTGAAAATCAACAACAACCTCAACATTGCAAAACACCAACAAATTCAACAACAACCTCAACATTTAAAAACACCAACAAGTTCAACAACAACCTCAACATTGAAAAACAACAACAATCTCAACATTGAAAAACACCAACAAATTCAACAACAACCTCAACATTGAAAAACAACAACAACCTCAACATTGAAAAACACCAACAAATTCAACGACAACCTCGACATTGAAAGACACCCTCAAATTAAAAATCAACCTCAACATTGAACAACACCAACAACCTCAAAATTGAAAATACACCAGCAAATTCAACAACAACCTCAACATTTAAAAACAACAACAACCTCAACATTGAAAAACACCAACAAATTCAACAACAACCTCAACATTGAAAAACACCAACAAATTCAACAACAACCTCAACATTGAAAAACACCAACAAATTCAACAACAACCTCAACATTGAAAAATAACAACAACCTCAACATTGAAAAACACCAACAAATTCAACAACAACCTCAACATTGAAAAACACCAACAAATTCAACAACAAACTCAAGATTGAAAAACACCCACAAATTCAACAACCTCAACATTGAAAAACAACAACAACCTCATCATTGAAAAAAACCAACAAATTCAACAACAAACTCAACATTGAAAAACACCAACAAATTCAACAACAACCTCAAGATTGAAAAACAACAACAAACTCAACATTGAAAAATAACAACAACCTCAACATTGAAAAACACCAACAAATTCAACAACAACCTCAACATTGAAAAACACCAACAAATTCAACAACAACCTCAACATTGGAAAACATCAACAACCTCAACATTGAAAAACACCAACAAATTCAACAACAACCTCAACATTGAAAAACAACAACAACCTCAACATTGCAAAACACCAACAAATTCAACAACAACCTCAACATTTAAAAACACCAACAAATTCAACAACAACCACAACATTAAAAAACAACACCATTCTCAACATTGAAAAACACCAACAAATTCAACAACAACCTCAACATTGAAAAACAACAACAACCTCAACATTGAAAAACACCAACAAATTCAACAACAACCTCGACATTGAAAAACACCCTCAAATTAAAAATCAACCTCAACATTGAACAACACCAACAACCTCAAAATTGAAAAAACACCAGCAAATTCAACAACAACCTCAACATTTAAAAACAACAACATCCTCAACATTGAAAAACACCAACAAATTCAACAACAACCTCAACATTGAAAAACACCAACAAATTCAACAACAACCTCAACATTGAAAAACACCAACAAACTCAACAACAACCTCAACATTGAAAAATAACAACAACCTCAACATTGAAAAACACCAACAAATTCAACAACAAC
This sequence comes from Isurus oxyrinchus, assembly GCA_026770705.1. Classification (NCBI taxonomy): domain Eukaryota; kingdom Metazoa; phylum Chordata; class Chondrichthyes; order Lamniformes; family Lamnidae; genus Isurus; species Isurus oxyrinchus. The sequence goes on from JANJGN010000380.1 coordinate 98,146, forward strand.
CTCAACATTGAAAAACACCAACAACTTCAACAACAAACTCAACATTGAAAAACACCCACAAATTCAACAACCTCAACATTGAAAAACAACAACAACCTCATCATTGAAAAACACCAACAAATTCAACAACAACCTCAACATTGAAAAACAACAACAAATTCAACAACAACCTCAAGATTGAAAAACAACAAAAACCTCAACATTGAAAAACACCAACAAATTCAACAACAACCTCAACATTGAAAAACAACAACAACCTCAACATTGAAAAACACCAACAAATTCAACAACAACCTCAACATTGAAAAACAACAACAAACTCAACATTGAAAAACACCAACAAATTCAACAACAACCTCAACATTGAAAAACAACAACAACCTCAACATTGAAAAACTCCAACAAATTCAACAATAACCTCAACATTGAAAAACAACAACAACCTCAACATTGAAAAACACAAACAAATTCAACAACAACCTCGAAATTGAAAAACACCAACAAATTCAACAACAACCTCAACATTGATAAACAACAACAACCTCAACATTAAATAACACCAACAAATTCAACAACAACCTCAACGTTGAAAAACACCAACAAATTCAACAACAACCTCAACATTGAAAAACAACAACAACCTCAACATTGAAAAACACCAACAAATTCAACAACAACCTCAACATTGAAAAACACCAACAAATTCAACAACAACCTCAACATTGAAAAACACCAACAAACTCAACAACAACCTCAACATTGAAAAATAACAACAACCTCAACATTGAAAAACACCAACAAATTCAACAACAACCTCAACATTGAAAAACACCAACAAATTCAACAACAACCTCAACATTGGAAAACATCAACAACCTCAACATTGAAAAACACCAACAAATTCAACAACAACCTCAACATTGAAAAACAACAACAACCTCAACATTGAAAAACACCAACAAATTCAACAAAAACCTCAACATTGAAAAACACGAACAAATTCAACAACAACCTCAGCATTGAAAAACAACAACAACCTCAACATTGAAAAACACCCACAAATTCAACAACCTCAACATTGAAAAACAACAACAACCTCAACATTGAAAAACACCGACAAATTCAACAACAACTTCAACATTGAAAAACACCAAAAAATTCAACAACAACCTCAACATTGAAAAACACCAACACATTCAACAACAACCTCAACATTGAAAAACGCCAACAAATTCAACAACAACCTCAACATTGAAAAACACCAACAAACTCAACAACAACCTCAACATTGAAAAATAACAACAACCTCAACATTGAAAAACACCAACAAATTCAACAACAACCTCAACATTGAAAAACACCAACAAATTCAACAACAACCTCAACATTGAAAAACAACAACAACCTCAACATTGAAAAACACCAACAAATTCAACAACAACCTCAACATTGAAAAACAACAACAACCTCAACATTGAAAAACACCGACAAATTCAACAACAACTTCAACATTGAAAAACACCAACAAATTCAACAACAACCTAAACATTGAAAAACACCAACAAATTCATCAACAACCTCAACATTGAAAAACAACAACAACCTCAACATTGAAAAACAACAACAAATTCAACAACAACCTCAACGTTGAAAAACACCAACAACTTCAAAAACAACCTCAACATTGAAAAACAACAACAACCTCAACATTGAAAAACACCAACAAATTCAACAACAACCTCAACATTGAAAAACACCAACAAATTCAACAACAACCTCAACATTGAAAAACACCAACAAACTCAACAACAACCTCAACAAACAACAACCTCAACATTGGAAAACACTAACAAATTCAACAACAACCTCAACATTGGAAAACATCAACAACCTCAACATTGAAAAACACCAACAAATTCAACAACAACCTCAACATTGAAAAACAACAACAACCTCAACATTGAAAAACACCAACAAATTCAACAGCAACCTCAACATTGAAAAACACCAACAAATTCAACAACAACCTCAACATTGAAAAACAACAACAACCTCAACATTGAAAAACAACAACAAATTCAACAACAACCTCAACGTTGAAAAACACCAACAAATTCAACAACAACCTCAACATTGAAAAACAACAACAACCTCAACATTGAAAAACACCAACAAATTCAACAACAACCTCAACATTGAAAAACACCAACAAATTCAACAACAACCTCAACATTGAAAAACACCAACAAACTCAACAACAACCTCAACATTGAAAAATAACAACAACCTCAACATTGAAAAACACCAACAAATTCCACAACAACCTCAACATTGAAAAACACTAACAAATTCAACAACAACCTCAACATTGGAAAACATCAACAACCTCAACATTGAAAAACACCAACAAATTCAACAACAACCTCAACATTGAAAAACAACAACAACCTCAACATTGAAAAACACCACCAAATTCAACAACAACCTCAACATTGAAAAACACCAACAAATTCAACAACAACCTCAGCATTGAAAAACAACAACAACCTCAACATTGAAAAACACCAACAAATTCAACAACAACCTCAACATTGAAAAACAACAACAACCTCAACATTGAAAAACACCGACAAATTCAACAACAACTTCAACATTGAAAAACACCAACAATTTCAACAACAACCTCGAAATTGAAAAACACCAACAAATACAACAACAACCTCAACATTGAAAAACAACAAAAACCTCAACATTGAAAAACACCAACAAATTCAACAACAACCTCAACATTGAAAATCAACAACAACCTCAACATTGCAAAACACCAACAAATTCAACAACAACCTCAACATTTAAAAACACCAACAAGTTCAACAACAACCTCAACATTGAAAAACAACAACAATCTCAACATTGAAAAACACCAACAAATTCAACAACAACCTCAACATTGAAAAACAACAACAACCTCAACATTGAAAAACACCAACAAATTCAACAACAACCTCGACATTGAAGGACACCCTCAAATTAAAAATCAACCTCAACATTGAACAACACCAACAACCTCAAAATTGAAAATACACCAGCAAATTCAACAACAACCTCAACATTTAAAAACAACAACAACATCAACATTGAAAAATACCAACAAATTCAACAACAACCTCAACATTGAAAAATACCAACAAATTCAACAACAACCTCAACATTGAAAAACACCAACAAATTCAACAACAACCTCAACATTGAAAAATAACAACAACCTCAACATTGAAAAACACCAACAAATTCAACAACAACCTCAACATTGAAAAACACCAACACATTCAACAACAACCTCAACATTGAAAAACGCCAACAAATTCAACAACAACCTCAACATTGAAAAACACCAACAAACTCAACAACAACCTCAACATTGAAAAATAACAACAACCTCAACATTGAAAAACACCAACAAATTCAACAACAACCTGAACATTGAAAAACACCAACAAATTCAACAACAACCTCAGCATTGAAAAACAACAACAACCTCAACATTGAAAAACACCAACAAATTCAACAACAACCTCAACATTGAAAAACACCAACAAACTCAACAACAACCTCAACATTGAAAAATAACAACAACCTCAACATTGAAAAACACCAACAAATTCAACAACAACCTCAACATTGAAAAACACCAACAACTTCAACAACAAACTCAACATTGAAAAACACCCACAAATTCAACAACCTCAACATTGAAAAACAACAACAACCTCATCATTGAAAAACACCAACAAATTCAACAACAACCTCAACATTGAAAAACAACAACAAATTCAACAACAACCTCAAGATTGAAAAACAACAAAAACCTCAACATTGAAAAACACCAACAAATTCAACAACAACCTCAACATTGAAAAACAACAACAACCTCAACATTGAAAAACACCAACAAATTCAACAACAACCTCAACATTGAAAAACAACAACAAACTCAACATTGAAAAACACCAACAAATTCAACAACAACCTCAACATTGAAAAACAACAACAACCTCAACATTGAAAAACTCCAACAAATTCAACAATAACCTCAACATTGAAAAACAACAACAACCTCAACATTGAAAAACACAAACAAATTCAACAACAACCTCGAAATTGAAAAACACCAACAAATTCAACAACAACCTCAACATTGATAAACAACAACAACCTCAACATTAAATAACACCAACAAATTCAACAACAACCTCAACGTTGAAAAACACCAACAAATTCAACAACAACCTCAACATTGAAAAACAACAACAACCTCAACATTGAAAAACACCAACAAATTCAACAACAACCTCAACATTGAAAAACACCAACAAATTCAACAACAACCTCAACATTGAAAAACACCAACAAACTCAACAACAACCTCAACATTGAAAAATAACAACAACCTCAACATTGAAAAACACCAACAAATTCAACAACAACCTCAACATTGAAAAACACCAACAAATTCAACAACAACCTCAACATTGGAAAACATCAACAACCTCAACATTGAAAAACACCAACAAATTCAACAACAACCTCAACATTGAAAAACAACAACAACCTCAACATTGAAAAACACCAACAAATTCAACAAAAACCTCAACATTGAAAAACACGAACAAATTCAACAACAACCTCAGCATTGAAAAACAACAACAACCTCAACATTGAAAAACACCCACAAATTCAACAACCTCAACATTGAAAAACAACAACAACCTCAACATTGAAAAACACCGACAAATTCAACAACAACTTCAACATTGAAAAACACCAAAAAATTCAACAACAACCTCAACATTGAAAAACACCAACACATTCAACAACAACCTCAACATTGAAAAACGCCAACAAATTCAACAACAACCTCAACATTGAAAAACACCAACAAACTCAACAACAACCTCAACATTGAAAAATAACAACAACCTCAACATTGAAAAACACCAACAAATTCAACAACAACCTCAACATTGAAAAACACCAACAAATTCAACAACAACCTCAACATTGAAAAACAACAACAACCTCAACATTGAAAAACACCAACAAATTCAACAACAACCTCAACATTGAAAAACAACAACAACCTCAACATTGAAAAACACCGACAAATTCAACAACAACTTCAACATTGAAAAACACCAACAAATTCAACAACAACCTAAACATTGAAAAACACCAACAAATTCATCAACAACCTCAACATTGAAAAACAACAACAACCTCAACATTGAAAAACAACAACAAATTCAACAACAACCTCAACGTTGAAAAACACCAACAACTTCAAAAACAACCTCAACATTGAAAAACAACAACAACCTCAACATTGAAAAACACCAACAAATTCAACAACAACCTCAACATTGAAAAACACCAACAAATTCAACAACAACCTCAACATTGAAAAACACCAACAAACTCAACAACAACCTCAACATTGAAAAATAACAACAACCTCAACATTGGAAAACACTAACAAATTCAACAACAACCTCAACATTGGAAAACATCAACAACCTCAACATTGAAAAACACCAACAAATTCAACAACAACCTCAACATTGAAAAACAACAACAACCTCAACATTGAAAAACACCAACAAATTCAACAGCAACCTCAACATTGAAAAACACCAACAAATTCAACAACAACCTCAACATTGAAAAACAACAACAACCTCAACATTGAAAAACAACAACAAATTCAACAACAACCTCAACGTTGAAAAACACCAACAAATTCAACAACAACCTCAACATTGAAAAACAACAACAACCTCAACATTGAAAAACACCAACAAATTCAACAACAACCTCAACATTGAAAAACACCAACAAATTCAACAACAACCTCAACATTGAAAAACACCAACAAACTCAACAACAACCTCAACATTGAAAAATAACAACAACCTCAACATTGAAAAACACCAACAAATTCCACAACAACCTCAACATTGAAAAACACTAACAAATTCAACAACAACCTCAACATTGGAAAACATCAACAACCTCAACATTGAAAAACACCAACAAATTCAACAACAACCTCAACATTGAAAAACAACAACAACCTCAACATTGAAAAACACCACCAAATTCAACAACAACCTCAACATTGAAAAACACCAACAAATTCAACAACAACCTCAGCATTGAAAAACAACAACAACCTCAACATTGAAAAACACCAACAAATTCAACAACAACCTCAACATTGAAAAACAACAACAACCTCAACATTGAAAAACACCGACAAATTCAACAACAACTTCAACATTGAAAAACACCAACAAATTCAACAACAACCTCAACATTGAAAAACACCAATAAACTCAACAACAACCTCAACATTGAAAAATAACAACAACCTCAACATTGAAAAACACCAACAAATTCCACAACAACCTCAACATTGAAAAACACTAACAAATTCAACAACAACCTCAACATTGGAAAACATCAACAACCTCAACATTGAAAAACACCAACAAATTCAACAACAACCTCAACATTGAAAAACAACAACAACCTCAACATTGAAAAACACCAACAAATTCAACAACAACCTCAACATTGAAAAACAGCAACAAATTCAACAACAACCTCAGCATTGAAAAACAACAACAACCTCAACATTGAAAAACACCAACAAATTCAACAACAACCTCAACATTGAAAAACAACAACAACCTCAACATTGAAAAACACCGACAAATTCAACAACAACTTCAACATTGAAAAACACCAACAATTTCAACAACAACCTAAACATTGAAAAACACCAACAAATTCAACAACAACCTCAACATTGAAAAACAACAACAACCTCAACATTGAAAAACAACAACAAATTCAACAACAACCTCAACGTTGAAAAACACCACCAAATTCAACAACCTCAACATTGAAAAACAACAACAACCTCAACATTGAAAAACACCAACAAATTCAACAACAACCTCAACATTGAAAAACACCAACAAATTCAACAACAACCTCAACATTGAAAAACACCAACAAAATCAACAACAACCTCAACATTGAAAAATAACAACAACCTCAACATTGAAAAACACTAACAAATTCAACAACAACCTCAAGATTGGAAAACATCAACAACCTCAACATTGAAAAACACCAACAAATTCAACAACAACCTCAACATTGAAAAACAACAACAACCTCAACATTGAAAAACACCAACAAATTCAACAACAACCTCAACATTGAAAAACACCAACAAATTCAACAACAACCTCAGCATTGAAAAACAACAACAACCTCAACATTGAAAAACACAAACAAATTCAACAACAACCTCAACATTGAAAAACAACAACAACCTCAACATTGAAAAACACCGACAAATTCAACAACAACTTCAACATTGAAAAACACCAACAATTTCAACAACAACCTCGAAATTGAAAAACACCAACAAATACAACAACAACCTCAACATTGAAAAACAACAAAAACCTCAACATTGAAAAACACCAACAAATTCAACAACAACCTCAACATTGAAAATCAACAACAACCTCAACATTGCAAAACACCAACAAATTCAACAACAACCTCAACATTTAAAAACACCAACAAGTTCAACAACAACCTCAACATTGAAAAACAACAACAATCTCAACATTGAAAAACACCAACAAATTCAACAACAACCTCAACATTGAAAAACAACAACAACCTCAACATTGAAAAACACCAACAAATTCAACAACAACCTCGACATTGAAGGACACCCTCAAATTAAAAATCAACCTCAACATTGAACAACACCAACAACCTCAAAATTGAAAATACACCAGCAAATTCAACAACAACCTCAACATTTAAAAACAACAACAACATCAACATTGAAAAATACCAACAAATTCAACAACAACCTCAACATTGAAAAATACCAACAAATTCAACAACAACCTCAACATTGAAAAACACCAACAAATTCAACAACAACCTCAACATTGAAAAATAACAACAACCTCAACATTGAAAAACACCAACAAATTCAACAACAACCTCAACATTGAAAAACACCAACACATTCAACAACAACCTCAACATTGAAAAACGCCAACAAATTCAACAACAACCTCAACATTGAAAAACACCAACAAACTCAACAACAACCTCAACATTGAAAAATAACAACAACCTCAACATTGAAAAACACCAACAAATTCAACAACAACCTGAACATTGAAAAACACCAACAAATTCAACAACAACCTCAGCATTGAAAAACAACAACAACCTCAACATTGAAAAACACCAACAAATTCAACAACAACCTCAACATTGAAAAACAACAACAACCTCAACATTGAAAAACACCGACAAATTCAACAACAACTTCAACATTGAAAAACACCAACAAATTCAACAACAACCTAAACATTGAAAAACACCAACAAATTCATCAACAACCTCAACATTGAAAAACAACAACAACCTCAACATTGAAAAACAACAACAAATTCAACAACAACCTCAACGTTGAAAAACACCAACAAATTCAACAACAACCTCAACATTGAAAAACAACAACAACCTCAACATTGAAAAACACCAACAAATTCAACAACAACCTCAACATTGAAAAACACCAACAAATTCAACAACAACCTCAACATTGAAAAACACCAACAAACTCAACAACAACCTCAACATTGAAAAATAACAACAACCTCAACATTGGAAAACACTAACAAATTCAACAACAACCTCAACATTGGAAAACATCAACAACCTCAACATTGAAAAACACCAACAAATTCAACAACAACCTCAACATTGAAAAACAACAACAACCTCAACATTGAAAAACACCAACAAATTCAACAGCAACCTCAACATTGAAAAACACCAACAAATTCAACAACAACCTCAACATTGAAAAACAACAACAACCTCAACATTGAAAAACAACAACAAATTCAACAACAACCTCAACGTTGAAAAACACCAACAAATTCAACAACAACCTCAACATTGAAAAACAACAACAACCTCAACATTGAAAAACACCAACAAATTCAACAACAACCTCAACATTGAAAAACACCAACAAATTCAACAACAACCTCAACATTGAAAAACACCAACAAACTCAACAACAACCTCAACATTGAAAAATAACAACAACCTCAACATTGAAAAACACCAACAAATTCCACAACAACCTCAACATTGAAAAACACTAACAAATTCAACAACAACCTCAACATTGGAAAACATCAACAACCTCAACATTGAAAAACACCAACAAATTCAACAACAACCTCAACATTGAAAAACAACAACAACCTCAACATTGAAAAACACCAACAAATTCAACAACAACCTCAACATTGAAAAACACCAACAAATTCAACAACAACCTCAGCATTGAAAAACAACAACAACCTCAACATTGAAAAACACCAACAAATTCAACAACAACCTCAACATTGAAAAACAACAACAACCTCAACATTGAAAAACACCGACAAATTCAACAACAACTTCAACATTGAAAAACACCAACAAATTCAACAACAACCTCAACATTGAAAAACACCAACAAACTCAACAACAACCTCAACATTGAAAAATAACAACAACCTCAACATTGAAAAACACCAACAAATTCCACAACAACCTCAACATTGAAAAACACTAACAAATTCAACAACAACCTCAACATTGGAAAACATCAACAACCTCAACATTGAAAAACACCAACAAATTCAACAACAACCTCAACATTGAAAAACAACAACAACCTCAACATTGAAAAACACCAACAAATTCAACAACAACCTCAACATTGAAAAACACCAACAAATTCAACAACAACCTCAACATTGAAAAACAACAACAACCTCAACATTGAAAAACACCAACAAATTCAACAACAACCTCAACATTGAAAAACAACAACAACCTCAACATTGAAAAACACCGCCAAATTCAACAACAACTTCAACATTGAAAAACACCAACAAATTCAACAACAACCTTAACATTGAAAAACACCAACAAATTCAACAACAACCTCAACATTGAAAAACAACAACAACCTCAACATTGAAAAACAACAACAAATTCAACAACAACCTCAACGTTGAAAAACACCACCAAATTCAACAACCTCAACATTGAAAAACAACAACAACCTCAACATTGAAAAACACCAACAAATTCAACAACAACCTCAACATTGAAAAACACCAACAAATTCAACAACAACCTCAACATTGAAAAACACCAACAAAATCAACAACAACCTCAACATTGAAAAATAACAACAACCTCAACATTGAAAAACACTAACAAATTCAACAACAACCTCAACATTGGAAAACATCAACAACCTCAACATTGAAAAACACCAACAAATTCAACAACAACCTCAACATTGAAAAACAACAACAACCTCAACATTGAAAAACACCAACAACTTCAACAACAACCTCAACATTGAAAAACACCAACAAATTCAACAACAACCTCAGCATTGAAAAACAACAACAACCTCAACATTGAAAAACACCAACAAATTCAACAACAACCTAAACATTGAAAAACAACAACAACCTCAACATTGAAAAACACCGACAAATTCAACAACAACTTCAACATTGAAAAACACCAACAATTTCAACAACAACCTCGAAATTGAAAAACACCAACAAATACAACAACAACCTCAACATTGAAAAACAACAAAAACCTCAACATTGAAAAACACCAACAAATTCAACAACAACCTCAACATTGAAAATCAACAACAACCTCAACATTGCAAAACACCAACAAATTCAACAACAACCTCAACATTGAAAAATACCAGCAAATTCAACAACAACCTCAACATTGAAAAACACCAACAAATTCAACAACAACCTAAACATTGAAAAACACCAACAAATTCATCAACAACCTCAACATTGAAAAACAACAACAACCTCAACATTGAAAAACAACAACAAATTCAACAACAACCTCAACGTTGAAAAACACCAACAAATTCAACAACAACCTCAACATTGAAAAACAACAACAACCTCAACATTGAAAAACACCAACAAATTCAACAACAACCTCAACATTGAAAAACACCAACAAATTCAACAACAACCTCAACATTGAAAAACACCAACAAACTCAACAACAACCTCAACATTGAAAAATAACAACAACCTCAACATTGGAAAACACTAACAAATTCAACAACAACCTCAACATTGGAAAACATCAACAACCTCAACATTGAAAAACACCAACAAATTCAACAACAACCTCAACATTGAAAAACAACAACAACCTCAACATTGAAAAACACCAACAAATTCAACAGCAACCTCAACATTGAAAAACACCAACAAATTCAACAACAACCTCAACATTGAAAAACAACAACAACCTCAACATTGAAAAACAACAACAAATTCAACAACAACCTCAACGTTGAAAAACACCAACAAATTCAACAACAACCTCAACATTGAAAAACAACAACAACCTCAACATTGAAAAACACCAACAAATTCAACAACAACCTCAACATTGAAAAACACCAACAAATTCAACAACAACCTCAACATTGAAAAACACCAACAAACTCAACAACAACCTCAACATTGAAAAATAACAACAACCTCAACATTGAAAAACACCAACAAATTCCACAACAACCTCAACATTGAAAAACACTAACAAATTCAACAACAACCTCAACATTGGAAAACATCAACAACCTCAACATTGAAAAACACCAACAAATTCAACAACAACCTCAACATTGAAAAACAACAACAACCTCAACATTGAAAAACACCAACAAATTCAACAACAACCTCAACATTGAAAAACACCAACAAATTCAACAACAACCTCAGCATTGAAAAACAACAACAACCTCAACATTGAAAAACACCAACAAATTCAACAACAACCTCAACATTGAAAAACAACAACAACCTCAACATTGAAAAACACCGACAAATTCAACAACAACTTCAACATTGAAAAACACCAACAAATTCAACAACAACCTCAACATTGAAAAACACCAACAAACTCAACAACAACCTTAACATTGAAAAATAACAACAACCTCAACATTGAAAAACACCAACAAATTCCACAACAACCTCAACATTGAAAAACACTAACAAATTCAACAACAACCTCAACATTGGAAAACATCAACAACCTCAACATTGAAAAACACCAACAAATTCAACAACAACCTCAACATTGAAAAACAACAACAACCTCAACATTGAAAAACACCAACAAATTCAACAACAACCTCAACATTGAAAAACACCAACAAATTCAACAACAACCTCAACATTGAAAAACAACAACAACCTCAACATTGAAAAACACCAACAAATTCAACAACAACCTCAACATTGAAAAACAACAACAACCTCAACATTGAAAAACACCGACAAATTCAACAACAACTTCAACATTGAAAAACACCAACAAATTCAACAACAACCTTAACATTGAAAAACACCAACAAATTCAACAACAACCTCAACATTGAAAAACAACAACAACCTCAACATTGAAAAACAACAACAAATTCAACAACAACCTCAACGTTGAAAAACACCACCAAATTCAACAACCTCAACATTGAAAAACAACAACAACCTCAACATTGAAAAACACCAACAAATTCAACAACAACCTCAACATTGAAAAACACCAACAAATTCAACAACAACCTCAACATTGAAAAACACCAACAAAATCAACAACAACCTCAACATTGAAAAATAACAACAACCTCAACATTGAAAAACACTAACAAATTCAACAACAACCTCAACATTGGAAAACATCAACAACCTCAACATTGAAAAACACCAACAAATTCAACAACAACCTCAACATTGAAAAACAACAACAACCTCAACATTGAAAAACACCAACAACTTCAACAACAACCTCAACATTGAAAAACACCAACAAATTCAACAACAACCTCAGCATTGAAAAACAACAACAACCTCAACATTGAAAATCACCAACAAATTCAACAACAACCTAAACATTGAAAAACAACAACAACCTCAACATTGAAAAACACCGACAAATTCAACAACAACTTCAACATTGAAAAACACCAACAATTTCAACAACAACCTCGAAATTGAAAAACACCAACAAATACAACAACAACCTCAACATTGAAAAACAACAAAAACCTCAACATTGAAAAACACCAACAAATTCAACAACAACCTCAACATTGAAAATCAACAACAACCTCAACATTGCAAAACACCAACAAATTCAACAACAACCTCAACATTGAAAAATACCAGCAAATTCAACAACAACCTCAACATTGAAAAACACCAACAAATTCAACAACAACCTCAACATTTAAAAATAACAACAACCTCAACATTGAAAAACACCAACAAATTCAACAACAACCTCAACATTGAAAAACACCAACAAATTCAACAACAAACTCAAGATTGAAAAACACCCACAAATTCAACAACCTCAACATTGAAAAACAACAACAACCTCATCATTGAAAAACACCAACAAATTCAACAACAAACTCAACATTGAAAAACACCAACAAATTCAACAACAACCTCAAGATTGAAAAACAACAACAACCTCAACATTGAAAAATAACAACAACCTCAACATTGAAAAACACCAACAAATTCAACAACAACCTCAACATTGAAAAACACCAACAAATTCAACAACAACCTCAACATTGGAAAACATCAACAACCTCAACATTGAAAACACCAACAAATTCAACAACAACCTCAACATTGAAAAACAACAACAACCTCAACATTGCAAAACACCAACAAATTCAACAACAACCTCAACATTTAAAAACACCAACAGATTCAACAACAACCTCAACATTGAAAAACAACACCAATCTCAACATTGAAAAACACCAACAAATTCAACAACAACCTCAACATTGAAAAACAACAACAACCGCAACATTGAAAAACACCAACAAATTCAACAACAACCTCGACATTGAAAAAGACCCTCAAATTAAAAATCAACCTCAACATTGAACAACACCAACAACCTCAAAATTGAAAAAACACCAGCAAATTCAACAACAACCTCAACATTTAAAAACAACAACAACCTCAACATTGAAAAACACCAACAAATTCAACAACAACCTCAACATTGAAAAACACCAACAAATTCAACAACAACCTCAACATTGAAAAACACCAACAAACTCAACAACAACCTCAACATTGAAAAATAACAACAACCTCAACATTGAAAAACACCAACAAATTCAACAACAACCTCAACATTGAAAAACACCAACAACTTCAACCACAAACTCAACATTGAAAAACACCCACAAATTCAACAACCTCAACATTGAAAAACAACAACAACCTCATCATTGAAAAACACCAACAAATTCAACAACAACCTCAACATTGAAAAACACCAACAAATTCAACAACACCCTCAAGATTGAAAAACAACAAAAACCTCAACATTGAAAAACACCAACAAATTCAACAACAACCTCAACATTGAAAAACAACAACAACCTCAACATTGAAAAACACCAACAAATTCAACAACAACCTCAACATTGAAAAACAACAACAACCTCAACATTGAAAAACTCCAACAAATTCAACAATAACCTCAACATTGAAAAACAACAACAACCTCAACATTGAAAAACACAAACAAATTCAACAACAACCTCGAAATTGAAAAACACCAACAAATTCAACAACAACCTCAACGTTGAAAAACACCAACAAATTCAACAACAACCTCAACATTGAAAAACAACAACAACCTCAACATTGAAAAACACCAACAAATTCAACAACAACCTCAACATTCAAAAACACCAACAAATTCAACAACAACCTCAACATTGAAAAACACCAACAAACTCAACAACAACCTCAACATTGAAAAATAACAACAACCTCAGCATTGAAAAACACCAACAAATTCAACAACAACCTCAACATTGAAAAACACCAACAAATTCAACAACAACCTCAACATTGGAAAACATCAACAACCTCAACATTGAAAAACACCAACAAATTCAACAACAACCTCAACATTGAAAAACAACAACAACCTCAACATTGAAAAACACCAACAAATTCAACAAAAACCTCAACATTGAAAAAAACCAACAAATTCAACAACAACCTCAGCATTGAAAAACAACAACAACCTCAACATTGAAAAACACCCACAAATTCAACAACAACCTCAACATTGAAAAACACAAACAAATTCAACAACAACCTCAACATTGATAAACAACAACAACCTCAACATTAAATAACACCAACAAATTCAACAACAACCTCAACGTTGAAAAACACCAACAAATTCAACAACAACCTCAACATTGAAAAACAACAACAACCTCAACATTGAAAAACACCAACAAATTCAACAACAACCTCAACATTGAAAAACACCAACAAATTCAACAACAACCTCAACATTGAAAAACACCAACAAACTCAACAACAACCTCAACATTGAAAAATAACAACAACCTCAACATTGAAAAACACCAACAAATTCAACAACAACCTCAACATTGAAAAACACCAACAAATTCAACAACAACCTCAACATTGGAAAACATCAACAACCTCAACATTGAAAAACACCAACAAATTCAACAACAACCTCAACATTGGAAAACATCAACAACCTCAACATTGAAAAACACCAACAAATTCAACAACAACCTCAACATTGAAAAACAACAACAACCTCAACATTGAAAAACACCAACAAATTCAACAGCAACCTCAACATTGAAAAACACCAACAAATTCAACAACAACCTCAACATTGAAAAACAACAACAACCTCAACATTGAAAAACAACAACAAATTCAACAACAACCTCAACGTTGAAAAACACCAACAAATTCAACAACAACCTCAACATTGAAAAACAACAACAACCTCAACATTGAAAAACACCAACAAATTCAACAACAACCTCAACATTGAAAAACACCAACAAATTCAACAACAACCTCAACATTGAAAAACACCAACAAACTCAACAACAACCTCAACATTGAAAAATAACAACAACCTCAACATTGAAAAACACCAACAAATTCCACAACAACCTCAACATTGAAAAACACTAACAAATTCAACAACAACCTCAACATTGGAAAACATCAACAACCTCAACATTGAAAAACACCAACAAATTCAACAACAACCTCAACATTGAAAAACAACAACAACCTCAACATTGAAAAACACCAACAAATTCAACAACAACCTCAACATTGAAAAACACCAACAAATTCAACAACAACCTCAGCATTGAAAAACAACAACAACCTCAACATTGAAAAACACCAACAAATTCAACAACAACCTCAACATTGAAAAACAACAACAACCTCAACATTGAAAAACACCGACAAATTCAACAACAACTTCAACATTGAAAAACACCAACAAATTCAACAACAACCTCAACATTGAAAAACACCAACAAACTCAACAACAACCTGAACATTGAAAAATAACAACAACCTCAACATTGAAAAACACCAACAAATTCCACAACAACCTCAACATTGAAAAACACTAACAAATTCAACAACAACCTCAACATTGGAAAACATCAACAACCTCAACATTGAAAAACACCAACAAATTCAACAACAACCTCAACATTGAAAAACAACAACAACCTCAACATTGAAAAACACCAACAAATTCAACAACAACCTCAACATTGAAAAACACCAACAAATTCAACAACAACCTCAACATTGAAAAACAACAACAACCTCAACATTGAAAAACACCAACAAATTCAACAACAACCTCAACATTGAAAAACAACAACAACCTCAACATTGAAAAACACCGACAAATTCAACAACAACTTCAACATTGAAAAACACCAACAAATTCAACAACAACCTTAACATTGAAAAACACCAACAAATTCAACAACAACCTCAACATTGAAAAACAACAACAACCTCAACATTGAAAAACAACAACAAATTCAACAACAACCTCAACGTTGAAAAACACCACCAAATTCAACAACCTCAACATTGAAAAACAACAACAACCTCAACATTGAAAAACACCAACAAATTCAACAACAACCTCAACATTGAAAAACACCAACAAATTCAACAACAACCTCAACATTGAAAAACACCAACAAAATCAACAACAACCTCAACATTGAAAAATAACAACAACCTCAACATTGAAAAACACTAACAAATTCAACAACAACCTCAACATTGGAAAACATCAACAACCTCAACATTGAAAAACACCAACAAATTCAACAACAACCTCAACATTGAAAAACAACAACAACCTCAACATTGAAAAACACCAACAACTTCAACAACAACCTCAACATTGAAAAACACCAACAAATTCAACAACAACCTCAGCATTGAAAAACAACAACAACCTCAACATTGAAAAACACCAACAAATTCAACAACAACCTAAACATTGAAAAACAACAACAACCTCAACATTGAAAAACACCGACAAATTCAACAACAACTTCAACATTGAAAAACACCAACAATTTCAACAACAACCTCGAAATTGAAAAACACCAACAAATACAACAACAACCTCAACATTGAAAAACAACAAAAACCTCAACATTGAAAAACACCAACAAATTCAACAACAACCTCAACATTGAAAATCAACAACAACCTCAACATTGCAAAACACCAACAAATTCAACAACAACCTCAACATTGAAAAATACCAGCAAATTCAACAACAACCTCAACATTGAAAAACACCAACAAATTCAACAACAACCTCAACATTTAAAAATAACAACAACCTCAACATTGAAAAACACCAACAAATTCAACAACAACCTCAACATTGAAAAACACCAACAAATTCAACAACAAACTCAAGATTGAAAAACACCCACAAATTCAACAACCTCAACATTGAAAAACAACAACAACCTCATCATTGAAAAACACCAACAAATTCAACAACAAACTCAACATTGAAAAACACCAACAAATTCAACAACAACCTCAAGATTGAAAAACAACAACAACCTCAACATTGAAAAATAACAACAACCTCAACATTGAAAAACACCAACAAATTCAACAACAACCTCAACATTGAAAAACACCAACAAATTCAACAACAACCTCAACATTGGAAAACATCAACAACCTCAACATTGAAAACACCAACAAATTCAACAACAACCTCAACATTGAAAAACAACAACAACCTCAACATTGCAAAACACCAACAAATTCAACAACAACCTCAACATTTAAAAACACCAACAGATTCAACAACAACCTCAACATTGAAAAACAACACCAATCTCAACATTGAAAAACACCAACAAATTCAACAACAACCTCAACATTGAAAAACAACAACAACCGCAACATTGAAAAACACCAACAAATTCAACAACAACCTCGACATTGAAAAAGACCCTCAAATTAAAAATCAACCTCAACATTGAACAACACCAACAACCTCAAAATTGAAAAAACACCAGCAAATTCAACAACAACCTCAACATTTAAAAACAACAACAACCTCAACATTGAAAAACACCAACAAATTCAACAACAACCTCAACATTGAAAAACACCAACAAATTCAACAACAACCTCAACATTGAAAAACACCAACAAACTCAACAACAACCTCAACATTGAAAAATAACAACAACCTCAACATTGAAAAACACCAACAAATTCAACAACAACCTCAACATTGAAAAACACCAACAACTTCAACCACAAACTCAACATTGAAAAACACCCACAAATTCAACAACCTCAACATTGAAAAACAACAACAACCTCATCATTGAAAAACACCAACAAATTCAACAACAACCTCAACATTGAAAAACACCAACAAATTCAACAACACCCTCAAGATTGAAAAACAACAAAAACCTCAACATTGAAAAACACCAACAAATTCAACAACAACCTCAACATTGAAAAACAACAACAACCTCAACATTGAAAAACACCAACAAATTCAACAACAACCTCAACATTGAAAAACAACAACAACCTCAACATTGAAAAACTCCAACAAATTCAACAATAACCTCAACATTGAAAAACAACAACAACCTCAACATTGAAAAACACAAACAAATTCAACAACAACCTCGAAATTGAAAAACACCAACAAATTCAACAACAACCTCAACGTTGAAAAACACCAACAAATTCAACAACAACCTCAACATTGAAAAACAACAACAACCTCAACATTGAAAAACACCAACAAATTCAACAACAACCTCAACATTCAAAAACACCAACAAATTCAACAACAACCTCAACATTGAAAAACACCAACAAACTCAACAACAACCTCAACATTGAAAAATAACAACAACCTCAGCATTGAAAAACACCAACAAATTCAACAACAACCTCAACATTGAAAAACACCAACAAATTCAACAACAACCTCAACATTGGAAAACATCAACAACCTCAACATTGAAAAACACCAACAAATTCAACAACAACCTCAACATTGAAAAACAACAACAACCTCAACATTGAAAAACACCAACAAATTCAACAAAAACCTCAACATTGAAAAAAACCAACAAATTCAACAACAACCTCAGCATTGAAAAACAACAACAACCTCAACATTGAAAAACACCCACAAATTCAACAACAACCTCAACATTGAAAAACACAAACAAATTCAACAACAACCTCAACATTGATAAACAACAACAACCTCAACATTAAATAACACCAACAAATTCAACAACAACCTCAACGTTGAAAAACACCAACAAATTCAACAACAACCTCAACATTGAAAAACAACAACAACCTCAACATTGAAAAACACCAACAAATTCAACAACAACCTCAACATTGAAAAACACCAACAAATTCAACAACAACCTCAACATTGAAAAACACCAACAAACTCAACAACAACCTCAACATTGAAAAATAACAACAACCTCAACATTGAAAAACACCAACAAATTCAACAACAACCTCAACATTGAAAAACACCAACAAATTCAACAACAACCTCAACATTGGAAAACATCAACAACCTCAACATTGAAAAACAACAACAACCTCAACATTGAAAAACACCAACAAATTCAACAAAAACCTCAACATTGAAAAACACGAACAAATTCAACAACAACCTCAGCATTGAAAAACAACAACAACCTCAACATTGAAAAACACCCACAAATTCAACAACAACCTCAACATTGAAAAACAACAACAACCTCAACATTGAAAAACACCGACAAATTCAACAACAACTTCAACATTGAAAAACACCAAAATATTCAACAACAACCTCGAAATTGAAAAACACCAACAAATACAACAACAACCTCAACATTGAAAAACAACAAAAACTTCAACATTGAAAAACACCAACAAATTCAACAACAACCTCAACATTGAAAAACGCCAACAAATTCAACAACAACCTCAACATTGAAAAACACCAACAAACTCAACAACAACCTCAACATTGAAAAATAACAACAACCTCAACATTGAAAAACACCAACAAATTCAACAACAACCTCAACATTGGAAAACATCAACAACCTCAACATTGAAAAACACCAACAAATTCAACAACAACCTCAACATTGAAAAACAACAACAACCTCAACATTGAAAAACACCAACAAATTCAACAGCAACCTCAACATTGAAAAACACCAACAAATTCAACAACAACCTCAACATTGAAAAACAACAACAACCTCAACATTGAAAAACAACAACAAATTCAACAACAACCTCAACGTTGAAAAACACCAACAAATTCAACAACAACCTCAACATTGAAAAACAACAACAACCTCAACATTGAAAAACACCAACAAATTCAACAACAACCTCAACATTGAAAAACACCAACAAATTCAACAACAACCTCAACATTGAAAAACACCAACAAACTCAACAACAACCTCAACATTGAAAAATAACAACAACCTCAACATTGAAAAACACCAACAAATTCCACAACAACCTCAACATTGAAAAACACTAACAAATTCAACAACAACCTCAACATTGGAAAACATCAACAACCTCAACATTGAAAAACACCAACAAATTCAACAACAACCTCAACATTGAAAAACAACAACAACCTCAACATTGAAAAACACCAACAAATTCAACAACAACCTCAACATTGAAAAACACCAACAAATTCAACAACAACCTCAGCATTGAAAAACAACAACAACCTCAACATTGAAAAACACCAACAAATTCAACAACAACCTCAACATTGAAAAACAACAACAACCTCAACATTGAAAAACACCGACAAATTCAACAACAACTTCAACATTGAAAAACACCAACAAATTCAACAACAACCTCAACATTGAAAAACACCAACAAACTCAACAACAACCTTAACATTGAAAAATAACAACAACCTCAACATTGAAAAACACCAACAAATTCCACAACAACCTCAACATTGAAAAACACTAACAAATTCAACAACAACCTCAACATTGGAAAACATCAACAACCTCAACATTGAAAAACACCAACAAATTCAACAACAACCTCAACATTGAAAAACAACAACAACCTCAACATTGAAAAACACCAACAAATTCAACAACAACCTCAACATTGAAAAACACCAACAAATTCAACAACAACCTCAACATTGAAAAACAACAACAACCTCAACATTGAAAAACACCAACAAATTCAACAACAACCTCAACATTGAAAAACAACAACAACCTCAACATTGAAAAACACCGACAAATTCAACAACAACTTCAACATTGAAAAACACCAACAAATTCAACAACAACCTTAACATTGAAAAACACCAACAAATTCAACAACAACCTCAACATTGAAAAACAACAACAACCTCAACATTGAAAAACAACAACAAATTCAACAACAACCTCAACGTTGAAAAACACCACCAAATTCAACAACCTCAACATTGAAAAACAACAACAACCTCAACATTGAAAAACACCAACAAATTCAACAACAACCTCAACATTGAAAAACACCAACAAATTCAACAACAACCTCAACATTGAAAAACACCAACAAAATCAACAACAACCTCAACATTGAAAAATAACAACAACCTCAACATTGAAAAACACTAACAAATTCAACAACAACCTCAACATTGGAAAACATCAACAACCTCAACATTGAAAAACACCAACAAATTCAACAACAACCTCAACATTGAAAAACAACAACAACCTCAACATTGAAAAACACCAACAACTTCAACAACAACCTCAACATTGAAAAACACCAACAAATTCAACAACAACCTCAGCATTGAAAAACAACAACAACCTCAACATTGAAAAACACCAACAAATTCAACAACAACCTAAACATTGAAAAACAACAACAACCTCAACATTGAAAAACACCGACAAATTCAACAACAACTTCAACATTGAAAAACACCAACAATTTCAACAACAACCTCGAAATTGAAAAACACCAACAAATACAACAACAACCTCAACATTGAAAAACAACAAAAACCTCAACATTGAAAAACACCAACAAATTCAACAACAACCTCAACATTGAAAATCAACAACAACCTCAACATTGCAAAACACCAACAAATTCAACAACAACCTCAACATTGAAAAATACCAGCAAATTCAACAACAACCTCAACATTGAAAAACACCAACAAATTCAACAACAACCTCAACATTTAAAAATAACAACAACCTCAACATTGAAAAACACCAACAAATTCAACAACAACCTCAACATTGAAAAACACCAACAAATTCAACAACAAACTCAAGATTGAAAAACACCCACAAATTCAACAACCTCAACATTGAAAAACAACAACAACCTCATCATTGAAAAACACCAACAAATTCAACAACAAACTCAACATTGAAAAACACCAACAAATTCAACAACAACCTCAAGATTGAAAAACAACAACAACCTCAACATTGAAAAATAACAACAACCTCAACATTGAAAAACACCAACAAATTCAACAACAACCTCAACATTGAAAAACACCAACAAATTCAACAACAACCTCAACATTGGAAAACATCAACAACCTCAACATTGAAAACACCAACAAATTCAACAACAACCTCAACATTGAAAAACAACAACAACCTCAACATTGCAAAACACCAACAAATTCAACAACAACCTCAACATTTAAAAACACCAACAGATTCAACAACAACCTCAACATTGAAAAACAACACCAATCTCAACATTGAAAAACACCAACAAATTCAACAACAACCTCAACATTGAAAAACAACAACAACCGCAACATTGAAAAACACCAACAAATTCAACAACAACCTCGACATTGAAAAAGACCCTCAAATTAAAAATCAACCTCAACATTGAACAACACCAACAACCTCAAAATTGAAAAAACACCAGCAAATTCAACAACAACCTCAACATTTAAAAACAACAACAACCTCAACATTGAAAAACACCAACAAATTCAACAACAACCTCAACATTGAAAAACACCAACAAATTCAACAACAACCTCAACATTGAAAAACACCAACAAACTCAACAACAACCTCAACATTGAAAAATAACAACAACCTCAACATTGAAAAACACCAACAAATTCAACAACAACCTCAACATTGAAAAACACCAACAACTTCAACCACAAACTCAACATTGAAAAACACCCACAAATTCAACAACCTCAACATTGAAAAACAACAACAACCTCATCATTGAAAAACACCAACAAATTCAACAACAACCTCAACATTGAAAAACACCAACAAATTCAACAACACCCTCAAGATTGAAAAACAACAAAAACCTCAACATTGAAAAACACCAACAAATTCAACAACAACCTCAACATTGAAAAACAACAACAACCTCAACATTGAAAAACACCAACAAATTCAACAACAACCTCAACATTGAAAAACAACAACAACCTCAACATTGAAAAACTCCAACAAATTCAACAATAACCTCAACATTGAAAAACAACAACAACCTCAACATTGAAAAACACAAACAAATTCAACAACAACCTCGAAATTGAAAAACACCAACAAATTCAACAACAACCTCAACGTTGAAAAACACCAACAAATTCAACAACAACCTCAACATTGAAAAACAACAACAACCTCAACATTGAAAAACACCAACAAATTCAACAACAACCTCAACATTCAAAAACACCAACAAATTCAACAACAACCTCAACATTGAAAAACACCAACAAACTCAACAACAACCTCAACATTGAAAAATAACAACAACCTCAGCATTGAAAAACACCAACAAATTCAACAACAACCTCAACATTGAAAAACACCAACAAATTCAACAACAACCTCAACATTGGAAAACATCAACAACCTCAACATTGAAAAACACCAACAAATTCAACAACAACCTCAACATTGAAAAACAACAACAACCTCAACATTGAAAAACACCAACAAATTCAACAAAAACCTCAACATTGAAAAAAACCAACAAATTCAACAACAACCTCAGCATTGAAAAACAACAACAACCTCAACATTGAAAAACACCCACAAATTCAACAACAACCTCAACATTGAAAAACACAAACAAATTCAACAACAACCTCAACATTGATAAACAACAACAACCTCAACATTAAATAACACCAACAAATTCAACAACAACCTCAACGTTGAAAAACACCAACAAATTCAACAACAACCTCAACATTGAAAAACAACAACAACCTCAACATTGAAAAACACCAACAAATTCAACAACAACCTCAACATTGAAAAACACCAACAAATTCAACAACAACCTCAACATTGAAAAACACCAACAAACTCAACAACAACCTCAACATTGAAAAATAACAACAACCTCAACATTGAAAAACACCAACAAATTCAACAACAACCTCAACATTGAAAAACACCAACAAATTCAACAACAACCTCAACATTGGAAAACATCAACAACCTCAACATTGAAAAACACCAACAAATTCAACAACAACCTCAACATTGGAAAACATCAACAACCTCAACATTGAAAAACACCAACAAATTCAACAACAACCTCAACATTGAAAAACAACAACAACCTCAACATTGAAAAACACCAACAAATTCAACAGCAACCTCAACATTGAAAAACACCAACAAATTCAACAACAACCTCAACATTGAAAAACAACAACAACCTCAACATTGAAAAACAACAACAAATTCAACAACAACCTCAACGTTGAAAAACACCAACAAATTCAACAACAACCTCAACATTGAAAAACAACAACAACCTCAACATTGAAAAACACCAACAAATTCAACAACAACCTCAACATTGAAAAACACCAACAAATTCAACAACAACCTCAACATTGAAAAACACCAACAAACTCAACAACAACCTCAACATTGAAAAATAACAACAACCTCAACATTGAAAAACACCAACAAATTCCACAACAACCTCAACATTGAAAAACACTAACAAATTCAACAACAACCTCAACATTGGAAAACATCAACAACCTCAACATTGAAAAACACCAACAAATTCAACAACAACCTCAACATTGAAAAACAACAACAACCTCAACATTGAAAAACACCAACAAATTCAACAACAACCTCAACATTGAAAAACACCAACAAATTCAACAACAACCTCAGCATTGAAAAACAACAACAACCTCAACATTGAAAAACACCAACAAATTCAACAACAACCTCAACATTGAAAAACAACAACAACCTCAACATTGAAAAACACCGACAAATTCAACAACAACTTCAACATTGAAAAACACCAACAAATTCAACAACAACCTCAACATTGAAAAACACCAACAAACTCAACAACAACCTCAACATTGAAAAATAACAACAACCTCAACATTGAAAAACACCAACAAATTCCACAACAACCTCAACATTGAAAAACACTAACAAATTCAACAACAACCTCAACATTGGAAAACATCAACAACCTCAACATTGAAAAACACCAACAAATTCAACAACAACCTCAACATTGAAAAACAACAACAACCTCAACATTGAAAAACACCAACAAATTCAACAACAACCTCAACATTGAAAAACACCAACAAATTCAACAACAACCTCAACATTGAAAAACAACAACAACCTCAACATTGAAAAACACCAACAAATTCAACAACAACCTCAACATTGAAAAACAACAACAACCTCAACATTGAAAAACACCGACAAATTCAACAACAACTTCAACATTGAAAAACACCAACAAATTCAACAACAACCTTAACATTGAAAAACACCAACAAATTCAACAACAACCTCAACATTGAAAAACAACAACAACCTCAACATTGAAAAACAACAACAAATTCAACAACAACCTCAACGTTGAAAAACACCACCAAATTCAACAACCTCAACATTGAAAAACAACAACAACCTCAACATTGAAAAACACCAACAAATTCAACAACAACCTCAACATTGAAAAACACCAACAAATTCAACAACAACCTCAACATTGAAAAACACCAACAAAATCAACAACAACCTCAACATTGAAAGATAACAACAACCTCAACATTGAAAAACACTAACAAATTCAACAACAACCTCAACATTGGAAAACATCAACAACCTCAACATTGAAAAACACCAACAAATTCAACAACAACCTCAACATTGAAAAACAACAACAACCTCAACATTGAAAAACACCAACAACTTCAACAACAACCTCAACATTGAAAAACACCAACAAATTCAACAACAACCTCAGCATTGAAAAACAACAACAACCTCAACATTGAAAAACACCAACAAATTCAACAACAACCTAAACATTGAAAAACAACAACAACCTCAACATTGAAAAACACCGACAAATTCAACAACAACTTCAACATTGAAAAACACCAACAATTTCAACAACAACCTCGAAATTGAAAAACACCAACAAATACAACAACAACCTCAACATTGAAAAACAACAAAAACCTCAACATTGAAAAACACCAACAAATTCAACAACAACCTCAACATTGAAAATCAACAACAACCTCAACATTGCAAAACACCAACAAATTCAACAACAACCTCAACATTGAAAAATACCAGCAAATTCAACAACAACCTCAACATTGAAAAACACCAACAAATTCAACAACAACCTCAACATTTAAAAATAACAACAACCTCAACATTGAAAAACACCAACAAATTCAACAACAACCTCAACATTGAAAAACACCAACAAATTCAACAACAAACTCAAGATTGAAAAACACCCACAAATTCAACAACCTCAACATTGAAAAACAACAACAACCTCATCATTGAAAAACACCAACAAATTCAACAACAAACTCAACATTGAAAAACACCAACAAATTCAACAACAACCTCAAGATTGAAAAACAACAACAACCTCAACATTGAAAAATAACAACAACCTCAACATTGAAAAACACCAACAAATTCAACAACAACCTCAACATTGAAAAACACCAACAAATTCAACAACAACCTTAACATTGGAAAACATCAACAACCTCAACATTGAAAACACCAACAAATTCAACAACAACCTCAACATTGAAAAACAACAACAACCTCAACATTGCAAAACACCAACAAATTCAACAACAACCTCAACATTTAAAAACACCAACAGATTCAACAACAACCTCAACATTGAAAAACAACACCAATCTCAACATTGAAAAACACCAACAAATTCAACAACAACCTCAACATTGAAAAACAACAACAACCGCAACATTGAAAAACACCAACAAATTCAACAACAACCTCGACATTGAAAAAGACCCTCAAATTAAAAATCAACCTCAACATTGAACAACACCAACAACCTCAAAATTGAAAAAACACCAGCAAATTCAACAACAACCTCAACATTTAAAAACAACAACAACCTCAACATTGAAAAACACCAACAAATTCAACAACAACCTCAACATTGAAAAACACCAACAAATTCAACAACAACCTCAACATTGAAAAACACCAACAAACTCAACAACAACCTCAACATTGAAAAATAACAACAACCTCAACATTGAAAAACACCAACAAATTCAACAACAACCTCAACATTGAAAAACACCAACAACTTCAACCACAAACTCAACATTGAAAAACACCCACAAATTCAACAACCTCAACATTGAAAAACAACAACAACCTCATCATTGAAAAACACCAACAAATTCAACAACAACCTCAACATTGAAAAACACCAACAAATTCAACAACACCCTCAAGATTGAAAAACAACAAAAACCTCAACATTGAAAAACACCAACAAATTCAACAACAACCTCAACATTGAAAAACAACAACAACCTCAACATTGAAAAACACCAACAAATTCAACAACAACCTCAACATTGAAAAACAACAACAACCTCAACATTGAAAAACTCCAACAAATTCAACAATAACCTCAACATTGAAAAACAACAACAACCTCAACATTGAAAAACACAAACAAATTCAACAACAACCTCGAAATTGAAAAACACCAACAAATTCAACAACAACCTCAACGTTGAAAAACACCAACAAATTCAACAACAACCTCAACATTGAAAAACAACAACAACCTCAACATTGAAAAACACCAACAAATTCAACAACAACCTCAACATTCAAAAACACCAACAAATTCAACAACAACCTCAACATTGAAAAACACCAACAAACTCAACAACAACCTCAACATTGAAAAATAACAACAACCTCAGCATTGAAAAACACCAACAAATTCAACAACAACCTCAACATTGAAAAACACCAACAAATTCAACAACAACCTCAACATTGGAAAACATCAACAACCTCAACATTGAAAAACACCAACAAATTCAACAACAACCTCAACATTGAAAAACAACAACAACCTCAACATTGAAAAACACCAACAAAGTCAACAAAAACCTCAACATTGAAAAAAACCAACAAATTCAACAACAACCTCAGCATTGAAAAACAACAACAACCTCAACATTGAAAAACACCCACAAATTCAACAACAACCTCAACATTGAAAAACACAAACAAATTCAACAACAACCTCAACATTGATAAACAACAACAACCTCAACATTAAATAACACCAACAAATTCAACAACAACCTCAACGTTGAAAAACACCAACAAATTCAACAACAACCTCAACATTGAAAAACAACAACAACCTCAACATTGAAAAACACCAACAAATTCAACAACAACCTCAACATTGAAAAACACCAACAAATTCAACAACAACCTCAACATTGAAAAACACCAACAAACTCAACAACAACCTCAACATTGAAAAATAACAACAACCTCAACATTGAAAAACACCAACAAATTCAACAACAACCTCAACATTGAAAAACACCAACAAATTCAACAACAACCTCAACATTGGAAAACATCAACAACCTCAACATTGAAAAACACCAACAAATTCAACAACAACCTCAACATTGAAAAACAACAACAACCTCAACATTGAAAAACACCAACAAATTCAACAAAAACCTCAACATTGAAAAACACGAACAAATTCAACAACAACCTCAGCATTGAAAAACAACAACAACCTCAACATTGAAAAACACCCACAAATTCAACAACAACCTCAACATTGAAAAACAACAACAACCTCAACATTGAAAAACACCGACAAATTCAACAACAACTTCAACATTGAAAAACACCAAAATATTCAACAACAACCTCGAAATTGAAAAACACCAACAAATACAACAACAACCTCAACATTGAAAAACAACAAAAACTTCAACATTGAAAAACACCAACAAATTCAACAACAACCTCAACATTGAAAAACGCCAACAAATTCAACAACAACCTCAACATTGAAAAACACCAACAAACTCAACAACAACCTCAACATTGAAAAATAACAACAACCTCAACATTGAAAAACACCAACAAATTCAACAACAACCTCAACATTGAAAAACAACAACAAACTCAACATTGAAAAACACCAACAAATTCAACAACAACCTCAACATTGAAAAACAACAACAACCTCAACATTGAAAAACTCCAACAAATTCAACAATAACCTCAACATTGAAAAACAATAACAACCTCGAAATTGAAAAACACCAACAAATTCAACAACAACCTCAACATTGATAAACAACAACAACCTCAACATTAAATAACACCAACAAATTCAACAACAACCTCAACGTTGAAAAACACCAACAAATTCAACAACAACCTCAACATTGAAAAACAACAACAACCTCAACATTGAAAAACACCAACAAATTCAACAACAACCTCAACATTGAAAAACACCAACAAATTCAACAACAACCTCAACATTGAAAAACACCAACAAACTCAACAACAACCTCAACATTGAAAAATAACAACAACCTCAACATTGAAAAACACCAACAAATTCAACAACAACCTCAACATTGAAAAACACCAACAAATTCAACAACAACCTCAACATTGAAAAACAACAACAACCTCAACATTGAAAAACACCAAAAAATTCAACAAAAACCTCAACATTGAAAAACACGAACAAATTCAACAACAACCTCAGCATTGAAAAACAACAACAACCTCAACATTGAAAAACACCCACAAATTCAACAACAACCTCAACAATGAAAAACAACAACAACCTCAACATTGAAAAACACCGACAAATTCAACAACAACTTCAACATTGAAAAACACCAAAAAATTCAACAACAACCTCGAAATTGAAAAACACCAACAAACTCAACAACAACCTCAACATTGAAAAATAACAACAACCTCAACATTGAAAAACACCAACAAATTCAACAACAACCTCAACATTGAAAAACACCAACAAATTCAACAACAACCTCAACATTGGAAAACATCAACAACCTCAACATTGAAAAACACCAACAAATTCAACAACAACCTCAACATTGAAAAACAACAACAACCTCAACATTGAAAAACACCAACAAATTCAACAAAAACCTCAACATTGAAAAACACGAACAAATTCAACAACAACCTCAGCATTGAAAAACAACAACAACCTCAACATTGAAAAACACCCACAAATTCAACAACAACCTCAACATTGAAAAACAACAACAACCTCAACATTGAAAAACACCGACAAATTCAACAACAACTTCAACATTGAAAAACACCAAAATATTCAACAACAACCTCGAAATTGAAAAACACCAACAAATACAACAACAACCTCAACATTGAAAAACAACAAAAACTTCAACATTGAAAAACACCAACAAATTCAACAACAACCTCAACATTGAAAAACGCCAACAAATTCAACAACAACCTCAACATTGAAAAACACCAACAAACTCAACAACAACCTCAACATTGAAAAATAACAACAACCTCAACATTGAAAAACACCAACAAATTCAACAACAACCTCAACATTGAAAAACAACAACAAACTCAACATTGAAAAACACCAACAAATTCAACAACAACCTCAACATTGAAAAACAACAACAACCTCAACATTGAAAAACTCCAACAAATTCAACAATAACCTCAACATTGAAAAACAACAACAACCTCGAAATTGAAAAACACCAACAAATTCAACAACAACCTCAACATTGATAAACAACAACAACCTCAACATTAAATAACACCAACAAATTCAACAACAACCTCAACGTTGAAAAACACCAACAAATTCAACAACAACCTCAACATTGAAAAACAACAACAACCTCAACATTGAAAAACACCAACAAATTCAACAACAACCTCAACATTGAAAAACACCAACAAATTCAACAACAACCTCAACATTGAAAAACACCAACAAACTCAACAACAACCTCAACATTGAAAAATAACAACAACCTCAACATTGAAAAACACCAACAAATTCAACAACAACCTCAACATTGAAAAACACCAACAAATTCAACAACAACCTCAACATTGGAAAACATCAACAACCTCAACATTGAAAAACACCAACAAATTCAACAACAACCTCAACATTGAAAAACAACAACAACCTCAACATTGAAAAACACCAAAAAATTCAACAAAAACCTCAACATTGAAAAACACGAACAAATTCAACAACAACCTCAGCATTGAAAAACAACAACAACCTCAACATTGAAAAACACCCACAAATTCAACAACAACCTCAACATTGAAAAACAACAGCAACCTCAACATTGAAAAACACCGACAAATTCAACAACAACTTCAACATTGAAAAACACCAAAAAATTCAACAACAACCTCGAAATTGAAAAACACCAACAAACTCAACAACAACCTCAACATTGAAAAATAACAACAACCTCAACATTGAAAAACACCAACAAATTCAACAACCACCTCAACATTGAAAAACACTAACAAATTCAACAACAACCTCAACATTGGAAAACATCAACAACCTCAACATTGAAAAACACCAACAAATTCAACAACAACCTCAACATTGAAAAACAACAACAACCTCAACATTTAAAAACACCAACAAATTCAACAACAACCTCAACATTGAAAAACACCAACAAATTCAACAACAACCTCAGCATTGAAAAACAACAACAACCTCAACATTGAAAAACACCAACAAATTCAACAACAACCTCAACATTGAAAAACAACAACAACCTCAACATTGAAAAACACCGACAAATTCAACAACAACTTCAACATTGAAAAACACCAACAAATTCAACAACAACCTAAACATTGAAAAACACCAACAAATTCATCAACAACCTCAACATTGAAAAACAACAACAACCTCAACATTGAAAAACAACAACAAATTCAACAACAACCTCAACGTTGAAAAACACCAACAAATTCAACAACAACCTCAACATTGAAAAACAACAACAACCTCAACATTGAAAAACACCAACAAATTCAACAACAACCTCAACATTGAAAAACACCAAAAAATTCAACAACAACCTCAACATTGAAAAACACCAACAAACTCAACTACAACCTCAACATTGAAAAATAACAACAACCTCAACATTGGAAAACACTAACAAATTCAACAACAACCTCAACATTGGAAAACATCAACAACCTCAACATTGAAAAACACCAACAAATTCAACAACAACCTCAACATTGAAAAACAACAACAACCTCAACATTGAAAAACACCAACAAATTCAACAGCAACCTCAACATTGAAAAACACCAACAAATTCAACAACAACCTCAACATTGAAAAACAACAACAACCTCAACATTGAAAAACAACAACAAATTCAACAACAACCTCAACGTTGAAAAACACCAACAAATTCAACAACAACCTCAACATTGAAAAACAACAACAACCTCAACATTGAAAAACACCAACAAATTCAACAACAACCTCAACATTGAAAAACACCAACAAATTCAACAACAACCTCAACATTGAAAAACACCAACAAACTCAACAACAACCTCAACATTGAAAAATAACAACAACCTCAACATTGAAAAACACCAACAAATTCCACAACAACCTCAACATTGAAAAACACTAACAAACTCAACAACAACCTCAACATTGGAAAACATCAACAACCTCAACATTGAAAAACACCAACAAATTCAACAACAACCTCAACATTGAAAAACAACAACAACCTCAACATTGAAAAACACCAACAAATTCAACAACAACCTCAACATTGAAAAACACCAACAAATTCAACAACAACCTCAGCATTGAAAAACAACAAAAACCTCAACATTGAAAAACACCAACAAATTCAACAACAACCTCAACATTGAAAAACAACAACAACCTCAACATTGAAAAACACCGACAAATTCAACAACAACTTCAACATTGAAAAACACCAACAAATTCAACAACAACCTCAACATTGAAAAACACCAACAAACTCAACAACAACCTCAACATTGAAAAATAACAACAACCTCAACATTGAAAAACACCAACAAATTCCACAACAACCTCAACATTGAAAAACACTAACAAATTCAACAACAACCTCAACATTGGAAAACATCAACAACCTCAACATTGAAAAACACCAACAAATTCAACAACAACCTCAACATTGAAAAACAACAACAACCTCAACATTGAAAAACACCAACAAATTCAACAACAACCTCAACATTGAAAAACACCAACAAATTCAACAACAACCTCAGCATTGAAAAACAACAACCTCAACATTGAAAAACACCAACAAATTCAACAACAACCTCAACATTGAAAAACAACAACAACCTCAACATTGAAAAACACCGACAAATTCAACAACAACTTCAACATTGAAAAACACCAACAAATTCAACAACAACCTAAACATTGAAAAACACCAACAAATTCAACAACAACCTCAACATTGAAAAACAACAACAACCTCAACATTGAAAAACAACAACAAATTCAACAACAACCTCAACGTTGAAAAACACCACCAAATTCAACAACCTCAACATTGAAAAACAACAACAACCTCAACATTGAAAAACACCAACAAATTCAACAACAACCTCAACATTGAAAAACACCAACAAATTCAACAACAACCTCAACATTGAAAAACACCAACAAAATCAACAACAACCTCAACATTGAAAAATAACAACAACCTCAACATTGAAAAACACTAACAATTTCAACAACAACCTCAACATTGGAAAACATCAACAACCTCAACATTGAAAAACACCAACAAATTCAACAACAACCTCAACATTGAAAAACAACAACAACCTCAACATTGAAAAACACCAACAAATTCAACAACAACCTCAACATTGAAAAACACCAACAAATTCAACAACAACCTCAGCATTGAAAAACAACAACAACCTCAACATTGAAAAACACCAACAAATTCAACAACAACCTCAACATTGAAAAACAACAACAACCTCAACATTGAAAAACACCGACAAATTCAACAACAACTTCAACATTGAAAAACACCAACAATTTCAACAACAACCTCGAAATTGAAAAACACCAACAAATACAACAACAACCTCAACATTGAAAAACAACAACTACCTCAACATTGAAAAACACCAACAAATTCAACAACAACCTCAACATTGAAAATCAACAACAACCTCAACATTGCAAAACACCAACAAATTCAACAACAACCTCAACATTTAAAAACACCAACAAGTTCAACAACAACCTCAACATTGAAAAACAACAACAATCTCAACATTGAAAAACACCAACAAATTCAACAACAACCTCAACATTGAAAAACAACAACAACCTCAACATTGAAAAACACCAACAAATTCAACAACAACCTCGACATTGAAAGACACCCTCAAATTAAAAATCAACCTCAACATTGAACAACACCAACAACCTCAAAATTGAAAATACACCAGCAAATTCAACAACAACCTCAACATTTAAAAACAACAACAACCTCAACATTGAAAAATACCAACAAATTCAACAACAACCTCAACATTGAAAAATACCAACAAATTCAACAACAACCTCAACATTGAAAAACACCAACAAATTCAACAACAACCTCAACATTGAAAAATAACAACAACCTCAACATTGAAAAACACCAACAAATTCAACAACAACCTCAACATTGAAAAACAACAACAACCTCAACATTGAAAAACACCGACAAATTCAACAACAACTTCAACATTGAAAAACACCAACAAATTCAACAACAACCTAAACATTGAAAAACACCAACAAATTCAACAACAACCTCAACATTGAAAAACAACAACAACCTCAACATTGAAAAACAACAACAAATTCAACAACAACCTCAACGTTGAAAAACACCACCAAATTCAACAACCTCAACATTGAAAAACAACAACAACCTCAACATTGAAAAACACCAACAAATTCAACAACAACCTCAACATTGAAAAACACCAACAAATTCAACAACAACCTCAACATTGAAAAACACCAACAAAATCAACAACAACCTCAACATTGAAAAATAACAACAACCTCAACATTGAAAAACACTAACAATTTCAACAACAACCTCAACATTGGAAAACATCAACAACCTCAACATTGAAAAACACCAACAAATTCAACAACAACCTCAACATTGAAAAACAACAACAACCTCAACATTGAAAAACACCAACAAATTCAACAACAACCTCAACATTGAAAAACACCAACAAATTCAACAACAACCTCAGCATTGAAAAACAACAACAACCTCAACATTGAAAAACACCAACAAATTCAACAACAACCTCAACATTGAAAAACAACAACAACCTCAACATTGAAAAACACCGACAAATTCAACAACAACTTCAACATTGAAAAACACCAACAATTTCAACAACAACCTCGAAATTGAAAAACACCAACAAATACAACAACAACCTCAACATTGAAAAACAACAACTACCTCAACATTGAAAAACACCAACAAATTCAACAACAACCTCAACATTGAAAATCAACAACAACCTCAACATTGCAAAACACCAACAAATTCAACAACAACCTCAACATTTAAAAACACCAACAAGTTCAACAACAACCTCAACATTGAAAAACAACAACAATCTCAACATTGAAAAACACCAACAAATTCAACAACAACCTCAACATTGAAAAACAACAACAACCTCAACATTGAAAAACACCAACAAATTCAACAACAACCTCGACATTGAAAGACACCCTCAAATTAAAAATCAACCTCAACATTGAACAACACCAACAACCTCAAAATTGAAAATACACCAGCAAATTCAACAACAACCTCAACATTTAAAAACAACAACAACCTCAACATTGAAAAATACCAACAAATTCAACAACAACCTCAACATTGAAAAATACCAACAAATTCAACAACAACCTCAACATTGAAAAACACCAACAAATTCAACAACAACCTCAACATTGAAAAATAACAACAACCTCAACATTGAAAAACACCAACAAATTCAACAACAACCTCAACATTGAAAAACACCAACAAATTCAACAACAAACTCAAGATTGAAAAACACCCACAAATTCAACAACCTCAACATTGAAAAACAACAACAACCTCATCATTGAAAAACACCAACAAATTCAACAACAAACTCAACATTGAAAAACACCAACAAATTCAACAACAACCTCAAGATTGAAAAACAACAACAACCTCAACATTGAAA
Organism: Isurus oxyrinchus; assembly: GCA_026770705.1. Lineage (NCBI taxonomy): Eukaryota > Metazoa > Chordata > Chondrichthyes > Lamniformes > Lamnidae > Isurus > Isurus oxyrinchus. Next base: position 135,566 of record JANJGN010000380.1, read on the forward strand.
AATAACAACAACCTCAACATTGAAAAACACCAACAAATTCAACAACAACCTCAACATTGAAAAACACCAACAAATTCAACAACAACCTCAACATTGGAAAACATCAACAACCTCAACATTGAAAACACCAACAAATTCAACAACAACCTCAACATTGAAAAACAACAACAACCTCAACATTGCAAAACACCAACAAATTCAACAACAACCTCAACATTTAAAAACACCAACAAATTCAACAACAACCTCAACATTGAAAAACAACACCAATCTCAACATTGAAAAACACCAACAAATTCAACAACAACCTCAACATTGAAAAACAACAACAACCGCAACATTGAAAAACACCAACAAATTCAACAACAACCTCGACATTGAAAAACACCCTCAAATTAAAAATCAACCTCAACATTGAACAACACCAACAACCTCAAAATTGAAAAAACACCAGCAAATTCAACAACTACCTCAACATTTAAAAACAACAACAACCTCAACATTGAAAAACACCAACAAATTCAACAACAACCTCAACATTGAAAAACACCAACAAATTCAACAACAACCTCAACATTGAAAAACACCAACAAACTCAACAACAACCTCAACATTGAAAAATAACAACAACCTCAACATTGAAAAACACCAACATTCAACAACAACCTCAACATTGAAAAACACCAACAACTTCAACCACAAACTCAACATTGAAAAACACCCACAAATTCAACAACCTCAACATTGAAAAACAACAACAACCTCATCATTGAAAAACACCAACAAATTCAACAACAACCTCAACATTGAAAAACACCAACAAATTCAACAACAACCTCAAGATTGAAAAACAACAAAAACCTCAACATTGAAAAACACCAACAAATTCAACAACAACCTCAACATTGAAAAACAACAACAACCTCAACATTGAAAAACACCAACAAATTCAACAACAACCTCAACATTGAAAAACAACAACAACCTCAACATTGAGAAACTCCAACAAATTCAACAATAACCTCAACATTGAAAAACAACAACAACCTCAACATTGAAAAACACAAACAAATTCAACAACAACCTCGAAATTGAAAAACACCAACAAATTCAACAACAACCTCAACATTGATAAACAACAACAACCTCAACATTAAATAACACCAACAAATTCAACAACAACCTCAACGTTGAAAAACACCAACAAATTCAACAACAACCTCAGCATTGAAAAACAACAACAACCTCAACATTGAAAAACACCAACAAATTCAACAACAACCTCAACATTGAAAAACACCAACAAACTCAACAACAACCTCAACATTGAAAAATAACAACAACCTCAACATTGAAAAACACCAACAAATTCAACAACAACCTCAGCATTGAAAAACACCAACAAATTCAACAACAACCTCAACATTGGAAAACATCAACAACCTCAACATTGAAAAACACCAACAAATTCAACAACAACCTCAACATTGAAAAACAACAACAACCTCAACATTGAAAAACACCAACAAATTCAACAAAAACCTCAACATTGAAAAACACGAACAAATTCAACAACAACCTCAGCATTGAAAAACAACAACAACCTCAACATTGAAAAACACCCACAAATTCAACAACAACCTCAACATTGAAAAACACAAACAAATTCAACAACAACCTCGAAATTGAAAAACACCAACAAATTCAACAACAACCTCAACATTGATAAACAACAACAACCTCAACATTAAATAACACCAACAAATTCAACAACAACCTCAACGTTGAAAAACACCAACAAATTCAACAACAACCTCAACATTGAAAAACAACAACAACCTCAACATTGAAAAACACCAACAAATTCAACAACAACCTCAACATTGAAAAACACCAACAAATTCAACAACAACCTCAACATTGAAAAACACCAACAAACTCAACAACAACCTCAACATTGAAAAATAACAACAACCTCAACATTGAAAAACACCAACAAATTCAACAACAACCTCAACATTGAAAACCACCAACAAATTCAACAACAACCTCAACATTGGAAAACATCAACAACCTCAACATTGAAAAACACCAACAAATTCAACAACAACCTCAACATTGAAAAACAACAACAACCTCAACATTGAAAAACACCAACAAATTCAACAAAAACCTCAACATTGAAAAACACGAACAAATTCAACAACAACCTCAGCATTGAAAAACAACAACAACCTCAACATTGAAAAACACCCACAAATTCAACAACAACCTCAACATTGAAAAACAACAACAACCTCAACATTGAAAAACACCGACAAATTCAACAACAACTTCAACATTGAAAAACACCAAAAAATTCAACAACAACCTCGAAATTGAAAAACACCAACAAATACAACAACAACCTCAACATTGAAAAACAACAAAAACTTCAACATTGAAAAACACCAACAAATTCAACAACAACCTCAACATTGAAAAACGCCAACAAATTCAACAACAACCTCAACATTGAAAAACACCAACAAACTCAACAACAACCTCAACATTGAAAAATAACAACAACCTCAACATTGAAAAACACCAACAAATTCAACAACAACCTCAACATTGAAAAACACTAACAAATTCAACAACAACCTCAACATTGGAAAACATCAACAACCTCAACATTGAAAAACACCAACAAATTCAACAACAACCTCAACATTGAAAAACAACAACAACCTCAACATTGAAAAACACCAACAAATTCAACAACAACCTCAAAATTGAAAAACACCAACAAATTCAACAACAACCTCAGCATTGAAAAACAACAACAACCTCAACATTGAAAAACACCAACAAATTCAACAACAACCTCAACATTGAAAAACAACAACAACCTCAACATTGAAAAACACCGACAAATTCAACAACAACTTCAACATTGAAAAACACCAACAAATTCAACAACAACCTAAACATTGACAAACACCAACAAATTCAACAACAACCTCAACATTGAAAAACAACAACAACCTCAACATTGAAAAACAACAACAAATTCAACAACAACCTCAACGTTGAAAAACACCAACAAATTCAACAACAACCTCAACATTGAAAAACAACAACAACCTCAACATTGAAAAACACCAACAAATTCAACAACAACCTCAACATTGAAAAACACCAACAAATTCAACAACAACCTCAACATTGAAAAACACCAACAAATTCAACAACAACCTCAACATTGAAAAACAACAACAACCTCAACATTGAAAAACACCGACAAATTCAACAACAACTTCAACATTGAAAAACACCAACAAATTCAACAACAACCTCGAAATTGAAAAACACCAACAAATACAACAACAACCTCAACATTGAAAAACAACAAAAACCTCAACATTGAAAAACACCAACAAATTCAACAACAACCTCAACATTGAAAATCAACAACAACCTCAACATTGCAAAACACCAACAAATTCAACAACAACCTCAACATTTAAAAACACCAACAAGTTCAACAACAACCTCAACATTGAAAAACACCAACAAACTCAACAACAACCTCAACATTGAAAAATAACAACAACCTCAACATTGAAAAACACCAACAAATTCAACAACAACCTCAACATTGAAAAACACTAACAAATTCAACAACAACCTCAACATTGGAAAACATCAACAACCTCAACATAGAAAAACACCAACAAATTCAACAACAACCTCAACATTGAAAAACAACAACAACCTCAACATTGAAAAACACCAACAAATTCAACAACAACCTCAACATTGAAAAACACCAACAAATTCAACAACAACCTCAGCATTGAAAAACAACAACAACCTCAACATTGAAAAACACCAACAAATTCAACAACAACCTCAACATTGAAAAACAACAACAACCTCAACATTGAAAAACACCAACAAATTCAACAAAAACCTCAACATTGAAAAACACGAACAAATTCAACAACAACCTCAGCATTGAAAAACAACAACAACCTCAACATTGAAAAACACCCACAAATTCAACAACAACCTCAACATTGAAAAACAACAACAACCTCAACATTGAAAAACACCGACAAATTCAACAACAACTTCAACATTGAAAAACACCAAAAAATTCAACAACAACCTCGAAATTGAAAAACACCAACAAATACAACAACAACCTCAACATTGAAAAACAACAAAAACTTCAACATTGAAAAACACCAACAAATTCAACAACAACCTCAACATTGAAAAACGCCAACAAATTCAACAACAACCTCAACATTGAAAAACACCAACAAACTCAACAACAACCTCAACATTGAAAAATAACAACAACCTCAACATTGAAAAACACCAACAAATTCAACAACAACCTCAACATTGAAAAACACTAACAAATTCAACAACAACCTCAACATTGGAAAACATCAACAACCTCAACATTGAAAAACACCAACAAATTCAACAACAACCTCAACATTGAAAAACAACAACAACCTCAACATTGAAAAACACCAACAAATTCAACAACAACCTCAAAATTGAAAAACACCAACAAATTCAACAACAACCTCAGCATTGAAAAACAACAACAACCTCAACATTGAAAAACACCAACAAATTCAACAACAACCTCAACATTGAAAAACAACAACAACCTCAACATTGAAAAACACCGACAAATTCAACAACAACTTCAACATTGAAAAACACCAACAAATTCAACAACAACCTAAACATTGACAAACACCAACAAATTCAACAACAACCTCAACATTGAAAAACAACAACAACCTCAACATTGAAAAACAACAACAAATTCAACAACAACCTCAACGTTGAAAAACACCAACAAATTCAACAACAACCTCAACATTGAAAAACAACAACAACCTCAACATTGAAAAACACCAACAAATTCAACAACAACCTCAACATTGAAAAACACCAACAAATTCAACAACAACCTCAACATTGAAAAACACCAACAAATTCAACAACAACCTCAACATTGAAAAACAACAACAACCTCAACATTGAAAAACACCGACAAATTCAACAACAACTTCAACATTGAAAAACACCAACAAATTCAACAACAACCTCGAAATTGAAAAACACCAACAAATACAACAACAACCTCAACATTGAAAAACAACAAAAACCTCAACATTGAAAAACACCAACAAATTCAACAACAACCTCAACATTGAAATCAACAACAACCTCAACATTGCAAAACACCAACAAATTCAACAACAACCTCAACATTTAAAAACACCAACAAGTTCAACAACAACCTCAACATTGAAAAACACCAACAAACTCAACAACAACCTCAACATTGAAAAATAACAACAACCTCAACATTGAAAAACACCAACAAATTCAACAACAACCTCAACATTGAAAAACACTAACAAATTCAACAACAACCTCAACATTGGAAAACATCAACAACCTCAACATAGAAAAACACCAACAAATTCAACAACAACCTCAACATTGAAAAACAACAACAACCTCAACATTGAAAAACACCAACAAATTCAACAACAACCTCAACATTGAAAAACACCAACAAATTCAACAACAACCTCAGCATTGAAAAACAACAACAACCTCAACATTGAAAAACACCAACAAATTCAACAACAACCTCAACATTGAAAAACAACAACAACCTCAACATTGAAAAACACCGACAAATTCAACAACAACTTCAACATTGAAAAACACCAACAAATTCAACAACAACCTAAACATTGAAAAACACCAACAAATTCAACAACAACCTCAACATTGAAAAACAACAACAACCTCAACATTGAAAAACAACAACAAATTCAACAACAACCTCAACGTTGAAAAACACCAACAAATTCAACAACAACCTCAACATTGAAAAACAACAACAACCTCAACATTGGAAAACACCAACAAATTCAACAACAACCTCAACATTGAAAAACACCAACAAATTCAACAACAACCTCAACATTGAAAAACACCAACAAACTCAACAACAACCTCAACATTGAAAAATAACAACAACCTCAACATTGGAAAACACTAACAAATTCAACAACAACCTCAACATTGGAAAACATCAACAACCTCAACATTGAAAAACACCAACAAATTCAACAACAACCTCAACATTGAAAAACAACAACAACCTCAACATTGAAAAACACCAACAAATTCAACAACAACCTCAACATTGAAAAACACCAAGAAATTCAACAACAACTTCAACATTGAAAAACAACAACAACCTCAACATTGAAAAACACCAACAAATTCAACAACAACCTCAACATTGAAAAACACCAACAAATTCAACAACAACCTCAACATTGAAAAACACCAACAAACCCAACAACAACCTCAACATTGAAAAATAACAACAACCTCAACATTGAAAAACACCAACAAATTCAACAACAACCTCAACATTGAAAAACACTAACAAATTCAACAACAACCTCAACATTGGAAAACATCAACAACCTCAACATTGAAAAACACCAACAAATTCAACAACAACCTCAACATTGAAAAACAACAACAACCTCAACATTGAAAAACACCAACAAATTCAACAACAACCTCAACATTGAAAAACATAAACAAATTCAACAACAACCTCAGCATTGAAAAACAACAACAACCTCAACATTGAAAAACACCAACAAATTCAACAACAACCTCAACATTGAAAAACAACAACAACCTCAACATTGAAAAACACCGACAAATTCAACAACAACTTCAACATTGAAAAACACCAACAAATTCAACAACAACCTAAACATTGAAAAACACCAACAAATTCAACAACAACCTCAACATTGAAAAACAACAACAACCTCAACATTGAAAAACAACAATAAATTCAACAACAACCTCAACGTTGAAAAACACCAACAAATTCAACAACAACCTCAACATTGAAAAACAACAACAACCTCAACATTGAAAAACACCAACAAATTCAACAACAACCTCAACATTGAAAAACACCAACAAATTCAACAACAACCTCAACATTGAAAAACACCAACAAACTCAACAACAACCTCAACATTGAAAAATAACAACAACCTCAACATTGAAAAACACTAACAAATTCAACAACAACCTCAACATTGGAAAAGATCAACAACCTCAACATTGAAAAACACCAACAAATTCAACAACAACCTCAACATTGAAAAACAACAACAACCTCAACATTGAAAAACACCAACAAATTCAACAACAACCTCAACATTGAAAAACACCAACAAATTCAACAACAACCTCAGCATTGAAAAACAACAACAACCTCAACATTGAAAAACACCAACAAATTCAACAACAACCTCAACATTGAAAAACAACAACAACCTCAACATTGAAAAACACCGACAAATTCAACAACAACTTCAACATTGAAAAACACCAACAAATTCAACAACAACCTCGAAATTGAAAAACACCAACAAATACAACAACAACCTCAACATTGAAAAACAACAAAAACCTCAACATTGAAAAACACCCACAAATTCAACAACAACCTCAACATTGAAAATCAACAACAACCTCAACATTGCAAAACACCAACAAATTCAACAACAACCTCAACATTTAAAAACACCAACAAGTTCAACAACAACCTCAACATTGAAAAACAACAACAATCTCAACATTGAAAAACACCAACAAATTCAACAACAACCTCAACATTGAAAAACAACAACAACCTCAACATTGAAAAACACCAACAAATTCAACGACAACCTCGACATTGAAAGACACCAACAAATTCAACAACAACCTCAACATTGAAAAACACCAACAAATTCAACAACAACCTCAACATTGAAAAATAACAACAACCTCAACATTGAAAAACACCAACAAATTCAACAACAACCTCAACATTGAAAAACACCAACAAATTCAACAACAAACTCAAGATTGAAAAACACCCACAAATTCAACAACCTCAACATTGAAAAACAACAACAACCTCATCATTGAAAAACACCAACAAATTCAACAACAAACTCAACATTGAAAAACACCAACAAATTCAACAACAACCTCAAGATTGAAAAACAACAACAAACTCAACATTGAAAAATAACAACAACCTCAACATTGAAAAACACCAACAAATTCAACAACAACCTCAACATTGAAAAACACCAACAAATTCAACAACAACCTCAACATTGGAAAACATCAACAACCTCAACATTGAAAAACACCAACAAATTCAACAACAACCTCAACATTGAAAAACAACAACAACCTCAACATTGCAAAACACCAACAAATTCAACAACAACCTCAACATTGAAAAACACCAACAAATTCAACAACAACCTCAAGATTGAAAAACAACAAAAACCTCAACATTGAAAAACACCAACAAATTCAACAACAACCTCAACATTGAAAAACAACAACAACCTCAACATTGAAAAACACCAACAAATTCAACAACAACCTCAACATTGAAAAACAACAACAACCTCAACATTGAAAAACTCCAACAAATTCAACAATAACCTCAACATTGAAAAACAACAAGAACCTCAACATTGAAAAACACAAACAAATTCAACAACAACCTCGAAATTGAAAAACACCAACAAATTCAACAACAACCTCAACATTGATAAACAACAACAACCTCAACATTAAATAACACCAACAAATTCAACAACAACCTCAACGTTGAAAAACACCAACAAATTCAACAACAACCTCAACATTGAAAAACAACAACAACCTCAACATTGAAAAACACCAACAAATTCAACAACAACCTCAACATTCAAAAACACCAACAAATTCAACAACAACCTCAACATTGAAAAACACTAACAAACTCAACAACAACCTCAACATTGAAAAATAGCAACAACCTCAACATTGAAAAACACCAACAAATTCAACAACAACCTCAACATTGAAAAACACCAACAAATTCAATAACAACCTCAACATTGGAAAACATCAACAACCTCAACATTGAAAAACACCAACAAATTCAACAACAACCTCAACATTGAAAAACAACAACAACCTCAACATTGAAAAACACCAACAAATTCAACAAAAACCTCAACATTGAAAAACACGAACAAATTCAACAACAACCTCAGCATTGAAAAACAACAACAACCTCAACATTGAAAAACACCCACAAATTCAACAACAACCTCAACATTGAAAAACACAAACAAATTCAACAACAACCTCGAAATTGAAAAACACCAACAAATTCAACAACAACCTCGAAATTGAAAAACACCAACAAATTCAACAACAACCTCAACATTGATAAACAACAACAACCTGAACATTAAATAACACCAACAAATTCAACAACAAGCTCAACGTTGAAAAACACCAACAAATTCAACAACAACCTCAACATTGAAAAACAACAACAACCTCAACATTGAAAAACACCAACAAATTCAACAACAACCTCAACATTGAAAAACACCAACAAATTCAACAACAACCTCAACATTGAAAAACACCAACAAACTCAACAACAACCTCAACATTGAAAAATAACAACAACCTCAACATTGAAAAACACCAACAAATTCAACAACAACCTCAACATTGAAAAACACCAACAAATTCAACAACAAACTCAAGATTGAAAAACACCAACAAATTCAACAACCTCAACATTGGAAAACATCAACAACCTCAACATTGAAAAACACCAACAAATTCAACAACAACCTCAACATTGAAAAACAACAACAACCTCAACATTGAAAAACACCAACAAATTCAACAAAAACCTCAACATTGAAAACACGAACAAATTCAACAACAACCTCAGCATTGAAAAACAACAACAACCTCAACATTGAAAAACACCCACAAATTCAACAACAACCTCAACATTGAAAAACAACAACAACCTCAACATTGAAAAACACCGACAAATTCAACAACAACTTCAACATTGAAAAACACCAAAAAATTCAACAACAACCTCGAAATTGAAAAACACCAACAAATACAACAACAACCTCAACATTGAAAAACAACAAAAACCTCAACATTGAAAAACACCAACAAATTCAACAACAACCTCAACATAGAAAAACGCCAACAAATTCAACAACAACCTCAACATTGAAAAACACCAACAAACTCAACAACAACCTCAACATTAAAAAATAACAACAACCTCAACATTGAAAAACACCAACAAATTCAACAACAACCTCAACATTGAAAAACACTAACAAATTCAACAACAACCTCAACATTGGAAAACATCAACAACCTCAACATTGAAAAACACCAACAAATTCAACAACAACCTCAACATTGAAAAACAACAACAACCTCAACATTGAAAAACACCAACAAATTCAACAACAACCTCAACATTGAAAAACACCAACAAATTCAACAACAACCTCAGCATTGAAAAACAACAACAACCTCAACATTGAAAAACACCAACAAATTCAACAACAACCTCAACATTGAAAAACAACAACAACCTCAACATTGAAAAACACCAACAAATTCAACAACAACCTCAGCATTGAAAAACAACAACAACCTCAACATTGAAAAACACCAACAAATTCAACAAAAACCTCAACATTGAAAAACACGAACAAATTCAACAACAACCTCAGCATTGAAAAACAACAACAACCTCAACATTGAAAAACACCCACAAATTCAACAACAACCTCAACATTGAAAAACACAAACAAATTCAACAACAACCTCGAAATTGAAAAACACCAACAAATTCAACAACAACCTCGAAATTGAAAAACACCAACAAATTCAACAACAACCTCAACATTGATAAACAACAACAACCTGAACATTAAATAACACCAACAAATTCAACAACAAGCTCAACGTTGAAAAACACCAACAAATTCAACAACAACCTCAACATTGAAAAACAACAACAACCTCAACATTGAAAAACACCAACAAATTCAACAACAACCTCAACATTGAAAAACACCAACAAATTCAACAACAACCTCAACATTGAAAAACACCAACAAACTCAACAACAACCTCAACATTGAAAAATAACAACAACCTCAACATTGAAAAACACAAACAAATTCAACAACAACCTCAACATTGAAAAACACCAACAAATTCAACAACAACCTCAACATTGGAAAACATCAACAACCTCAACATTGAAAAACACCAACAAATTCAACAACAACCTCAACATTGAAAAACAACAACAACCTCAACATTGAAAAACACCAACAAATTCAACAAAAACCTCAACATTGAAAACACGAACAAATTCAACAACAACCTCAGCATTGAAAAACAACAACAACCTCAACATTGAAAAACACCCACAAATTCAACAACAACCTCAACATTGAAAAACAACAACAACCTCAACATTGAAAAACACCGACAAATTCAACAACAACTTCAACATTGAAAAACACCAAAAAATTCAACAACAACCTCGAAATTGAAAAACACCAACAAATACAACAACAACCTCAACATTGAAAAACAACAAAAACCTCAACATTGAAAAACACCAACAAATTCAACAACAACCTCAACATAGAAAAACGCCAACAAATTCAACAACAACCTCAACATTGAAAAACACCAACAAACTCAACAACAACCTCAACATTAAAAAATAACAACAACCTCAACATTGAAAAACACCAACAAATTCAACAACAACCTCAACATTGAAAAACACTAACAAATTCAACAACAACCTCAACATTGGAAAACATCAACAACCTCAACATTGAAAAACACCAACAAATTCAACAACAACCTCAACATTGAAAAACAACAACAACCTCAACATTGAAAAACACCAACAAATTCAACAACAACCTCAACATTGAAAAACACCAACAAATTCAACAACAACCTCAGCATTGAAAAACAACAACAACCTCAACATTGAAAAACACCAACAAATTCAACAACAACCTCAACATTGAAAAACAACAACAACCTCAACATTGAAAAACACCAACAAATTCAACAACAACCTCAGCATTGAAAAACAACAACAACCTCAACATTGAAAAACACCAACAAATTCAACAAAAACCTCAACATTGAAAAACACGAACAAATTCAACAACAACCTCAGCATTGAAAAACAACAACAACCTCAACATTGAAAAACACCCACAAATTCAACAACAACCTCAACATTGAAAAACACAAACAAATTCAACAACAACCTCGAAATTGAAAAACACCAACAAATTCAACAACAACCTCGAAATTGAAAAACACCAACAAATTCAACAACAACCTCAACATTGATAAACAACAACAACCTGAACATTAAATAACACCAACAAATTCAACAACAAGCTCAACGTTGAAAAACACCAACAAATTCAACAACAACCTCAACATTGAAAAACAACAACAACCTCAACATTGAAAAACACCAACAAATTCAACAACAACCTCAACATTGAAAAACACCAACAAATTCAACAACAACCTCAACATTGAAAAACACCAACAAACTCAACAACAACCTCAACATTGAAAAATAACAACAACCTCAACATTGAAAAACACAAACAAATTCAACAACAACCTCAACATTGAAAAACACCAACAAATTCAACAACAACCTCAACATTGGAAAACATCAACAACCTCAACATTGAAAAACACCAACAAATTCAACAACAACCTCAACATTGAAAAACAACAACAACCTCAACATTGAAAAACACCAACAAATTCAACAAAAACCTCAACATTGAAAACACGAACAAATTCAACAACAACCTCAGCATTGAAAAACAACAACAACCTCAACATTGAAAAACACCCACAAATTCAACAACAACCTCAACATTGAAAAACAACAACAACCTCAACATTGAAAAACACCGACAAATTCAACAACAACTTCAACATTGAAAAACACCAAAAAATTCAACAACAACCTCGAAATTGAAAAACACCAACAAATACAACAACAACCTCAACATTGAAAAACAACAAAAACCTCAACATTGAAAAACACCAACAAATTCAACAACAACCTCAACATAGAAAAACGCCAACAAATTCAACAACAACCTCAACATTGAAAAACACCAACAAACTCAACAACAACCTCAACATTAAAAAATAACAACAACCTCAACATTGAAAAACACCAACAAATTCAACAACAACCTCAACATTGAAAAACACTAACAAATTCAACAACAACCTCAACATTGGAAAACATCAACAACCTCAACATTGAAAAACACCAACAAATTCAACAACAACCTCAACATTGAAAAACAACAACAACCTCAACATTGAAAAACACCAACAAATTCAACAACAACCTCAACATTGAAAAACACCAACAAATTCAACAACAACCTCAGCATTGAAAAACAACAACAACCTCAACATTGAAAAACACCAACAAATTCAACAACAACCTCAACATTGAAAAACAACAACAACCTCAACATTGAAAAACACCGACAAATTCAACAACAACTTCAACATTGAAAAACACCAACAAATTCAACAGCAACCTAAACATTGAAAAACACCAACAAATTCAACAACAACCTCAACATTGAAAAACAACAACAACCTCAACATTGAAAAACGACAACAAATGCAACAACAACCTCAACGTTGAAAAACACCAACAAATTCAACAACAACCTCAACATTGAAAAACAACAACAACCTCAACATTGAAAAACACCGACAAATTCAACAACAACCTCAACATTGAAAAACACCAACAAATTCAACAACAACCTCAACATTGAAAAACACCAACAAACTCAACAAAAACCTCAACATTGAAAAATAACAACAACCTCAACATTGGAAAACACTACCAAATTCAACAACAACCTCAACATTGGAAAACATCAACAACCTCAACATTGAAAAACACCAACAAATTCAACAACAACCTCAACATTGAAAAACAACAACAACCTCAACATTGAAAAACACCAACAAATTCAACAACAACCTCAACATTGAAAAACACCAACAAATTCAACAACAACCTCAACATTGAAAAACAACAACAACCTCAACATTGAAAAACAACAACAAATTCAACAACAACCTCAACGTTGAATAACACCAACAAATTCAACAACAACCTCAACATTGAAAAACAACAACAACCTCAACATTGAAAAACACCAACAAATTCAACAACAACCTCAACATTGAAAAATACCAACAAATTCAACAACAACCTCAACATTGAAAAACACCAACAAACTCAACAACAACCTGAACATTGAAAAATAACAACAACCTCAACATTGAAAAACACCAACAAATTCCACAACAACCTCAACATTGAAATACACTAACAAATTCAACAACAACCTCAACATTGGAAAACATCAACAACCTCAACATTGAAAAACACCAACAAATTCAACAACAACCTCAACATTGAAAAACAACAACAACCTCAACATTGAAAAACACCAACAAATTCAACAACAACCTCAACATTGAAAAACACCAACAAATTCAACAACAACCTCAGCATTGAAAAACAACAACAACCTCAACATTGAAAAACACCAACAAATTCAACAACAACTTCAACATTGAAAAACACCAACAAATTCAACAACAACCTCAACATTGAAAAACACCAACAAACTCAACAACAACCTCAACATTGAAAAATAACAACAACCTCAACATTGAAAAACACCAACAAATTCCACAACAACCTCAACATTGAAAAACACTAACAAATTCAACAACCTCAACATTGGAAAACATCAACAACCTCAACATTGAAAAACACCAACAAATTCAACAACAACCTCAACATTGAAAAACAACAACAACCTCAACATTGAAAAACACCAACAAATTCAACAACAACCTCAACATTGAAAAACACCAACAAATTCAACAACAACCTCAGCATTGAAAAACAAGAACAACCTCAACATTGAAAAACACCAACAAATTCAACAACAACCTCAACATTGAAAAACAACAACAACCTCAACATTGAAAAACACCGACAAATTCAACAACAACTTCAACATTGAAAAACACCAACAAATTCAACAACAACCTAAACATTGAAAAACACCAACAAATTCAACAACAACCTCAACATTGAAAAACAACAACAACCTCAACATTGAAAAACAACAACAAATTCAACAACAACGTCAACGTTGAAAAACACCAACAAATTCAACAACCTCAACATTGAAAAACAACAACAACCTCAACATTGAAAAACACCAACAAATTCAACAACAACCTCAACATTGAAAAACACCAACAAATTCAACAACAACCTCAACATTGAAAAACACCAACAAACTCAACAACAACCTCAACATTGAAAAATAACAACAACCTCAACATTGAAAAACACTAACAAATTCAACAACAACCTCAACATTGGAAAACATCAACAACCTCAACATTGAAACACACCAACAAATTCAACAACAACCTCAACATTGAAAAACAACAACAACCTCAACATTGAAAAACACCAACAAATTCAACAACAACCTCAACATTGAAAAACACCAACAAATTCAACAACAACCTCAGCATTGAAAAACAACAACAACCTCAACATTGAAAAACACCAACAAATTCAACAACAACCTCAACATTGAAAAACAACAACAACCTCAACATTGAAAAACACCGACAAATTCAACAACAACTTCAACATTGAAAAACACCAACAAATTCAACAACAACCTCGAAATTGAAAAACACCAACAAATACAACAACAACCTCAACATTGAAAAACAACAAAAACCTCAACATTGAAAAACACCAACAAATTCAACAACAACCTCAACATTGAAAATCAACAACAACCTCAACATTGCAAAACACCAACAAATTCAACAACAACCTCAACATTTAAAAACACCAACAAGTTCAACAACAACCTCAACATTGAAAAACAACAACAATCTCAACATTGAAAAACACCAACAAATTCAACAACAACCTCAACATTGAAAAACAACAACAACCTCAACATTGAAAAACACCAACAAATTCAACAACAACCTCGACATTGAAAGACACCCTCAAATTAAAAATCAACCTCAACATTGAACAACACCAACAACCTCAAAATTGAAAATACACCAGCAAATTCAACAACAACCTCAACATTTAAAAACAACAACAACCTCAACATTGAAAAATACCAACAAATTCAACAACAACCTCAACATTGAAAAATACCAACAAATTCAACAACAACCTCAACATTGAAAAACACCAACAAATTCAACAACAACCTCAACATTGAAAAATAACAACAACCTCAACATTGAAAAACACCAACAAATTCAACAACAACCTCAACATTGAAAAACACCAACAAATTCAACAACAAACTCAAGATTGAAAAACACCCACAAATTCAACAACCTCAACATTGAAAAACAACAACAACCTCATCATTGAAAAACACCAACAAATTCAACAACAAACTCAACATTGAAAAACACCAACAAATTCAACAACAACCTCAAGATTGAAAAACAACAACAAACTCAACATTGAAAAATAACAACAACCTCAACATTGAAAAACACCAACAAATTCAACAACAACCTCAACATTGAAAAACACCAACAAATTCAACAACAACCTCAACATTGGAAAACATCAACAACCTCAACATTGAAAAACACCAACAAATTCAACAACAACCTCAACATTGAAAAACAGCAACAACCTCAACATTGCAAAACACCAACAAATTCAACAACAACCTCAACATTTAAAAACACCAACAAATTCAACAACAACCTCAACATTGAAAAACAACACCAATCTCAACATTGAAAAACACCAACAAATTCAACAACAACCTCAACATTGAAAAACAACAACAACCTCAACATTGAAAAACACCAACAAATTCAACAACAACCTCGACATTGAAAAACACCCTCAAATTAAAAATCAACCTCAACATTGAACAACACCAACAACATCAAAATTGAAAAAACACCAGCAAATTCAACAACAACCTCAACATTTAAAAACAACAACAACCTCAACATTGAAAAACACCAACAAATTCAACAACAACCTCAACATTGAAAAACACCAACAAATTCAACAACAACCTCAACATTGAAAAACACCAACAAACTCAACAACAACCTCAACATTGAAAAATAACAACAACCTCAACATTGAAAAACACCAACAAATTCAACAACAACCTCAACATTGAAAAACACCAACAACTTCAACAACAAACTCAACATTGAAAAACACCCACAAATTCAACAACCTCAACATTGAAAAACAACAACAACCTCATCATTGAAAAACACCAACAAATTCAAAAACAACCTCAACATTGAAAAACACCAACAAATTCAACAACAACCTCAAGATTGAAAAACAACAAAAACCTCAACATTGAAAAACACCAACAAATTCAACAACAACCTCAACATTGAAAAACAACAACAACCTCAACATTGAAAAACACCAACAAATTCAACAACAACCTCAACATTGAAAAACAACAACAACCTCAACATTGAAAAACTCCAACAAATTCAACAATAACCTCAACATTGAAAAACAACAACAACCTCAACATTGAAAAACACAAACAAATTCAACAACAACCTCGAAATTGAAAAACACCAACAAATTCAACAACAACCTCAACATTGATAAACAACAACAACCTCAACATTAAATAACACCAACAAATTCAACAACAACCTCAACGTTGAAAAACACCAACAAATTCAACAACAACCTCAACATTGAAAAACAACAACAACCTCAACATTGAAAAACACCAACAAATTCAACAACAACCTCAACATTCAAAAACACCAACAAATTCAACAACAACCTCAACATTGAAAAACACCAACAAACTCAACAACAACCTCAACATTGAAAAATAACAACAACCTCAACATTGAAAAACACCAACAAATTCAACAACAACCTCAACATTGAAAAACACCAACAAATTCAACAACAACCTCAACATTGGAAAACATCAACAACCTCAACATTGAAAAACACCAACAAATTCAACAACAACCTCAACATTGAAAAACAACAACAACCTCAACATTGAAAAACACCAACAAATTCAACAAAAACCTCAACATTGAAAAACACGAACAAATTCAACAACAACCTCAGCATTGAAAAACAACAACAACCTCAACATTGAAAAACACCCACAAATTCAACAACAACCTCAACATTGAAAAACACAAACAAATTCAACAACAACCTCGAAATTGAAAAACACCAACAAATTCAACAACAACCTCAACATTGATAAACAACAACAACCTCAACATTAAATAACACCAACAAATTCAACAACAAGCTCAACGTTGAAAAACACCAACAAATTCAACAACAACCTCAACATTGAAAAACAACAACAACCTCAACATTGAAAAACACCAACAAATTCAACAACAACCTCAACATTGAAAAACAGCAACAAATTCAACAACAACCTCAACATTGAAAAACACCAACAAACTCAACAACAACCTCAACATTGAAAAATAACAACAACCTCAACATTGAAAAACACAAACAAATTCAACAACAACCTCAACATTGAAAAACACCAACAAATTCAACAACAACCTCAACATTGGAAAACATCAACAACCTCAACATTGAAAAACACCAACAAATTCAACAACAACCTCAACATTGAAAAACAACAACAACCTCAACATTGAAAAACACCAACAAATTCAACAAAAACCTCAACATTGAAAAACACGAACAAATTCAACAACAACCTCAGCATTGAAAAACAACAGCAACCTCAACATTGAAAAACACCCACAAATTCAACAACAACCTCAACATTGAAAAACAACAACAACCTCAACATTGAAAAACACCGACAAATTCAACAACAACTTCAACATTGAAAAACACCAAAAAATTCAACAACAACCTCGAAATTGAAAAACACCAACAAATACAACAACAACCACAACATTGAAAAACAACAAAAACCTCAACATTGAAAAACACCAACAAATTCAACAACAACCTCAACATTGAAAAACGCCAACAAATTCAACAACAACCTCAACATTGAAAAACACCAACAAACTCAACAACAACCTCAACATTGAAAAATAACAACAACCTCAACATTGAAAAACACCAACAAATTCAACAACAACCTCAACATTGAAAAACACTAACAAATTCAACAACAACCTCAACATTGGAAAACATCAACAACCTCAACATTGAAAAACACCAACAAATTCAACAACAACCTCAACATTGAAAAACAACAACAACCTCAACATTGAAAAACACCAACAAATTCAACAACAACCTCAACATTGAAAAACACCAACAAATTCAACAACAACCTCAGCATTGAAAAACAACAACAACCTCAACATTGAAAAACACCAACAAATTCAACAACAACCTCAACATTGAAAAACAACAACAACCTCAACATTGAAAAACACCGACAAATTCAACAACAACTTCAACATTGAAAAACACCAACAAATTCAACAACAACCTAAACATTGAAAAACACCAACAAATTCAACAACAACCTCAACATTGAAAAACAACAACAACCTCAACATTGAAAAACAACAACAAATTCAACAACAACCTCAACGTTGAAAAACACCAACAAATTCAACAACAACCTCAACATTGAAAAACAACAACAACCTCAACATTGAAAAACACCAACAAATTCAACAACAACCTCAACATTGAAAAACACCAACAAATTCAACAACAACCTCAACATTGAAAAACACCAACAAACTCAACAACAACCTCAACATTGAAAAATAACAACAACCTCAACATTGGAAAACACTAACAAATTCAACAACAACCTCAACATTGGAAAACATCAACAACCTCAACATTGAAAAACACCAACAAATTCAACAACAACCTCAACATTGAAAAACAACAACAACCTCAACATTGAAAAACACCAACAAATTCAACAACAACCTCAACATTGAAAAACACCAACAAATTCAACAACAACCTCAACATTGAAAAACAACAACAACCTCAACATTGAAAAACAACAACAAATTCAACAACAACCTCAACGTTGAAAAACACCAACAAATTCAACAACAACCTCAACATTGAAAAATAACAACAACCTCAACATTGAAAAACACCAACAAATTCAACAACAACCTCAACATTGAAAAACACCAACAAATTCAACAACAACCTCAACAATGAAAAACACCAACAAATTCAACAACAACCTCAACATTGAAAAATAACAACAACCTCAACATTGAAAAACACCAACAAATTCCACAACAACCTCAACATTGAAAAACACTAACAAATTCAACAACAACCTCAACATTGGAAAACATCAACAACCTCAACATTGAAAAACACCAACAAATTCAACAACAACCTCAACATTGAAAAACAACAACAACCTCTACATTGAAAAACACCAACAAATTCAACAACAACCTCAACATTGAAAAACACCAACAAATTCAACAACAACCTCAGCATTGAAAAACAACAACAACCTCAACATTGAAAAACACCAACAAATTCAACAACAACCTCAACATTGAAAAACAACAACAACCTCATCATTGAAAAACACCGACAAATTCAACAACAACTTCAACATTGAAAAACACCAACAAATTCAACAACAACCTCAACATTGAAAAACACCAACAAACTCAACAACAACCTCAACATTGAAAAATAACAACAACCTCAACATTGAAAAACACCAACAAGTTCCACAACAACCTCAACATTGAAAAACACTAACAAATTCAACAACAACCTCAACATTGAAAAACACCAACAAATTCAACAACAACCTCAACATTGAAAAACAACAACAACCTCAACATTGAAAAACACCAACAAATTCAACAACAACCTCAACATTGAAAAACACCAACAAATTCAACAACAACCTCAGCATTGAAAAACAACAACAACCTCAACATTGAAAAACACCAACAAGTTCAACAACAACCTCAACATTGAAAAACAACAACAACCTCAACATTGAAAAACACTAACAAATTCAACAACAACCTCAACATTGAAAAACACCAACAAATTCAACAACAACTTCAACATTGAAAAACACCAACAAATTCAACAACAACCTAAACATTGAAAAACACCAACAAATTCAACAACAACCTCAACATTGAAAAACAACAACAACCTCAACATTGAAAAACAACAACAAATTCAACAACAACCTCAACGTTGAAAAACACCAACAAATTCAACAACCTCAACATTGAAAAACAACAACAACCTCAACATTGAAAAACACCAACAAATTCAACAACAACCTCAACATTGAAAAACACCAACAAATTCAACAACAACCTCAACATTGAAAAACACCAACAAACTCAACAACAACCTCAACATTGAAAAATAACAAGAACCTCAACATTGAAAAACACTAACAAATTCAACAACAACCTCAACATTGGAAAACATCAACAACCTCAACATTGAAAAACACCAACAAATTCAACAACAACCTCAACATTGAAAAACAACAACAACCTCAACATTGAATAACACCAACAAATTCAACAACAACCTCAACATTGAAAAACACCAACAAATTCAACAACAACCTCAGCATTGAAAAACAACAACAACCTCAACATTGAAAAACACCAACAAATTCAACAACAACCTCAACATTGAAAAACAACAACAACCTCAACATTGAAAAACACCGACAAATTCAACAACAACTTCAACATTGAAAAACACCAACAAATTCAACAACAACCTCGAAATTGAAAAACACCAACAAATACAACAACAACCTCAACATTGAAAAACAACAAAAACCTCAACATTGAAAAACACCAACAAATTCAACAACAACCTCAACATTGAAAATCAACAACAACCTCAACATTGCAAAACACCAACAAATTCAACAACAACCTCAACATTTAAAAACACCAACAAGTTCAACAACAACCTCAACATTGAAAAACAACAACAATCTCAACTTTGAAAAACACCAACAAATTCAACAACAACCTCAACATTGAAAAACAACAACAACCTCAACATTGAAAAACACCAACAAATTCAACAACAACCTCGACATTGAAAGACACCCTCAAATTAAAAATCAACCTCAACATTGAACAACACCAACAACCTCAAAATTGAAAATACACCAGCAAATTCAACAACAACCTCAACATTTAAAAAAAAACAACCTCAACATTGAAAAATACCAACAAATTCAACAACAACCTCAACATTGAAAAACACCAACAAATTCAACAACAACCTCAACATTGAAAAACACCAACAAATTCAACAACAACCTCAACATTGAAAAATAACAACAACCTCAACATTGAAAAACACCAACAAATTCAACAACAACCTCAACATTGAAAAACACCAACAAATTCAACAACAAACTCTAGATTGAAAAACACCCACAAATTCAACAACCTCAACATTGAAAAACAACAACAACCTCATCATTGAAAAACACCAACAAATTCAACAACAAACTCAACATTGAAAAACACCAACAAATTCAACAACAACCTCAAGATTGAAAAACAACAACAACCTCAACATTGAAAAATAACAACAACCTCAACATTGAAAAACACCAACAAATTCAACAACAACCTCAACATTGAAAAACACCAACAAATTCAACAACAACCTCAACATTGGAAAACATCAACAACCTCAGCATTGAAAAACACCAACAAATTCAACAACAACCTCAACATTGAAAACCAAC
This sequence comes from Isurus oxyrinchus, assembly GCA_026770705.1. NCBI lineage: Eukaryota > Metazoa > Chordata > Chondrichthyes > Lamniformes > Lamnidae > Isurus > Isurus oxyrinchus. Next base: position 158,461 of record JANJGN010000380.1, read on the forward strand.
AACAACCTCAACATTGCAAAACACCAACAAATTCAACAACAACCTCAACATTTAAAAACACCAACAAATTCAACAACAACCTCAACATTGAAAAACAACACCAATCTCAACATTGAAAAACACCAACAAATTCAACAACAACCTCAACATTGAAAAACAACAACAACCTCAACATTGAAAAACACCAACAAATTCAACAACAACCTCGACATTGAAAAACACCCTCAAATTAAAAATCAACCTCAACATTGAACAACACCAACAACCTCAAAATTGAAAAAACACCAGCAAATTCAACAACAACCTCAACATTTAAAAACAACAACAACCTCAACATTGAAAAACACCAACAAATTCAACAACAACCTCAACATTGAAAAACACCAACAAATTCAACAACAACCTCAACATTGAAAAACACCAACAAACTCAACAACAACCTCAACATTGAAAAATAACAACAACCTCAACATTGAAAAACACCAACAAATTCAACAACAACCTCAACATTGAAAAACACCAACAACTTCAACAACAAACTCAACATTGAAAAACACCCACAAATTCAACAACCTCAACATTGAAAAACAACAACAACCTCATCATTGAAAAACACCAACAAATTCAACAACATTCTCAACATTGAAAAACACCAAGAAATTCAACAGCAACCTCAAGATTGAAAAACAACAAAAACCTCAACATTGAAAAACACCAACAAATTCAACAACAACCTCAACATTGAAAAACAACAACAACCTCAACATTGAAAAACACCAACAAATTCAACAACAACCTCAACATTGAAAAACAACAACAACCTCAACATTGAAAAACTCCAACAAATTCAACAACAACCTCAACATTGAAAAACACCAACAAATTCAACAACAACCTCAGCATTGAAAAACAACAACAACCTCAACATTGAAAAACACCAACAAGTTCAACAACAACCTCAACATTGAAAAACAACAACAACCTCAACATTGAAAAACACTAACAAATTCAACAACAACCTCAACATTGAAAAACACCAACAAATTCAACAACAACTTCAACATTGAAAAACACCAACAAATTCAACAACAACCTAAACATTGAAAAACACCAACAAATTCAACAACAACCTCAACATTGAAAAACAACAACAACCTCAACATTGAAAAACAACAACAAATTCAACAACAACCTCGACGTTGAAAAACACCAACAAATTCAACAACCTCAACATTGAAAAACAACAACAACCTCAACATTGAAAAACACCAACAAATTCAACAACAACCTCAACATTGAAAAACACCAACAAATTCAACAACAACCTCAACATTGAAAAACACCAACAAACTCAACAACAACCTCAACATTGAAAAATAACAACAACCTCAACATTGAAAAACACTAACAAATTCAACAACAACCTCAACATTGGAAAACATCAACAACCTCAACATTGAAAAACACCAACAAATTCAACAACAACCTCAACATTGAAAAACAACAACAACCTCAACATTGAATAACACCAACAAATTCAACAACAACCTCAACATTGAAAAACACCAACAAATTCAACAACAACCTCAGCATTGAAAAACAACAACAACCTCAACATTGAAAAACACCAACAAATTCAACAACAACCTCAACATTGAAAAACAACAACAACCTCAACATTGAAAAACACCGACAAATTCAACAACAACTTCAACATTGAAAAACACCAACAAATTCAACAACAACCTCGAAATTGAAAAACACCAACAAATACAACAACAACCTCAACATTGAAAAACAACAAAAACCTCAACATTGAAAAACACCAACAAATTCAACAACAACCTCAACATTGAAAATCAACAACAACCTCAACATTGCAAAACACCAACAAATTCAACAACAACCTCAACATTTAAAAACACCAACAAGTTCAACAACAACCTCAACATTGAAAAACAACAACAATCTCAACATTGAAAAACACCAACAAATTCAACAACAACCTCAACATTGAAAAACAACAACAACCTCAACATTGAAAAACACCAACAAATTCAACAACAACCTCGACATTGAAAGACACCCTCAAATTAAAAATCAACCTCAACATTGAACAACACCAACAACCTCAAAATTGAAAATACACCAGCAAATTCAACAACAACCTCAACATTTAAAAAAAAACAACCTCAACATTGAAAAATACCAACAAATTCAACAACAACCTCAACATTGAAAAACACCAACAAATTCAACAACAACCTCAACATTGAAAAACACCAACAAATTCAACAACAACCTCAACATTGAAAAATAACAACAACCTCAACATTGAAAAACACCAACAAATTCAACAACAACCTCAACATTGAAAAACACCAACAAATTCAACAACAAACTCTAGATTGAAAAACACCCACAAATTCAACAACCTCAACATTGAAAAACAACAACAACCTCATCATTGAAAAACACCAACAAATTCAACAACAAACTCAACATTGAAAAACACCAACAAATTCAACAACAACCTCAAGATTGAAAAACAACAACAACCTCAACATTGAAAAATAACAACAACCTCAACATTGAAAAACACCAACAAATTCAACAACAACCTCAACATTGAAAAACACCAACAAATTCAACAACAACCTCAACATTAGAAAACATCAACAACCTCAGCATTGAAAAACACCAACAAATTCAACAACAACCTCAACATTGAAAACCAACAACTACCTCAACATTGCAAAACACCAACAAATTCAACAACAACCTCAACATTTAAAAACACCAACAAATTCAACAACAACCTCAACATTGAAAAACAACACCAATCTCAACATTGAAAAACACCAACAAATTCAACAACAACCTCAACATTGAAAAACAACAACAACCTCAACATTGAAAAACACCAACAAATTCAACAACAACCTCGACATTGAAAAACACCCTCAAATTAAAAATCAACCTCAACATTGAACAACACCAACAACCTCAAAATTGAAAAAACACCAGCAAATTCAACAACAACCTCAACATTTAAAAACAACAACAACCTCAACATTGAAAAACACCAACAAATTCAACAACAACCTCAACATTGAAAAACACCAACAAATTCAACAACAACCTCAACATTGAAAAACACCAACAAACTCAACAACAACCTCAACATTGAAAAATAACAACAACCTCAACATTGAAAAACACCAACAAATTCAACAACAACCTCAACATTGAAAAACACCAACAACTTCAACAACAAACTCAACATTGAAAAACACCCACAAATTCAACAACCTCAACATTGAAAAACAACAACAACCTCATCATTGAAAAACACCAACAAATTCAACAACATTCTCAACATTGAAAAACACCAACAAATTCAACAGCAACCTCAAGATTGAAAAACAACAAAAACCTCAACATTGAAAAACACCAACAAATTCAACAACAACCTCAACATTGAAAAACAACAACAACCTCAACATTGAAAAACACCAACAAATTCAACAACAACCTCAACATTGAAAAACAACAACAACCTCAACATTGAAAAACTCCAACAAATTCAACAACAACCTCAACATTGAAAAACACCAACAAATTCAACAACAACCTCAGCATTGAAAAACAACAACAACCTCAACATTGAAAAACACCAACAAGTTCAACAACAACCTCAACATTGAAAAACAACAACAACCTCAACATTGAAAAACACTAACAAATTCAACAACAACCTCAACATTGAAAAACACCAACAAATTCAACAACAACTTCAACATTGAAAAACACCAACAAATTCAACAACAACCTAAACATTGAAAAACACCAACAAATTCAACAACAACCTCAACATTGAAAAACAACAACAACCTCAACATTGAAAAACAACAACAAATTCAACAACAACCTCGACGTTGAAAAACACCAACAAATTCAACAACCTCAACATTGAAAAACAACAACAACCTCAACATTGAAAAACACCAACAAATTCAACAACAACCTCAACATTGAAAAACACCAACAAATTCAACAACAACCTCAACATTGAAAAACACCAACAAACTCAACAACAACCTCAACATTGAAAAATAACAACAACCTCAACATTGAAAAACACTAACAAATTCAACAACAACCTCAACATTGGAAAACATCAACAACCTCAACATTGAAAAACACCAACAAATTCAACAACAACCTCAACATTGAAAAACAACAACAACCTCAACATTGAATAACACCAACAAATTCAACAACAACCTCAACATTGAAAAACACCAACAAATTCAACAACAACCTCAGCATTGAAAAACAACAACAACCTCAACATTGAAAAACACCAACAAATTCAACAACAACCTCAACATTGAAAAACAACAACAACCTCAACATTGAAAAACACCGACAAATTCAACAACAACTTCAACATTGAAAAACACCAACAAATTCAACAACAACCTCGAAATTGAAAAGCACCAACAAATACAACAACAACCTCAACATTGAAAAACAACAAAAACCTCAACATTGAAAAACACCAACAAATTCAACAACAACCTCAACATTGAAAATCAACAACAACCTCAACATTGCAAAACACCAACAAATTCAACAACAACCTCAACATTTAAAAACACCAACAAGTTCAACAACAACCTCAACATTGAAAAACAACAACAATCTCAACATTGAAAAACACCAACAAATTCAACAACAACCTCAACATTGAAAAACAACAACAACCTCAACATTGAAAAACACCAACAAATTCAACAACAACCTCGACATTGAAAGACACCCTCAAATTAAAAATCAACCTCAACATTGAACAACACCAACAACCTCAAAATTGAAAATACACCAGCAAATTCAACAACAACCTCAACATTTAAAAAAAAACAACCTCAACATTGAAAAATACCAACAAATTCAACAACAACCTCAACATTGAAAAACACCAACAAATTCAACAACAACCTCAACATTGAAAAACACCAACAAATTCAACAACAACCTCAACATTGAAAAATAACAACAACCTCAACATTGAAAAACACCAACAAATTCAACAACAACCTCAACATTGAAAAACACCAACAAATTCAACAACAAACTCTAGATTGAAAAACACCCACAAATTCAACAACCTCAACATTGAAAAACAACAACAACCTCATCATTGAAAAACACCAACAAATTCAACAACAAACTCAACATTGAAAAACACCAACAAATTCAACAACAACCTCAAGATTGAAAAACAACAACAACCTCAACATTGAAAAATAACAACAACCTCAACATTGAAAAACACCAACAAATTCAACAACAACCTCAACATTGAAAAACACCAACAAATTCAACAACAACCTCAACATTGGAAAACATCAACAACCTCAACATTGAAAAACACCAACAAATTCAACAACAACCTCAACATTGAAAACCAACAACAACCTCAACATTGCAAAACACCAACAAATTCAACAACAACCTCAACATTTAAAAACACCAACAAATTCAACAACAACCTCAACATTGAAAAACAACACCAATCTCAACATTGAAAAACACCAACAAATTCAACAACAACCTCAACATTGAAAAACAACAACAACCTCAACATTGAAAAACACCAACAAATTCAACAACAACCTCGACATTGAAAAACACCCTCAAATTAAAAATCAACCTCAACATTGAACAACACCAACAACCTCAAAATTGAAAAAACACCAGCAAATTCAACAACAACCTCAACATTTAAAAACAACAACAACCTCAACATTGAAAAACACCAACAAATTCAACAACAACCTCAACATTGAAAAACACCAACAAATTCAACAACAACCTCAACATTGAAAAACACCAACAAACTCAACAACAACCTCAACATTGAAAAATAACAACAACCTCAACATTGAAAAACACCAACAAATTCAACAACAACCTCAACATTGAAAAACACCAACAACTTCAACAACAAACTCAACATTGAAAAACACCCACAAATTCAACAACCTCAACATTGAAAAACAACAACAACCTCATCATTGAAAAACACCAACAAATTCAACAACATTCTCAACATTGAAAAACACCAACAAATTCAACAACAAACTCAAGATTGAAAAACAACAAAAACCTCAACATTGAAAAACACCAACAAATTCAACAACAACCTCAACATTGAAAAACAACAACAACCTCAACATTGAAAAACACCAACAAATTCAACAACAACCTCAACATTGAAAAACAACAACAACCTCAACATTGAAAAACTCCAACAAATTCAACAATAACCTCAACATTGACAAACAACAACAACCTCAACATTGAAAAACACAAACAAATTCAACAACAACCTCGAAATTGAAAAACACCAACAAATTCAACAACAACCTCAACATTGATAAACAACAACAACCTCAACATTAAATAACACCAAAAATTCAACAACAACCTCAACGTTGAAAAACACCAACAAATTCAACAACAACCTCAACATTGAAAAACAACAACAACCTCAACATTGAAAAACACCAACAAATTCAACAACAACCTCAACATTGAAAAACACCAACAAATTCAACAACAACCTCAACATTGAAAAACACCTACAAATTCAACATCAACCTCGACATTGAAAAACACCCTCAAATTAAAAATCAACCTCAACATTGAACAACACCAACAACCTCAAAATTGAAAATACACCAGCAAATTCAACAACAACCTCAACATTTAAAAAAAAACAACCTCAACATTGAAAAATACCAACAAATTCAACAACAACCTCAACATTGAAAAACACCAACAAATTCAACAACAACCTCAACATTGAAAAACACCAACAAATTCAACAACAACCTCAACATTGAAAAATAACAACAACCTCAACATTGAAAAACACCAACAAATTCAACAACAACCTCAACATTGAAAAACACCAACAAATTCAACAACAAACTCTAGATTGAAAAACACCCACAAATTCAACAACCTCAACATTGAAAAACAACAACAACCTCATCATTGAAAAACACCAACAAATTCAACAACAAACTCAACATTGAAAAACACCAACAAATTCAACAACAACCTCAAGATTGAAAAACAACAACAACCTCAACATTGAAAAATAACAACAACCTCAACATTGAAAAACACCAACAAATTCAACAACAACCTCAACATTGGAAAACATCAACAACCTCAACATTGAAAAACACCAACAAATTCAACAACAACCTCAACATTGAAAACCAACAACAACCTCAACATTGCAAAACACCAACAAATTCAACAACAACCTCAACATTTAAAAACACCAACAAATTCAACAACAACCTCAACATTGAAAAACAACACCAATCTCAACATTGAAAAACACCAACAAATTCAACAACAACCTCAACATTGAAAAACAACAACAACCTCAACATTGAAAAACACCAACAAATTCAACAACAAACTCGACATTGAAAAACACCCTCAAATTAAAAATCAACCTCAACATTGAACAACACCAACAACCTCAAAATTGAAAAAACACCAGCAAATTCAACAACAACCTCAACATTTAAAAACAACAACAACCTCAACATTGAAAAACACCAACAAATTCAACAACAACCTCAACATTGAAAAACACCAACAAATTCAACAACAACCTCAACATTGAAAAACACCAACAAACTCAACAACAACCTCAACATTGAAAAATAACAACAACCTCAACATTGAAAAACACCAACAAATTCAACAACAACCTCAACATTGAAAAACACCAACAACTTCAACAACAAACTCAACATTGAAAAACACCCACAAATTCAACAACCTCAACATTGAAAAACAACAACAACCTCATCATTGAAAAACACCAACAAATTCAACAACATTCTCAACATTGAAAAACACCAACAAATTCAACAACAAACTCAAGATTGAAAAACAACAAAAACCTCAACATTGAAAAACACCAACAAATTCAACAACAACCTCAACATTGAAAAACAACAACAACCTCAACATTGAAAAACACCAAAAATTCAACAACAACCTCAACATTGAAAAACAACAACAACCTCAACATTGAAAAACTCCAACAAATTCAACAATAACCTCAACATTGACAAACAACAACAACCTCAACATTGAAAAACACAAACATATTCAACAACAACCTCGAAATTGAAAAACACCAACAAATTCAACAACAACCTCAACATTGATAAACAACAACAACCTCAACATTAAATAACACCAAAAATTCAACAACAACCTCAACGTTGAAAAACACCAACAAATTCAACAACAACCTCAACATTGAAAAACAACAACAACCTCAACATTGAAAAACACCAACAAATTCAACAACAACCTCAACATTGAAAAACACCAACAAATTCAACAACAACCTCAACATTGAAAAACACCTACAAATTCAACAACAACCTCGACATTGAAAAACACCCTCAAATTAAAAATCAACCTCAACATTGAACAACACCAACAACCTCAAAATTGAAAAAACACCAGCAAATTCAACAACAACCTCAACATTTAAAAACAACAACAAATTCAACAACAACCTCAACATTGAAAAACACCAACAAATTCAACAACAACCTCAACATTGAAAAACACCAACAAACTCAACAACAACCTCAACATTGAAAAATAACAACAACCTCAACATTGAAAAACACCAACAAATTCAACAACAACCTCAACATTGAAAAACACCAACAACTTCAACAACAAACTCAACATTGAAAAACACCCACAAATTCAACAACCTCAACATTGAAAAACAACAACAACCTCATCATTGAAAAACACCAACAAATTCAACAACAACCTCAACATTGAAAAACACCAACAAATTCAACAACAACCTCAAGATTGAAAAACAACAAAAACCTCAACATTGAAAAACACCAACAATTTCAACAACAACCTCAACATTGAAAAACAACAACAACCTCAACATTGAAAAACACCAACAAATTCAACAACAACCTCAACATTGAAAAACAACAACAACCTCAACATTGAAAAACTCCAACAAATTCAACAATAACCTCAACATTGAAAAACAACAACAACCTCAACATTGAAAAACACAAACAAATTCAACAACAACCTCGAAATTGAAAAACACCAACAAATTCAACAACAACCTCAACATTGATAAACAACAACAACCTCAACATTAAATAACACCAACAAATTCAACAACAACCTCAACGTTGAAAAACACCAACAAATTCAACAACAACCTCAACATTGAAAAACAACAACAACCTCAACATTGAAAAACACCAACAAATTCAACAACAACCTCAACATTGAAAAACACCAACAAATTCAACAACAACCTCAACATTGAAAAACACCAACAAATTCAACAACAACCTCAACATTGAAAAATAACAACAACCTCAACATTGAAAAACACCAACAAATTCAACAACAACCTCAACATTGAAAAACACCAACAAATTCAACAACAAACTCTAGATTGAAAAACACCCACAAATTCAACAACCTCAACATTGAAAAACAACAACAACCTCATCATTGAAAAACACCAACAAATTCAACAACAAACTCAACATTGAAAAACACCAACAAATTCAACAACAACCTCAAGATTGAAAAGCAACAACAACCTCAACATTGAAAAATAACAACAACCTCAACATTGAAAAACACCAACAAATTCAACAACAACCTCAACATTGAAAAACACCAACAAATTCAACAACAACCTCAACATTGGAAAACATCAACAACCTCAACATTGAAAAACACCAACAAATTCAACAACAACCTCAACATTGAAAACCAACAACAACCTCAACATTGCAAAACACCAACAAATTCAACAACAACCTCAACATTTAAAAACACCAACAAATTCAACAACAACCTCAACATTGAAAAACAACACCAATCTCAACATTGAAAAACACCAACAAATTCAACAACAACCTCAACATTGAAAAACAACAACAACCTCAACATTGAAAAACACCAACAAATTCAACAACAAACTCGACATTGAAAAACACCCTCAAATTAAAAATCAACCTCAACATTGAACAACACCAACAACCTCAAAATTGAAAAAACACCAGCAAATTCAACAACAACCTCAACATTTAAAAACAACAACAACCTCAACATTGAAAACACCAACAAATTCAACAACAACCTCAACATTGAAAAACACCAACAAATTCAACAACAACCTCAACATTGAAAAACACCAACAAACTCAACAACAACCTCAACATTGAAAAATAACAACAACCTCAACATTGAAAAACACCAACAAATTCAACAACAACCTCAACATTGAAAAACACCAACAACTTCAACAACAAACTCAACATTGAAAAACACCCACAAATTCAACAACCTCAACATTGAAAAACAACAACAACCTCATCATTGAAAAACACCAACAAATTCAACAACATTCTCAACATTGAAAAACACCAACAAATTCAACAACAAACTCAAGATTGAAAAACAACAAAAACCTCAACATTGAAAAACACCAACAAATTCAACAACAACCTCAACATTGAAAAACAACAACAACCTCAACATTGAAAAACACCAACAAATTCAACAACAACCTCAACATTGAAAAACAACAACAACCTCAACATTGAAAAACTCCAACAAATTCAACAATAACCTCAACATTGACAAACAACAACAACCTCAACATTGAAAAACACAAACATATTCAACAACAACCTCGAAATTGAAAAACACCAACAAATTCAACAACAACCTCAACATTGATAAACAACAACAACCTCAACATTAAATAACACCAAAAATTCAACAACAACCTCAACGTTGAAAAACACCAACAAATTCAACAACAACCTCAACATTGAAAAACAACAACAACCTCAACATTGAAAAACACCAACAAATTCAACAACAACCTCAACATTGAAAAACACCTACAAATTCAACAACAACCTCGACATTGAAAAACACCCTCAAATTAAAAATCAACCTCAACATTGAACAACACCAACAACCTCAAAATTGAAAAAACACCAGCAAATTCAACAACAACCTCAACATTTAAAAACAACAACAAATTCAACAACAACCTCAACATTGAAAAACACGAACAAATTCAACAACAACCTCAACATTGAAAAACACCAACAAACTCAACAACAACCTCAACATTGAAAAATAACAACAACCTCAACATTGAAAAACACCAACAAATTCAACAACAACCTCAACATTGAAAAACACCAACAACTTCAACAACAAACTCAACATTGAAAAACACCCACAAATTCAACAACCTCAACATTGAAAAACAACAACAACCTCATCATTGAAAAACACCAACAAATTCAACAACAACATCAACATTGAAAAACACCAACAAATTCAACAACAACCTCAAGATTGAAAAACAACAAAAACCTCAACATTGAAAAACACCAACAATTTCAACAACAACCTCAACATTGAAAAACAACAACAACCTCAACATTGAAAAACACCAACAAATTCAACAACAACCTCAACATTGAAAAACAACAACAACCTCAACATTGAAAAACTCCAACAAATTCAACAATAACCTCAACATTGAAAAACAACAACAACCTCAACATTGAAAAACACAAACAAATTCAACAACAACCTCGAAATTGAAAAACACCAACAAATTCAACAACAACCTCAACATTGATAAACAACAACAACCTCAACATTAAATAACACCAACAAATTCAACAACAACCTCAACGTTGAAAAACACCAACAAATTCAACAACAACCTCAACATTGAAAAACAACAACAACCTCAACATTGAAAAACACCAACAAATTCAACAACAACCTCAACATTGAAAAACACCAACAAATTCAACAACAACCTCAACATTGAAAAACACCAACAAACTCAACAACAACCTCAACATTGAAAAATAACAACAACCTCAACATTGAAAAACACCAACAAATTCAACAACAACCTCAACATTGAAAAACACCAACAAATTCAACAACAACCTCAACATTGGAAAACATCAACAACCTCAACATTGAAAAACACCAACAAATTCAACAACAACCTCAACATTGAAAAACAACAACAACCTCAACATTGAAAAACACCAACAAATTCAACAAAAACCTCAACATTGAAAAACACGAACAAATTCAACAACAACCTCAGCATTGAAAAACAACAACAACCTCAACATTGAAAACCACCCACAAATTCAACAACAACCTCAACATTGAAAAACAACAACGACTCAACATTGAAAAACACGACAAATTCAACAACAACTTCAACATTGAAAAACACCAAAAAATTCAACAACAACCTCGAAATTGAAAAACACCAACAAATACAACAACAACCTCAACATTGAAAAACAACAAAAACCTCAACATTGAAAAACACCAACAAATTCAACAACAACCTCAACATTGAAAAACAACAACAACCTCAACATTGAAAAACACCAACAAATTCAACAACAACCTCAACATTGAAAAACACCAACAAATTCAACAACAACCTCAACATTGAAAAACACCAACAAACTCAACAACAACCTCAACATTGAAAAATAACAACAACCTCAACATTGAAAAACACCAACAAATTCAACAACAACCTCAACATTGAAAAACACCAACAAATTCAACAACAAACTCAAGATTGAAAAACACCAACAAATTCAACAACCTCAACATTGAAAAACAACAACAACCTCATCATTGAAAAACACCAACAAATTCAACAACAAACTCAACATTGAAAAACACCAACAAATCAACAACAACCTCAAGATTGAAAAACAACAACAACCTCAACATTGAAAAATAACAACAACCTCAACATTGAAAAACACCAACAAATTCAACAACAACCTCAACATTGAAAAACACCAACAAATTCAACAACAACCTCAACATTGGAAAACATCAACAACCTCAACATTGAAAAACACCAACAAATTCAACAACAACCTCAACATTGAAAAACAACAACAACCTCAACATTGCAAAACACCAACAAATTCAACAACAACCTCAACATTTAAAAACACCAACAAATTCAACAACAACCTCAACATTGAAAAACAACACCAATCTCAACATTGAAAAACACCAACAAATTCAACAACAACCTCAACATTGAAAAACAACAACAACCTCAACATTGAAAAACACCAACAAATTCAACAACAACCTCGACATTGAAAAAACACCCTCAAATTAAAAATCAACCTCAACATTGAACAACACCAACAACCTCAAAATGAAAAAACACCAGCAAATTCAACAACAACCTCAACATTTAAAAACAACAACAACCTCAACATTGAAAAAACACCAACAAATTCAACAACAACCTCAACATTGAAAAACACCAACAAATTCAACAACAACCTCAACATTGAAAAACACCAACAAACTCAACAACAACCTCAACATTGAAAAATAACAACAACCTCAACATTGAAAAACACCAACAAATTCAACAACAACCTCAACATTGAAAAACACCAACAACTTCAACAACAAACTCAACATTGAAAAACACCCACAAATTCAACAACCTCAACATTGAAAAACAACAACAACCTCATCATTGAAAAACACCAACAAATTCAACAACAACCTCAACATTGAAAAACACCAACAAATTCAACAACAACCTCAAGATTGGAAAACAACAAAAACCTCAACATTGAAAAACACCAACAAATTCAACAACAACCTCAACATTGAAAAACACCAACAAACTCAACAACAACCTCAACATTGAAAAATAACAACAACCTCAACATTGAAAAACACCAACAAATTCAACAACAACCTCAACATTGAAAAACACCAACAAATTCAACAACAAACTCAAGATTGAAAAACACCCACAAATTCAACAACCTCAACATTGAAAAACAACAACAACCTCTTCATTGAAAAACACCAACAAATTCAACAACAACCTCAACAATGAAAAACACCAACAAATTCAACAACAACCTCAAGATTGAAAAACAACAACAACCTCAACATTGAAAAACACCAACAAATTCAACAACAACCTCAACATTGAAAAACAACAACAACCTCAACATTGAAAAACACCAACAAATTCAACAACAACCTCAACATTGAAAAACAACAACAAACTCAACATTGAAAAACACCAACAAATTCAACAACAACCTCAACATTGAAAAACAACAACAACCTCAACATTGAAAAACACCAACAAATTCAACAACAACCTCAACATTGAAAAACAACAACAACCTCAACATTGAAAAACACCAACAAATTCAACAACAACCTCAACATTGAAAAACACCAACAAATTCACCAACAACCTCAGCATTGAAAAACAACAACAACCGCAACATTGAAAAACAACAACAAATTCAACAACAACTTCAACATTGAAAAACACCAACATATTCAGCAACAACCTCGAAATTGAAAAACACCAACAAATTCAACAACAACCTAAACATTGAAAAACACCAACAAATTCAACAACTACCTCAACATTGAAAAACAATAACCTCAACATTGAAAAACACCAACAAATTCAACAACAACCTCAACGTTGAAAAACACCAACAAATTCAACAACAACCTCAACATTGAAAAACAACAACAACCTCAACATTGAAAAACACCAACAAATTCAACAACATCCTCAACATTGAAAAACACCAGCAAATTCAACAACAACCTCAACATTGAAAAACACCAACAAACTCAACAACAACCTCAACATTGAAAAATAACAACAACCTCAACATTGAAAAACTCCAACAAATTCAACAACAACCTCAACATTGAAAAACACCAACAAATTCAACAACAACCTCAACATTGGAAAACATCAACAACCTCAACATTGAAAAACACCAACAAATTCAACAACAACCTCAACATTGAAAAACAACAACAACCTCAAATTGCAAAACACCAACAAATTCAACAACAACCTCAACATTTAAAAACACCAACAAATTCAACAACAACCTCAACATTGAAAAACAACACCAATCTCAACATTGAAAAACACCAACAAATTCAACAACAACCTCAACATTGAAAAACAACAACAACCTCATCATTGAAAAACACCAACAAATTCACCAACAACTTCGACATTGAAAAAACACCCTCAAATTAAAAATCAACCTCAACATTGAACAACACCCAACAACCTCAAAATTGAAAAAACACCAGCAAATTCAACAACAACCTCAACATTTAAAAACAACAACAACCTCAACATTGAAAAACACCAACAAATTCAACAACAACCTCAACATTGAAAAACACCTACAAATTCAACAACAACCTCAACATTGAAAAAACACCAACAAACTCAACAACAACCTCAACATTGAAAAATAACAACAACCTCAACATTGAAAAACACCAACAAATTCAACAACAACCTCAACATTGAAAAACACCATCAACTTCAACAACAAACTCAACATTGAAAAACACCCACAAATTCAACAACCTCAACATTGAAAGACAACAACAACCTCATCATTGAAAAACACCAACAAATTCAACAACAACCTCAACATTGAAAAACACCAACAAATTCAACAACTACCTCAAGATTGAAAAACAACAACAACCTCAACATTGAAAAACACCAACAAATTCAACAACAACCTCAACATTGAAAAACAACAACAAACTCAAAATTGAAAAACACCAACAAATTCAACAATAACCTCAACATTGAAAAACCACAACAACCTCAACATTGAAAAACACAAACAAATTCAACAACAACCTCGAAATTGAAAAACACCAACAAATTCAACAACAACCTCAACATTGAAAAACAACAACAACCTCAACATTGAAAAACACCAACAAATTCAACAACAACCTCAACATTGAAAAACAACAACAACCTCAACATTGAAAAACACCAACAAATTCAACAACAACTTCAACATTGAAAAACACCAACAAATTCAACAACAACCTCAGCATTGAAAAACAACAACAACCTCAACATTGAAAAACACCAACAAATTCAACAACAACCTCAACATTGAAAAACAACAACAAACTCAACATTGAAAAACACCAACAAATTCAACAACAACCTCAACATTGAAAAACAACAACAACCTCAACATTGAAAAACTCCAACAAATTCAACAATAACCTCAACATTGAAAAACAACAACAACCTCAACATTGAAAAACACAAACAAATTCAACAACAACCTCGAAATTGAAAAACACCAACAAATTCAACAACAACCTCAACATTGAAAAACAACAACAACCTCAACATTGAAAAACACCAACAAATTCAACAACAACCTCAACATTGAAAAACACCAACAAATTCAACAACAACCTCAGCATTGAAAAACAACAACAACCTCAACATTGAAAAACACCAACAAATTCAACAACAACTTCAACATTGAAAAACACCAACAAATTCAACAACAACCTCGAAATTGAAAAACAACAACAAATTCAAAAACAACCTCAACTTTGAAAAACAACAACAACCTCAACATTGAAAAACACCAACAAATTCAACAACAACCTCAAAATTGAAAAACAACAACAACCTCAACATTGAAAAACACCAACAAATTCAACAACAACCTCAACATTGAAAAACAACAACAAACTAAACATTGAAAAACACCAACAAATTCAACAACAACCTCAACATTGAAAAACAACAACAACCTCAACATTGAAAAACACCAACAAATTCAACAACAACCTCAACATTGAAAAACACCAACAAATTCAACAACAACCTCAACATTGAAAAACACTAACAAATTCAACAACAACCTCGAAATTGAAAAACACCAACAAATTCAACAACAAACTCAACATTGAAAAACACCAACAAATTCAACAACAACCTCAACATTGAAAAACAACAACAACCTCAACATTGAAAAACACCAACAAATTCAACAACAATCTCAACATTGAAAAGCACCAACAAATTCAACAGCAACCTCAACATTGAAAAACAACCAAAACCTCAACATTGAAAAACACCAACAAATTCAACAACAACCTCAACATTGAAAAACAACAACAAACTCAACATTGAAAAACACCAACAAATTCAACATCAACCTCAACATTGAAAAACAACAACAACCCCAACATTGAAAAACACCAACAAATTCAACAACAACCTCAACGTTGAAAATCACCAACAAATTCAACAACAACCTCAACATTGAAAAACAACAACAACCTAAACATTGAAAAACACCAACAAATTCAACAACAACCTCAACATTGAAAAACAACAACAACCTCAACATTGTAAAACACCAACAAATTCAACAACAACCTCAACATTGAAAAACAACAACCATCTCAACATTGAAAAACACAAACAAATTCAACAACAACCTCAACATTGAAAAACACCAACAAATTCAACAACAACCTCAACATTGAAAAACAACAACAACCTCAACATTGAAAAACACCAACAAATTCAACAACAACTTCAACATTGAAAAACACCAACAAATTCAACAACAACCTCGAAATTGAAAAACACCAACAATTACAACAACAACCTCAACATTGAAAAACAACAACAACCTCAACATTGAAAAACACCAACAAATTCAACAACAACCTCAACATTGAAAAACAACAACAACCTCAACATTGCAAAACACCAGCAAATTCAACAAGAACCTCAACATTTAAAAACACCAACAAATTCAACAACAACCTCAACATTGAAAAACAACAACCATCTCAACATTGAAAAACACCAACAAATTCAACAACAACCTCAACATTGAAAAACAACAACAACCTCATCATTGAAAAACACCAACAAATTCAACAACAACCTCGACATTGAAAAGCACCCTCAAATTAAAAATCAACCTCAACATTGAACAACACCAACAACCTCAAAATTGAAAAAACCACCAGCAAATTCAACAACAACCTCAACATTTAAAAACAACAACAACCTCAACATTGAAAAACACCAACAAATTCAACAACAACCTCAACATTGAAAAACACCAACAAATTCAACAACAACCTCAACATTGAAAAACACCAACAAACTCAACAACAACCTCAACATTGAAAAATAACAACAACCTCAACATTGAAAAAACACCAACAAATTCAACAACAACCTCAACATTGAAAAACACCATCAACTTCAACAACAAACTCAACATTGAAAAACACCCACAAATTCAACAACCTCAACATTGAAAAACAACAACAACCTCATCATTGAAAAACACCAACAAATTCAACAACAACCTCAACATTGAAAAACACCAACAAATTCAACAACTACCCTCAAGATTGAAAAACAACAACAACCTCAACATTGAAAAACACCAACAAATTCAACAACAACCTCAACATTGAAAAACAACAACAACCTCAACATTGAAAAACACCAACAAATTCAACAACAACCTCAACATTGAAAAACAACAACAAACTCAAAATTGAAAAACACCAACAAATTCAACAATAACCTCAACATTGAAAAACCACAACAACCTCAACATTGAAAAACACAAACAAATTCAACAACAACCTCGAAATTGAAAAACACCAACAAATTCAACAACAACCTCAACATTGAAAAACAACAACAACCTCAACATTGAAAAACACCAACAAATTCAACAACAACCTCAACATTGAAAAACAACAACAACCTCAACATTGAAAAACACCAACAAATTCAACAACAACCTCAACATTGAAAAACAACAACAAACTCAACATTGAAAAACACCAACAAATTCAACATCAACCTCAACATTGAAAAACAACAACAACCTCAACATTGAAAAACACCAACAAATTCAACAACAACCTCAACGTTGAAAATCACCAACAAATTCAACAACAACCTCAACATTGAAAAACAACAACAACCTAAACATTGAAAAACACCAACAAATTCAACAACAACCTCAACATTGAAAAACAACAACAACCTCAACATTGTAAAACACCAACAAATTCAACAACAACCTCAACATTGAAAAACAACAACCATCTCAACATTGAAAAACACAAACAAATTCAACAACAACCTCAACATTGAAAAACACCAACAAATTCAACAACAACCTCAACATTGAAAAACAACAACAACCTCAACATTGAAAAACACCAACAAATTCAACAACAACTTCAACATTGAAAAACACCAACAAATTCAACAACAACCTCGAAATTGAAAAACACCAACAATTACAACAACAACCTCAACATTGAAAAACAACAACAACCTCAACATTGAAAAACACCAACAAATTCAACAACAACCTCAACATTGAAAAACAACAACAACCTCAACATTGCAAAACACCAGCAAATTCAACAAGAACCTCAACATTTAAAAACACCAACAAATTCAACAACAACTTCAACATTGAAAAACAACAACCATCTCAACATTGAAAAACACCAACAAATTCAACAACAACCTCAACATTGAAAAACAACAACAACCTCATCATTGAAAAACACCAACAAATTCAACAACAACCTCGACATTGAAAAGCACCCTCAAATTAAAAATCAACCTCAACATTGAACAACACCAACAAACTCAAAATTGAAAAAACACCAGCAAATTCAACAACAACCTCAACATTTAAAAACAACAACAACCTCAACATTGAAAAACACCAACAAATTCAACAACAACCTCAACATTGAAAAACACCAACAAATTCAACAACAACCTCAACATTGAAGAACACCAACAAACTCAACAACAACCTCAACATTGAAAAATAACAACAACCTCAACATTGAAAAACACCAACAAATTCAACAACAACTTCAACATTGAAAAACACCAACAAATTCAACAACAACCTCAGCATTGAAAAACAACAACAACCTCAACATTGAAAAACACCAACAAATTCAACAACAACTTCAACATTGAAAAACACCAACAAATTCAACAACAACCTCGAAATTGAAAAACACCAACAAATTCAAAAACAACCTCAACTTTGAAAAACAACAACAACCTCAACATTGAAAAACACCAACAAATTCAACAACAACCTCAAAATTGAAAAACAACAACAACCTCAACATTGAAAAACACCAACAAATTCAACAACAACCTCAACATTGAAAAACAACAACAAACTAAACATTGAAAAACACCAACTAATTCAACAACAACCTCAACATTGAAAAACAACAACAACCTCAACATTGAAAAACACCAACAAATTCAACAACAACCTCAACATTGAAAAACACCAACAAATTCAACAACAACCTCAACATTGAAAAACACTAACAAATTCAACAACAACCTCGAAATTGAAAAACACCAACAAATTCAACAACAAACTCAACATTGAAAAACACCAACAAATTCAACAACAACCTCAACATTGAAAAACAACAACAACCTCAACATTGAAAAACACCAACAAATTCAACAACAATCTCAACATTGAAAAGCACCAACAAATTCAACAGCAACCTCAACATTGAAAAACAACCAAAACCTCAACATTGAAAAACACCAACAAATTCAACAACAACCTCAACATTGAAAAACAACAACAAACTCAACATTGAAAAACACCAACAAATTCAACATCAACCTCAACATTGAAAAACAACAACAACCTCAACATTGAAAAACACCAACAAATTCAACAACAACCTCAACGTTGAAAATCACCAACAAATTCAACAACAACCTCAACACTGAAAAACAACAACAACCTAAACATTGAAAAACACCAACAAATTCAACAACAACCTCAACATTGAAAAACAACAACAACCTCAACATTGTAAAACACCAACAAATTCAACAACAACCTCAACATTGAAAAACAACAACCATCTCAACATTGAAAAACACAAACAAATTCAACAACAACCTCAACATTGAAAAACACCAACAAATTCAACAACAACCTCAACATTGAAAAACAACAACAACCTCAACATTGAAAAACACCAACAAATTCAACAACAACTTCAACATTGAAAAACACCAACAAATTCAACAACAACCTCGAAATTGAAAAACACCAACAATTACAACAACAACCTCAACATTGAAAAACAACAACAACCTCAACATTGAAAAACACCAACAAATTCAACAACAACCTCAACATTGAAAAACAACAACAACCTCAACATTGCAAAACACCAGCAAATTCAACAAGAACCTCAACATTTAAAAACACCAACAAATTCAACAACAACCTCAACATTGAAAAACAACAACCATCTCAACATTGAAAAACACAAACAAATTCAATAACAACCTCAACATTGAAAAACAACAACAACCTCAACATTGAAAAACACCAACAAATTCAACAACAACTTCAACATTGAAAAACACCAACAAATTCAACAACAACCTCAGCATTGAAAGACAACAACAACCTCAACATTGAAAAACACCAACATATTCAACAACAACCTCAACATTGAAAAACAACAACAAACTCAACTTTGAAAAACACCACCAAATTCAACAACAACTTCAACATTGAAAAACACCAACAAATTCAACAACAACCTCGAAATTGAAAAACACCAACAAATTCAACAACAACCTCAACTTTGAAAAACAACAACCTCAACATTGAAAAACAGCAACAAATTCAACAACAACCTCAAAATTGAAAAACAACAACAACCTCAACATTGAAAAACAACAACAAACTAAACATTGAAAAACACCAACAAATTCAACAACAACCTTAACATTGAAAAACAACAACAACCTCAACATTGAAAAACACCAACAAATTCAACAACAAACTCAACATTGAAAAACAACAACAAACTCAACATTGAAAAACACCAACAAATTCAACAACAACCTCAACATTGAAAAACAACAACAACCTCAACATTGAAAAACACCAACAAATTCAACAACAACCTCAACATTGAAAAACAACAACCTCAACATTGAAAAACACCAACAAATTCAACAACAACCTCAACATTGAAAAACACCAACAAATTCAACAACAACATCAGCTTTGAAAAACAACAACAACCGCAACATTGAAAAACAGCAACAAATTCAACAACAACTTCAACATTGAAAAACACCAACATATTCAACAACAACCTCGAAATTGAAAAACACCATCAAATTCAACAACAACCTAAACATTGAAAAACACCAACAAATTCAACAACAACCTCAACATTGAAAAACAATAACCTCAACATTGAAAAATACCAACAAATTCAACAACAACCTCAACGTTGAAAAACACCAACAAATTCAACAACAACCTCAACATTGAAAAACAACAACAACCTCAACACTGAAAAACACCAACAAATTCAACAACAACCTCAACATTGAAAAACACCAACAAATTCAACAACAACCTCAACATTGAAAAACACCAACAAACTCAACAACAACCTCAACATTGAAAAATAACAACAACCTCAACATTGAAAAACACCAACAAATTCAACAACAACCTCAACTTTGAAAAACACCAACAATTTCAACAACAACCTCAACATTGGAAAACATCAACAACCTCAACATTGAAAAACACCAACAAATTCAACAACAACCTCAACATTGAAAAACAACAACAACCTCAACATTGCAAAACACCAACAAATTCAACAACAACCTCAACATTTAAAAACACCAACAAATTCAACAACAACCTCAACATTGAAAAACAACACCAATCTCAACATTGAAAAACACCAACAAATTCAACAACAACCTCAACATTGAAAAACAACAACAACCTCAACATTGGAAAACACCAACAAATTCAACAACAACCTCGACATTGAAAAACACCCTCAAATTAAAAATCAACCTCAACATTGAACAACACCAACAACCTCAAAATTGAAAAAACAGCAGCAAATTCAACAACAACCTCAACATTTAAAAACAACAACAACCTCAACATTGAAAAACACCAACAAATTCAACAACAACCTCAACATTGAAAAACACCAACAAATTCAACAACAACCTCAACATTGAAAAACACCAACAAACTCAACAACAACCTCAACATTGAAAAATAACAGCAACCTCAACATTGAAAAACACCAACAAATTCAACAACAACCTCAACATTGAAAAACACCAACAACTTCAACAACAAACTCAACATTGAAAAACACCCACAAATTCAACAACCTCAACATTGAAAAACAACAACAACCTCATCATTGAAAAACACCAACAAATTCAACAACAACCTCAACATTGAAAAACACCAACAAATTCAACAACAACCTAAGATTGAAAAACAACAACAACCTCAACATTGAAAAACACCAACAAATTCAACAACAACCTCAACATTGAAAAACAACAACAACCTCAACATTGAAAAACACCAACAAATTCAACAACAACCTCAACATTGAAAAATAACAACAAACTCAACATTGAAAAACACCAACAAATTCAACAACAACCTCAACATTGAAAAAGAACAACAACCTCAACATTGAAAAACTCCAACAAATTCAACAATAACCTCAACATTGAAAAACAACAACAACCTCAACATTGAAAAACACAAACAAATTCAACAACAACCTCGAAATTGAAAAACACCAACAAATTCAACAACAACCTCAACATTGAAAAACAACAACAACCTCAACATTGAAAAACACCAACAAATTCAACAACAACCTCAACATTGAATAACAACAACAACCTCAACATTGAAAAACACCAACAAATTCAACAACAACTTCAACATTGAAAAACACCAACAAATTCAACAACAACCTCGAAATTGAAAAACACCAACAAATTCAACAACAACCTCAACTTTGAAAAACAACAACAACCTCAACATTGAAAAACACCAACAAATTCAACAACAACCTCAAAATTGAAAAACAACAACAACCTCAACATTGAAAAACACCAACAAATTCAACAACAACCTCAACATTGAAAAACACCAACAAATTCAACAACAACCTCAACATTGAAAAACACTAACAAATTCAACAACAACCTCGAAATTGAAAAACACCAACAAATTCAACAACAAACTCAACATTGAAAAACACCAACAAATTCAACATCAACCTCAACATTGAAAAACAACAACAACCTCAACATTGAAAAACACCAACAAATTCAACAACAACCTCAACGTTGAAAAACACCAACAAATTCAACAACAACCTCAAGATTGAAAAACAACAACAACCTAAACATTGAAAAACACCAACAAATTCAACAACAACCTCAACATTGAAAAACAACAACAACCTCAACATTGTAAAACACCAACAAATTCAACAACAACCTCAACATTGAAAAACAACAACCATCTCAACATTGAAAAACACAAACAAATTCAACAACAACCTCAACATTGAAAAACACCAACAAATTCAACAACAACCTCAACATTGAAAAACAACAACAACCTCAACATTGAAAAACACCAACAAATTCAACAACAACTTCAACATTGAAAAACACCAACAAATTCAACAACAACCTCGAAATTGAAAAACACCAACAAATACAACAACAACCTCAACATTGAAAAACAACAACAACCTCAACATTGAAAAACACCAACAAATTCAACAACAACCTCAACATTGAAAAACAACAACAACCTCAACATTGCAAAACACCAGCAAATTCAACAACAACCTCAACATTTAAAAACACCAACAAATTCAACAACAACCTCAACATTGAAAAACAACAACCATCTCAACATTGAAAAACACAAACAAATTCAACAACAACCTCAACATTGAAAAACAACAACAACCTCAACATTGAAAAACACCAACAAATTCAACAACAACTTCAACATTGAAAAACACCAACAAATTCAACAACAACCTCAGCATTGAAAAACAACAACAACCTCAACATTGAAAAACACCAACAAATTCAACAACAACCTCAACATTGAAAAACAACAACAACCTCAACATTGAAAAACACCAACAAATTCAACAACAACTTCAACATTGAAAAACACCAACAAATTCAACAACAACCTCGAAATTGAAAAACACCAACAAATTCAACAACAACCTCAACTTTGAAAAACAACAACCTCAACTTTGAAAAACAGCAACAAATTCAACAACAACCTCAAAATTGAAAAACAACAACAACCTCAACATTGAAAAACACCAACAAATTCAACAACAACCTCAACATTGAAAAACAACAACAAACTAAACATTGAAAAACACCAACAAATTCAACAACAACTTTAACATTGAAAAACAACAACAACCTCAACATTGAAAAACACCAACAAATTCAACAACAACCTCGAAATTGAAAAACACCAACAAATTCAACAACAAACTCAACATTGAAAAACACCAACAAATTCAACAACAACCTCAACATTGAAAAACAACAACAACCTCAACATTGAAAAACACCAAGAAATGCAACAACAATCTCCACATTGAAAAGCACCAACAAATTCAACAACAACCTCAACACTGAAAAACAACAACAACCTCAACATTGAAAAACACCAACAAATTCAACAACAACCTCAACATTGAAAAACAACAACAACCTCAACATTGAAAAACACCAACAAATTCAACAACAACCTCAACATTGAAAAACAACAACATACTCAACATTGAAAAACACCAACAAATTCAACAACAACCTCAACATTGAAAAACAACAACAACCTCAACATTGAAAAACACCAAGAAATTCAACAACAACCTCAACGTTGAAAAACACCAACAAATTCAACAACAACCTCAACAGTGAAAAACAACAACAACCTAAACATTGAAAAACACCAACAAATTCAACAACAACCTCAACATTGAAAAACAACAACAACCTCAACATTGAAACCACCAACAAATTCAACAACAACCTCGAAATTGAAAAACACCAACAAATACAACAACAACCTCAACATTGAAAAACAACAACAACCTCAAATTGAAAAACACCAACAAATTCAACAACAACCTCAACATTGAAAAACAACAACAACCTCAACATTGCAAAACACCAGCAAATTCAACAACAACCTCAACATTTAAAAACACCAACAATTTCAACAACAACCTCAACATTGAAAAACAACAACCATCTCAACATTGAAAAACACAAACAAATTCAACAACAACCTCAAAATTGAAACACAACAACAACCTCAACATTGTAAAAGACCAACAAATACAACAACAACCTCAACATTGAAAAACAACAACCATCTCAACATTGAAAAACACAAACAAATTCAACAACAACCTCAACATTGAAAAACACCAACAAATTCAACAACAACCTCAACATTGAAAAACAACAACAACCTCAACATTGAAAAAGACCAACAAATTCAACAACAACTTCAACATTGAAAAACACCAACAAATTCAACAACAACCTCAACATTGAAAAACAACAACAACCTCAACATTGAAAAACACCAACAAATTCAACAACAACCTCAACATTGAAAAACAACAACAACCTCAACATTGCAAAACACCAGCAAATTCAACAACAACCTCAACATTTAAAAACACCAACAAATTCAACAACAACCTCAACATTGAAAAACAACAACCATCTCAACATTGAAAAACACAAACAAATTCAACAACAACCTCAACATTGAAAAACAACAACAACCTCAACATTGAAAAAAACCAACAAATTCAACAACAACTTCAACATTGAAAAACACCAACAAATTCAACAACAACCTCAGCATTGAAAAACAACAACAACCTCAACATTGAAAAGCACCAACAAATTCAACAACAACCTCAACATTGAAAAACAACAACAACTTCAACATTGAAAAACACCAACAAATTCAACAACAACTTCAACATTGAAAAACACCAACAAATTCAACAACAACCTCGAAATTGAAAAACACCAACAAATTCAACAACAACCTCAACTTTGAAAAACAACAACCTCAACATTGAAAAACAGCAACAAATTCAACAACAACCTCAAAATTGAAAAACAACAACAACCTCAACATTGAAAAACACCGACAAATTCAACAACAACCTCAACATTGAAAATCAACAACAAACTAAACATTCAAATACACCAACAAATTCAACAACAACCTTAACATTGAAAAACAACAACAACCTCGACATTGAAAAACAGCAACAAATTCAACAACAACCTCGAAATTGAAAAACACCAACAAATTCAACAACAAACTCAACATTGAAAAACACCAACAAATTCAACAACAACCTCAACATTGAAAAACAACAACAACCTCAACATTGAAAAACACCAACAAATTCAACAACAATCTCCACATTGAAAAGCACCAACAAATTCAACAACAACCTCAACATTGAAAAAGAACAACCACCTCAACATTGAAAAACACCAACAAATTCAACAACAACCTCAACATTGAAAAACAACAACAACCTCAACATTGAAAAACACCAACAAATTCAACAACAACCTCAACGTTGAAAAACACCAACAAATTCAACAACAACCTCAACATTGAAAAACAACAACAACCTAAACATTGAAAAACACCAACAAATTCAACAACAACCTCAACATTGAAAAACAACAACAACCTCAACATTGTAAAACACCAACAAATTCAACAACAACCTCAACATTGAAAAACAACAACCATCTCAACATTGAAAAACACAAACCAATTCAACAACAACCTCAACATTGAAAAACACCAACAAATTCAACAACAAACTCAACATTGAAAAACAACAACAACCTCAACATTGAAAAACACCAACAAATTCAACAACAACTTCAACATTGAAAAACACCAACAAATTCAACAACAACCTCGAAATTGAAAAACACCAACAAATACAACAACAACCTCAACATTGAAAAACAACAACAACCTCAACATTGAAAAACACCAACAAATTCAACAACAACCTCAACATTGAAAAACAACAACAACCTCAACATTGCAAAACACCAGCAAATTCAACAACAACCTCAACATTTAAAAACACCAACAAATTCAACAACAACCTCAACATTGAAAAACAACAACCATCTCAACATTGAAAAACACAAACAAATTCAACAACAACCTCAACATTGAAAAACAACAACAACCTCAACATTGAAAAACACCAACAAATTCAACAACAACTTCAACATTGAAAAACACCAACAAATTCAACAACAACCTCAGCATTGAAAAACAACAACAACCTCAACATTGAAAAACACCAACAAATTCAACAACAACCTCAACATTGAAAAACAACAACAACCTCAACATTGAAAAACACCAACAAATTCAACAACAACTTCAACATTGAAAAACACCAACAAATTCAACAACAACCTCGAAATTGAAAAACACCAACAAATTCAACAACAACCTCAACTTTGAAAAACAACAACCTCAACATTGAAAAACAGCAACAAATTCAACAACAACCTCAAAATTGAAAAACAACAACAACCTCAACATTGAAAAACACCAACAAATTCAACAACAACCTCAACATTGAAAAACAACAACAAACTAAACATTGAAAAACACCAACAAATTCAACAACAACTTTAACATTGAAAAACAACAACAACCTCAACATTGAAAAACACCAACAAATTCAACAACAACCTCGAAATTGAAAAACACCAACAAATTCAACAACAAACTCAACATTGAAAAACACCAACAAATTCAACAACAACCTCAACATTGAAAAACAACAACAACCTCAACATTGAAAAACACCAACAAATTCAACAACAATCTCCACATTGAAAAGCACCAACAAATTCAACAACAACCTCAACACTGAAAAACAACAACAACCTCAACATTGAAAAACACCAACAAATTCAACAACAACCTCAACATTGAAAAACAACAACAACCTCAACATTGAAAAACACCAACAAATTCAACAACAACCTCAACATTGAAAAACAACAACATACTCAACATTGAAAAACACCAACAAATTCAACAACAACCTCAACATTGAAAAACAACAACAACCTCAACATTGAAAAACACCAAGAAATTCAACAACAACCTCAACGTTGAAAAACACCAACAAATTCAACAACAACCTCAACAGTGAAAAACAACAACAACCTAAACATTGAAAAACACCAACAAATTCAACAACAACCTCAACATTGAAAAACAACAACAACCTCAACATTGAAAAACACCAACAAATTCAACAACAACCTCGAAATTGAAAAACACCAACAAATACGACAACAACCTCAACATTGAAAAACAACAACAACCTCAAATTGAAAAACACCAACAAATTCAACAACAACCTCAACATTGAAAAACAACAACAACCTCAACATTGCAAAACACCAGCAAATTCAACAACAACCTCAACATTTAAAAACACCAACAATTTCAACAACAACCTCAACATTGAAAAACAACAACCATCTCAACATTGAAAAACACAAACAAATTCAACAACAACCTCAACATTGAAAAACAACAACAACCTCAACATTGTAAAAGACCAACAAATTCAACAACAACCTCAACATTGAAAAACAACAACCATCTCAACATTGAAAAACACAAACAAATTCAACAACAACCTCAACATTGAAAAACACCAACAAATTCAACAACAACCTCAACATTGAAAAACAACAACAACCTCAACATTGAAAAACACCAACAAATTCAACAACAACTTCAACATTGAAAAACACCAACAAATTCAACAACAACCTCAACATTGAAAAACAACAACAACCTCAACATTGAAAAACACCAACAAATTCAACAACAACCTCAACATTGAAAAACAACAACAACCTCAACATTGCAAAACACCAGCAAATTCAACAACAACCTCAACATTTAAAAACACCAACAAATTCAACAACAACCTCAACATTGAAAAACAACAACCATCTCAACATTGAAAAACACAAACAAATTCAACAACAACCTCAACATTGAAAAACAACAACAACCTCAACATTGAAAAAAACCAACAAATTCAACAACAACTTCAACATTGAAAAACACCAACAAATTCAACAACAACCTCAGCATTGAAAAACAACAACAACCTCAACATTGAAAAGCACCAACAAATTCAACAACAACCTCAACATTGAAAAACAACAACAACCTCAACATTGAAAAACACCAACAAATTCAACAACAACTTCAACATTGAAAAACACCAACAAATTCAACAACAACCTCGAAATTGAAAAACACCAACAAATTCAACAACAACCTCAACTTTGAAAAACAACAACCTCAACATTGAAAAACAGCAACAAATTCAACAACAACCTCAAAATTGAAAAACAACAACAACCTCAACATTGAAAAACACCAACAAATTCAACAACAACCTCAACATTGAAAAACAACAACAAACTAAACATTCAAAAACACCAACAAATTCAACAACAACCTTAACATTGAAAAACAACAACAATCTCGACATTGAAAAACACCAACAAATTCAACAACAACCTCGAAATTGAAAAACACCAACAAATTCAACAACAAACTCAACATTGAAAAACACCAACAAATTCAACAACAACCTCAACATTGAAAAACAACAACAACCTCAACATTGAAAAACACCAACAAATTCAACAACAATCTCCACATTGAAAAACACCAACAAATTCAACAACAACCTCAACATTGAAAAACAACAACAACCTCAACATTGAAAAACACCAACAAATTCAACAACAACCTCAACATTGAAAAACAACAACAACCTCAACATTGAAAAACACCAACAAATTCAACAACAACCTCAACATTGAAAAACAACAACAAACTCAACATTGAAAAACACCAACAAATTCAACAACAACCTCAACATTGAAAAACAACAACAACCTCAACATTGAAAAACACCAACAAATTCAACAACAACCTCAACATTGAAAAACACCAACAAATTCAACAACAACCTCAACAGTGAAAAACAACAACAACCTAAACTTTGAAAAACACCAACAAATTCAACAACAACCTCAACATTGAAAAACAACAACAACCTCAACATTGAAAAACACCAACAAATTCAACAACAACCTCAACATTGAAAAACAACAACAACCTCAACATTGCAAAACACCAGCAAATTCAACAACAACCTCAACATTTAAAAACACCAACAATTTCAACAACAACCTCAACATTGAAAAACAACAACCATCTCAACATTGAAAAACACCAACAAATTCAACAACAACCTCAACATTGAAAAACAACAACAACCCCACATTGAAAAACACCAACAAATTCAACAACAACCTCGACATTGAAAAACACCCTCAAATTCAAAATCAACCTCAGCATTGAAAAACACCAACAACCTCAAAATTGAAAAAACACCAACAAATTCAACAACAACCTCAACATTTAAAAACAACAACAACCTCAACATTGAAAAACACCAACAAATTCAACAACAACCTCAACATTGAAAAACACCAACAAATTCAACAACAACCTCAACATTGAAAAACACCAACAAACTCAACAACAACCTCAACATTGAAAAATAACAACAACCTCAACATTGAAAAACACCAACAAATTCAACAACAATCTCAAAATTGAAAAACACCAAAGAATTCAACAACAACCTCAACATTGAAAAACACCAACAAATTCAACAACAACCTCAACATTGAAAAACACCAACAAATTCAACAACAACCTCAACATTGAAAAACAGCAACAACATCTCTACATTGAAAAACACCAACAAATTCAACAACAACTTCAACATTGAAAAACACCAACAAATTCAACAACAACCTCGACATTGAAAAACACCATCAAATTCAACAACAACCTCAGCATTGAAAAACAACAACAACCTCAACATTGAAAAGCACCAACAAATTCAACAAGAACCTCAACATTGAGAAACAACAACAACCTCAACATTGAAAAACACCAACAAATTCAACAACAACTTCAACATTGAAAAACACCAACAAATTCAACAACAACCTCGAAATTGAAAAACACCAACAAATTCAACAACAACCTCAACTTTGAAAAACAACAACCTCAACATTGAAAAACAGCAACAAATTCAACAACAACCTCAAAATTGAAAAACAACAACAGCCTCAACATTGAAAAACACCAACAAATTCAACAACAACCTCAACATTGAAAAACAACAACAAACTAAACATTGAAAAACACCAACAAATTCAACAACAACCTTAACATTGAAAAACAACAACAACCTCAACATTGAAAAGCACCAACAAATTCAACAACAACCTCGAAATTGAAAAACACCAACAAATTCAACAACAAACTCAACATTGAAAAACACCAACAAATTCAACAACAACCTCAACATTGAAAAACAACAACAACCTCAACATTGAAAAACACCAACAAATTCAACAACAATCTCCACATTGAAAAGCACCAACAAATTCAACAACAACCTCAACATTGAAAAACAACAACCTCAACATTGAAAAACACCAACATATTCAACAACAACCTCAACATTGAAAAACAACAACAACCTCAACATTGAAAAACACCAACAAATTCAACAACAACCTCAACATTGAAAAACAACAACAAACTCAACATTGAAAAACACCAACAAATTCAACAACAACCTCAACATTGAAAAACAACAACAACCTCAACATTGAAAAACACCAACAAATTCAACAACAACCTCAACGTTGAAAAACACCAACAAATTCAACAACAACCTCAACAGTGAAAAACAACAACAACCTAAACATTGAAAAACACCAACAAATTCAACAACAACCTCAACATTGAAAAACAACAACAACCTCAACATTGAAAAACACCAACAAATTCAACAACAACCTCGAAATTGAAAAACACCAACAAATACAACAACAACCTCAACTTTGAAAAACAACAACAACCTCAAATTGAAAAACACCAACAAATTCAACAACAACCTCAACATTGAAAAACAACAACTACCTCAACATTGCAAAACACCAGCAAATTCAACAACAACCTCAACATTTAAAAACACCAACAATTTCAACAACAACCTCAACATTGAAAAACAACAACCATCTCAACATTGAAAAACAACAACCTCCACATTGAAAAACACCAATAAATTCAACAACAACCTCAACATTGAAAAACACCAACAAACTCAACAACAACCTCAACATTGAAAAATAACAACAACCTCAACATTGAAAAACACCAACAAATTCAACAACAACCTCAAAATTGAAAAACACCAAAGAATTCAACAACAACCTCAACATTGAAAAACACCAACAAA
Organism: Isurus oxyrinchus; assembly: GCA_026770705.1. Taxonomy (NCBI): domain Eukaryota; kingdom Metazoa; phylum Chordata; class Chondrichthyes; order Lamniformes; family Lamnidae; genus Isurus; species Isurus oxyrinchus. The sequence continues at coordinate 191,917 of JANJGN010000380.1, forward strand.
TTCAACAACAACCTCAACATTGAAAAACAACAACAAATTCAACAACAACCTCAACATTGAAAAACAGCAACAACATCTCAACATTGAAAAACACCAACAAATTCAACAACAACTTCAACATTGAAAAACACCAACAAATTCAACAACAACCTCGACATTGAAAAGCACCATCAAATTCAACAACAACCTCAACATTGAAAAACAACAACAACCTCAACATTGAAAAACACCAACAAATTCAACAACAACCTCAACATTGAAAAACACCAACAAATACAACAACAACCTCAACATTGAAAAACAACAACAACCTCAAATTGAAAAACACCAACAAATTCAACAACAACCTCAACATTGAAAAACAACAACTACCTCAACATTGCAAAACACCAGCAAATTCAACAACAACCTCAACATTTAAAAACACCAACAATTTCAACAACAACCTCAACATTGAAAAACAACAACCATCTCAACATTGAAAAACAACAACCTCCACATTGAAAAACACCAACAAATTCAACAACAACCTCAACATTGAAAAACACCAACAAACTCAACAACAACCTCAACATTGAAAAATAACAACAACCTCAACATTGAAAAACACCAACAAATTCAACAACAACCTCAAAATTGAAAAACACCAAAGAATTCAACAACAACCTCAACATTGAAAAACACCAACAAATTCAACAACAACCTCAACATTGAAAAACAACAACAAATTCAACAACAACCTCAACATTGAAAAACAGCAACAACATCTCAACATTGAAAAACACCAACAAATTCAACAACAACTTCAACATTGAAAAACACCAACAAATTCAACAACAACCTCGACATTGAAAAACACCATCAAATTCAACAACAACCTCAACATTGAAAAACAACAACAACCTCAACATTGAAAAACACCAACAAATTCAACAACAACTTTAACATTGAAAAACAACAACAACCTCAACATTGAAAAACACCAACAAATTCAACAAAAACGTCAACATTGAAAACACCAACAAATTCAACAACAACCTCAACATTTAAAAACGCCAACAAATTCAACAACAACCTCAACATTGAAAAACAACAACCTCAACATTGAAAAACACCAACAAATTCAACAAAAAATTCAACATAGAAAAACACCAACAAATTCAACAACAACCCCGACATTGAAAAACACCAACAAATTCAACAACAACCTGAACTTTGAAAAACAGCAACAACCTCATCATGGAAAAACACCAACAAATTCAACAACAACCTCAACATTGAAAAACAACAACATCCTCAAAATTGAAAAACACCAACAAATTCAACAACAACCCCAACATTTAAAAACAAAAACAACCTCAGCATTGAAAAACACCAACAAATTCAACAACAACCTCAACATTGAAAAACACCAACAAATTCAACAACAACCTCAACATTGAAAAACACCAACAAACTCAACAACAACCTCAACATTGAAAAACAACAACAACCTCAACATTGAAAAACACCAACAAATTCAACAACAACCTCAACATTGAAAAACACCAACAAATTCAACAACAACCTCAACATTGAAAAACACCAACAAACTCAACAACAACCTCAACATTGAAAAACAACAACAACCTCAACATTGAAAAACACCAACAAATTCAACAACAGCCTCAACATTGAAAAACACCAACAAATTCAACAACAACCTCAGCATTGAAAAACACCAACAACCTCAACATTGAAAAACACCAACAAATTCAACAACAACCTCAACATTGAAAAACAACAACAACCTCAACATTGAAAAACACCAACAACTTCAACAACAACCTCAACATTGAAAAACAACAACAAACTAAACATTGAAAAACACCAACAAATTAAACAACAACCTCAACATTGAAAAACAACAACAACCTCAACATTGAAAAACACCAACAAATTCAACAACAACCTCAACATTGAAAAACACCAACAAATTCAACAACAACCTCAACATTGAAAAACAACAACAACCTCAACATTGAAAAACACCAACAAATTCAACAACAACTTCAACATTGAAAAACACCAACAAATTCAACAACAACCTCGAAATTGAAAAACACCAACAAATTCAACAACAACCTCAACTTTGAAAAACAACAACCTCAACATTGAAAAACAGCAACAAATTCAACAACAACCTCAAACTTGAAAAACAACAACAACCTCAACATTCAAAAACACCAACAAATTCAACAACAACCTCAACATTGAAAAACAACAACAAACTAAACATTGAAAAACACCAACAAATTCAACAACAACCTTAACATTGAAAAACAACAACAACCTCAACATTGAAAAACACCAACAAATTCAACAACAACCTCGAAATTGAAAAACACCAACAAATTCAACAACAAACTCAACATTGAAAAACACCAACAAATTCAACAACAACCTCAACATTGAAAAACAACAACAACCTCAACATTGAAAAACACCAACAAATTCAACAACAATCTCCACATTGAAAAGCACCAACAAATTCAACAACAACCTCAACATTGAAAAACAACAACAACCTCAACATTGAAAAACACCAACAAATTCAACAACAACCTCAACATTGAAAAACAACAACAACCTCAACATTGAAAAACACCAACAAATTCAACAACAACCTCAACATTGAAAAACAACAACAAACTCAACATTGAAAAACACCAACAAATTCAACAACAACCTCAACATTGAAAAACAACAACAACCTCAACATTGAAAAACACCAACAAATTCAACAACAACCTCAACGTTGAAAAACACCAACAAATTCAACAACAACCTCAACAGTGAAAAACAACAACAACCTAAACATTGAAAAACACCAACAAATTCAACAACAACCTCAACATTGAAAAACAACAACAACCTCAACATTGAAAAACACCAACAAATTCAACAACAACCTCGAAATTGAAAAACACCAACAAATACAACAACAACCTCAACATTGAAAAACAACAACAACCTCAAATTGAAAAACACCAACAAATTCAACAACAACCTCAACATTGAAAAACAACAACAACCTCAACATTACAAAACACCCGCAAATTCAACAACAACCTCAACATTTAAAAACACCAACAATTTCAACAACAACCTCAACATTGAAAAACAACAACCATCTCTACATTGAAAAACACCAACAAATTCAACAACAACCTCAACATTGAAAAACAACAACAACCTTCTCATTGAAAAACACCAACAAATTCAACAACAACCTCGACATTGAAAAACACCCTCAAATTCAAAATCAACCTCAACATTGAAAAACACCAACAACCTCAAAATTGAAAAAACACCAACAAATTCAACAACAACCTCAACATTTAAAAACAACAACAACCTCAACATTGAAAAACACCAACAAATTCAACAACAACCTCAACATTGAAAAACACCAACAAATTCAACAACAACCTCAACATTGAAAAACACCAACAAACTCAACAACAACCTCAACATTGAAAAATAACAACAACCTCAACATTGAAAAACACAAACAAATTCAACAACAACCTCAAAATTGAAAAACACCAAAGAATTCAACAACAACCTCAACATTGAAAAACACCAACAAATTCAACAACAACGTCAACATTGAAAAACACCAACAAATTCAACAACAACCTCAACATTGAAAAACAGCAACAACATCTCAACATTGAAAAACACCAACAAATTCAACAACAACTTCAACATTGAAAAACACCAACAAATTCAACAACAACCTCGACATTGAAAAACACCATCAAATTCAACAACAACCTCAGCATTGAAAAACAACAACAACCTCAACATTGAAAAACACCAACAAATTCAACAAAAACATCAACATTGAAAACACCAACAAATTCAACAACAACCTCAACATTTAAAAACGCCAACAAATTCAAAAACAACCTCAACATTGAAAAACAACAACCTCAACATTGAAAAACACCAACAAATTCAACAAAAAATTCAACATAGAAAAACACCAACAAATTCAACAACAACCCCGACATTGAAAAACACCAACAAATTCAACAACAACCTGAACTTTGAAAAACAGCAACAACCTCATCATGGAAAAACACCAACAAATTCAACAACAACCTCAACATTGAAAAACAACAACATCCTCAAAATTGAAAAACACCAACAAATTCAACAACAACCCCAACATTTAAAAACAACAACAACCTCAGCATTGAAAAACACCAACAAATTCAACAACAACCTCAACATTGAAAAACACCAACAAATTCAACAACAACCTCAACATTGAAAAACACCAACAAACTCAACAACAACCTCAACATTGAAAAACAACAACAACCTCAACATTGAAAAACACCAACAAATTCAACAACAACCTCAACATTGAAAAATACCAACAAATTCAACAACAACCTCAACATTGAAAAACACCAACAAACTCAACAACAACCTCAACATTGAAAAACAACAACAACCTCAACATTGAAAAACACCAACAAATTCAACAACAGCCTCAACATTGAAAAACACCAACAAATTCAACAACAACCTCAGCATTGAAAAACACCAACAACCTCAACATTGAAAAACACCAACAAATTCAACAACAACCTCAACATTGAAAAACAACAACAACCTCAACATTGAAAAACACCAACAAATTCAACAACAACCTCAACATTGAAAAACAACAACAAACTAAACATTGAAAAACACCAACAAATTAAACAACAACCTCAACATTGAAAAACAACAACAACCTCAACATTGAAAAACACCAACATATTCAACAACAACCTCAACATTGAAAAACACCAACAAATTCAACAACAACCTCAACATTGAAAAACACCAACAAATTCAACAACAACCTCGACGTTGAAAAACACCAACAAATTCAACAACAAACTCAACATTGAAAAACGCCAACAAATTCAACAACAACCTCAACAGTGAAAAACAACAACAACCTCAACATTGAAAAACACCAACAAAGTCAACAACAACCTCAACATTGAAAAGCACCAACAAATTCAACAACAACCTCAACATTGAAAAACAACAACAACCTCAACATTGAAAAACACCAACAAATTCAACAGTAACCTCAACATTGAAAAACAACAACAACCTCAACATTGAAAAACACCAACAAATTCAACAACAACCTCAACATTGAAAAACAACAACAAACTCAACATTGAAAAACACCAACAAATTCAACAACAACCTCAACATTGAAAAACAACAACAACCTCAACATTGAAAAACACCAACAAATTCAACAACAACCTCAACATTGAAAAACACCAACAAATTCAACAACAACCTCAACATTGAAAAACACCAACAAACTCAACAACAACCTCAACATTGAAAAACAACAACAACCTCAACATTGAAAAACACCAACAAATTCAACAACAGCCTCAACATTGAAAAACACCAACAAATTCAACAACAACCTCAGCATTGAAAAACACCAACAACCTCAACATTGAAAAACACCAACAAATTCAACAACAACCTCAACATTGAAAAACAACAACAACCTCAACATTGAAAAACACCAACAAATTCAACAACAACCTCAACATTGAAAAACAACAACAAACTAAACATTGAAAAACACCAACAAATTAAACAACAACCTCAACATTGAAAAACAACAACAACCTCAACATTGAAAAACACCAACAAATTCAACAACAACCTCAACATTGAAAAACACCAACAAATTCAACAACAACCTCAACATTGAAAAACAACAACAACCTCAACATTGAAAAACACCAACAAATTCAACAACAACTTCAACATTGAAAAACACCAACAAATTCAACAACAACCTCGAAATTGAAAAACACCAACAAATTCAACAACAACCTCAACTTTGAAAAACAACAACCTCAACATTGAAAAACAGCAACAAATTCAACAACAACCTCAAACTTGAAAAACAACAACAACCTCAACATTCAAAAACACCAACAAATTCAACAACAACCTCAACATTGAAAAACAACAACAAACTAAACATTGAAAAACACCAACAAATTCAACAACAACCTTAACATTGAAAAACAACAACAACCTCAACATTGAAAAACACCAACAAATTCAACAACAACCTCGAAATTGAAAAACACCAACAAATTCAACAACAAACTCAACATTGAAAAACACCAACAAATTCAACAACAACCTCAACATTGAAAAACAACAACAACCTCAACATTGAAAAACACCAACAAATTCAACAACAATCTCCACATTGAAAAGCACCAACAAATTCAACAACAACCTCAACATTGAAAAACAACAACAACCTCAACATTGAAAAACACCAACAAATTCAACAACAACCTCAACATTGAAAAACAACAACAACCTCAACATTGAAAAACACCAACAAATTCAACAACAACCTCAACATTGAAAAACAACAACAAACTCAACATTGAAAAACACCAACAAATTCAACAACAACCTCAACATTGAAAAACAACAACAACCTCAACATTGAAAAACACCAACAAATTCAACAACAACCTCAACGTTGAAAAACACCAACAAATTCAACAACAACCTCAACAGTGAAAAACAACAACAACCTAAACATTGAAAAACACCAACAAATTCAACAACAACCTCAACATTGAAAAACAACAACAACCTCAACATTGAAAAACACCAACAAATTCAACAACAACCTCGAAATTGAAAAACACCAACAAATACAACAACAACCTCAACATTGAAAAACAACAACAACCTCAAATTGAAAAACACCAACAAATTCAACAACAACCTCAACATTGAAAAACAACAACAACCTCAACATTACAAAACACCCGCAAATTCAACAACAACCTCAACATTTAAAAACACCAACAATTTCAACAACAACCTCAACATTGAAAAACAACAACCATCTCTACATTGAAAAACACCAACAAATTCAACAACAACCTCAACATTGAAAAACAACAACAACCTTCTCATTGAAAAACACCAACAAATTCAACAACAACCTCGACATTGAAAAACACCCTCAAATTCAAAATCAACCTCAACATTGAAAAACACCAACAACCTCAAAATTGAAAAAACACCAACAAATTCAACAACAACCTCAACATTTAAAAACAACAACAACCTCAACATTGAAAAACACCAACAAATTCAACAACAACCTCAACATTGAAAAACACCAACAAATTCAACAACAACCTCAACATTGAAAAACACCAACAAACTCAACAACAACCTCAACATTGAAAAATAACAACAACCTCAACATTGAAAAACACAAACAAATTCAACAACAACCTCAAAATTGAAAAACACCAAAGAATTCAACAACAACCTCAACATTGAAAAACACCAACAAATTCAACAACAACCTCAACATTGAAAAACACCAACAAATTCAACAACAACCTCAACATTGAAAAACAGCAACAACATCTCAACATTGAAAAACACCAACAAATTCAACAACAACTTCAACATTGAAAAACACCAACAAATTCAACAACAACCTCGACATTGAAAAACACCATCAAATTCAACAACAACCTCAGCATTGAAAAACAACAACAACCTCAACATTGAAAAACACCAACAAATTCAACAAAAACATCAACATTGAAAACACCAACAAATTCAACAACAACCTCAACATTTAAAAACGCCAACAAATTCAACAACAACCTCAACATTGAAAAACAACAACCTCAACATTGAAAAACACCAACAAATTCAACAAAAAATTCAACATAGAAAAACACCAACAAATTCAACAACAACCCCGACATTGAAAAACACCAACAAATTCAACAACAACCTGAACTTTGAAAAACAGCAACAACCTCATCATGGAAAAACACCAACAAATTCAACAACAACCTCAACATTGAAAAACAACAACATCCTCAAAATTGAAAAACACCAACAAATTCAACAACAACCCCAACATTTAAAAACAACAACAACCTCAGCATTGAAAAACACCAACAAATTCAACAACAACCTCAACATTGAAAAACACCAACAAATTCAACAACAACCTCAACATTGAAAAACACCAACAAACTCAACAACAACCTCAACATTGAAAAACAACAACAACCTCAACATTGAAAAACACCAACAAATTCAACAACAACCTCAACATTGAAAAATACCAACAAATTCAACAACAACCTCAACATTGAAAAACACCAACAAACTCAACAACAACCTCAACATTGAAAAACAACAACAACCTCAACATTGAAAAACACCAACAAATTCAACAACAGCCTCAACATTGAAAAACACCAACAAATTCAACAACAACCTCAGCATTGAAAAACACCAACAACCTCAACATTGAAAAACACCAACAAATTCAACAACAACCTCAACATTGAAAAACAACAACAACCTCAACATTGAAAAACACCAACAAATTCAACAACAACCTCAACATTGAAAAACAACAACAAACTAAACATTGAAAAACACCAACAAATTAAACAACAACCTCAACATTGAAAAACAACAACAACCTCAACATTGAAAAACACCAACATATTCAACAACAACCTCAACATTGAAAAACACCAACAAATTCAACAACAACCTCAACATTGAAAAACACCAACAAATTCAACAACAACCTCGACGTTGAAAAACACCAACAAATTCAACAACAAACTCAACATTGAAAAACGCCAACAAATTCAACAACAACCTCAACAGTGAAAAACAACAACAACCTCAACATTGAAAAACACCAACAAAGTCAACAACAACCTCAACATTGAAAAGCACCAACAAATTCAACAACAACCTCAACATTGAAAAACAACAACAACCTCAACATTGAAAAACACCAACAAATTCAACAGTAACCTCAACATTGAAAAACAACAACAACCTCAACATTGAAAAACACCAACAAATTCAACAACAACCTCAACATTGAAAAACAACAACAAACTCAACATTGAAAAACACCAACAAATTCAACAACAACCTCAACATTGAAAAACAACAACAACCTCAACATTGAAAAACACCAACAAATTCAACAACAACCTCAACATTGAAAAACACCAACAAATTCAACAACAACCTCAACATTGAAAAACAACAACAACCTAAACATTGAAAAACACCAACAAATTCAACAACAACCTCAACATTGAAAAACAACAACAACCTCAACATTGGAAAACACCAACAAATTCAACAACAACCTCAACATTGAAAAACACCAACAAATTCAACAGCAACCTCAGCATTGAAAAACATCAACAACGACAACATTGAAAAACAGCAGCAAATTCAACAGCAACCTCAACATTGAAAAACAACAACAACCTCAACATTGAAAAACACCAACAAATTCAACAACAACTTCAACATTGAAAAACACCAACAAATTCAACAACAACCTCGAAATTGAAAAACACCAACAAATACAACAACAACCTCTACATTGAAAAACAACAACAACCTCAACATTGAAAAACACCAACAAATTCAACAACAACCTCAACATTGAAAAACAACAACAACCTCAACATTGCAAAACACCAGCAAATTCAACAACAACCTCAACATTTAAAAACAACAACAATCACAACATTGAAAAACACCAACAAATTCAACAACAACCTCAAAATTGAAAAACAACAACAACCTCAACATTGAAAAACACCAACAAATTCAACAACAACCTCGACATTGAAAAACAACAAGAACCTCAACATTGAAAAACACCAACAAATTCAGCAACAACCTCAACATTGAAAAACAACAACAACCTCAAAATTGAAAAACACCAACAAATTCAACAACAACTTCAACATTGAAAAACACCAACAAATTCAACAACAACCTCAGCATTGAAAAACAACAACGACCTCAACATTGAAAAACACCAACAAATTCAACAACAACTTCAACATTGAAAAACACCAACAAATTCAACAACAACCTCGAAATTGAAAAACACCAACAAATTCAACAACAACCTCAACTTTGAAAAACAACAACAACCTCAACATTGAAAAACACCAACAAACTCAACAACAACCTCAACATTGAAAAACAACAACAACCTCAACATTGAAAAAACCAACAAATTCAACAACAACCTCAACATTGAAAAACACCAACAAATTCAACAACAACCTCAGCATTGAAAAACACCAACAACCTCAACATTGAAAAACACCAACAAATTCAACAACAACATCAACATTGAAAAACAACAACAACCTCAACATTGAAAAACACCAACAAATTCAACAACAACCTCAACATTGAAAAACAACAACAAACTAAACATTGAAAAACACCATCAAATTAAACAACAACCTCAACATTGAAAAACAACAACAACCTCAACATTGAAAAACACCAACAAATTCAACAACAACCTCAACATTGAAAAACACCAACAAATTCAACAACAACCTCAACATTGAAAAACACCAACAAATTCAACAACAACCTCGAAGTTGAAAAACACCAACAAATTCAACAACAACTCAACATTAAAAAACGCCAACAAATTCAACAACAACCTCAACATTGAAAAACAACAACAACCTCAACATTGAAAAACACCAACAAAGTCAACAACAACCTCAACATTGAAAAGCACCAACAAATTCAACAACAACCTCAACATTGAAAAACAACAACAACCTCAACATTGAAAAACACCAACAAATTCAACAGTAACCTCAACATTGAAAAACAACAACAACCTCAACATTGAAAAACACCAACAAATTCAACAACAACCTCAACATTGAAAAACAACAACATACTCAACATTGAAAAACACCAACAAATTCAACAACAACCTCAACATTGAAAAACAACAACAACCTCAACATTGAAAAACACCAACAAATTCAACAACAACCTCAACATTGAAAAACACCAGCAAATTCAACAGCAACCTCAACATTGAAAAACAACAACAACCTCAACATTGAAAAACTCCAACAAATTCAACAACAACTTCAACATTGAAAAACACCAACAAATTCAACAACAACCTCGAAATTGAAAAACACCAACAAATACAACAACAACCTCTACATTGAAAAACAACAACAACCTCAACATTGAAAAACACCAACAAATTCAACAACAACCTCAACATTGAAAAACAACAACAACCTCAACATTGCAAAACACCAGCAAATTCAACAACAACCTCAACATTTAAAAACAACAAAAATCACAACATTGAAAAACACCAACAAATTCAACAACAACCTCAGCATTGAAAAACAACAACAACCTCAACATTGAAAACCACCAACAAATTCAACAACAACCTCGACATTGAAAAACAACAACAACCTCAACATTGAAAAACACCAACAAATTCAGCAACAACCTCAACATTGAAGAACAACAACAACCTCAAAATTGAAAAACACCAACAAATTCAACAACAACTTCAACATTGAAAAACACGAACAAATTCAACAACAACCTCAGCATTGAAAAACAACAACAACCTCAACATTGAAAAACACCAACAAATTCAACAACAACCTCAACATTGAAAAACAACAACAACCTCAACATTGAAAAACACCAACAAATTCAACAACAACTTCAACATTGAAAAACACCAACAAATTCAACAACCTCGAAATTGAAAAACACCAACAAATTCAACAACAACCTCAACTTTGAAAAACAACAACAACATCAACATTGAAAAACACCAACAAAGTCAACAGCACCTCAAAATTGAAAAGCAACAACAACCTCAACATTGAAAAACACCAACAAATTCAACAACAACCTCAGCATTGAAAAACAACAACAACCTCAACATTGAAAAACACCAACAAATTCAACAACAACCTCAACATTGAAAAACAACAACAACCTCAACATTGAAAAACACCAACAAATTCAACAACAACTTCAACATTGAAAAACACCAACAAATTCAACAACAACCTCGAAATCGAAAAACACCAACAAATTCAACAACAACCTCAACTTTGAAAAACAACAACAACCTCAACATTGAAAAACACCTACAAACTCAACAACAACCTCAACATTGAAAAACACCAACAAATTCAACAACAACCTCAGCATTGAAAAACACCAACAACCTCAACATTGAAAAACAACAACAAATTCAACAACAACCTCAACATTGAAAAACAACAACAACCTCAACATTGAAAAACACCAACAAATTCAACAACAACCTCAACATTGAAAAAGAACAACAAACTAAACATTGAAAAACACCAACAAATTAAACAACAACCTCAACATTGAAAAACAACAACAACCTCAACATTGAAAAACACCAACAAATTCAACAACAACCTCAACATTGAAAAACACCAACAAATTCAACAACAACCTCAACATTGAAAAACACCAACAAACTCAACAACAACCTCAACATTGAAAAACAACAACAACCTCAACATTGAAAAACACCAACAAATTCAACAACAACCTCAACATTGAAAAATACCAACAAATTCAACAACAACCTCAACATTGAAAAACACCAACAAACTCAACAACAACCTCAACATTGAAAAACAACAACAACCTCAACATTGAAAAACACCAACAAATTCAACAACAGCCTCAACATTGAAAAACACCAACAAATTCAACAACAACCTCAGCATTGAAAAACACCAACAACCTCAACATTGAAAAACACCAACAAATTCAACAACAACCTCAACATTGAAAAACAACAACAACCTCAACATTGAAAAACACCAACAAATTCAACAACAACCTCAACATTGAAAAACAACAACAAACTAAACATTGAAAAACACCAACAAATTAAACAACAACCTCAACATTGAAAAACAACAACAACCTCAACATTGAAAAACACCAACATATTCAACAACAACCTCAACATTGAAAAACACCAACAAATTCAACAACAACCTCAACATTGAAAAACACCAACAAATTCAACAACAACCTCGACGTTGAAAAACACCAACAAATTCAACAACAAACTCAACATTGAAAAACGCCAACAAATTCAACAACAACCTCAACAGTGAAAAACAACAACAACCTCAACATTGAAAAACACCAACAAAGTCAACAACAACCTCAACATTGAAAAGCACCAACAAATTCAACAACAACCTCAACATTGAAAAACAACAACAACCTCAACATTGAAAAACACCAACAAATTCAACAGTAACCTCAACATTGAAAAACAACAACAACCTCAACATTGAAAAACACCAACAAATTCAACAACAACCTCAACATTGAAAAACAACAACAAACTCAACATTGAAAAACACCAACAAATTCAACAACAACCTCAACATTGAAAAACAACAACAACCTCAACATTGAAAAACACCAACAAATTCAACAACAACCTCAACATTGAAAAACACCAACAAATTCAACAACAACCTCAACATTGAAAAACAACAACAACCTAAACATTGAAAAACACCAACAAATTCAACAACAACCTCAACATTGAAAAACAACAACAACCTCAACATTGGAAAACACCAACAAATTCAACAACAACCTCAACATTGAAAAACACCAACAAATTCAACAGCAACCTCAGCATTGAAAAACATCAACAACGACAACATTGAAAAACAGCAGCAAATTCAACAGCAACCTCAACATTGAAAAACAACAACAACCTCAACATTGAAAAACACCAACAAATTCAACAACAACTTCAACATTGAAAAACACCAACAAATTCAACAACAACCTCGAAATTGAAAAACACCAACAAATACAACAACAACCTCTACATTGAAAAACAACAACAACCTCAACATTGAAAAACACCAACAAATTCAACAACAACCTCAACATTGAAAAACAACAACAACCTCAACATTGCAAAACACCAGCAAATTCAACAACAACCTCAACATTTAAAAACAACAACAATCACAACATTGAAAAACACCAACAAATTCAACAACAACCTCAAAATTGAAAAACAACAACAACCTCAACATTGAAAAACACCAACAAATTCAACAACAACCTCGACATTGAAAAACAACAAGAACCTCAACATTGAAAAACACCAACAAATTCAGCAACAACCTCAACATTGAAAAACAACAACAACCTCAAAATTGAAAAACACCAACAAATTCAACAACAACTTCAACATTGAAAAACACCAACAAATTCAACAACAACCTCAGCATTGAAAAACAACAACGACCTCAACATTGAAAAACACCAACAAATTCAACAACAACTTCAACATTGAAAAACACCAACAAATTCAACAACAACCTCGAAATTGAAAAACACCAACAAATTCAACAACAACCTCAACTTTGAAAAACAACAACAACCTCAACATTGAAAAACACCAACAAACTCAACAACAACCTCAACATTGAAAAACAACAACAACCTCAACATTGAAAAAACCAACAAATTCAACAACAACCTCAACATTGAAAAACACCAACAAATTCAACAACAACCTCAGCATTGAAAAACACCAACAACCTCAACATTGAAAAACACCAACAAATTCAACAACAACATCAACATTGAAAAACAACAACAACCTCAACATTGAAAAACACCAACAAATTCAACAACAACCTCAACATTGAAAAACAACAACAAACTAAACATTGAAAAACACCATCAAATTAAACAACAACCTCAACATTGAAAAACAACAACAACCTCAACATTGAAAAACACCAACAAATTCAACAACAACCTCAACATTGAAAAACACCAACAAATTCAACAACAACCTCAACATTGAAAAACACCAACAAATTCAACAACAACCTCGAAGTTGAAAAACACCAACAAATTCAACAACAACTCAACATTAAAAAACGCCAACAAATTCAACAACAACCTCAACATTGAAAAACAACAACAACCTCAACATTGAAAAACACCAACAAAGTCAACAACAACCTCAACATTGAAAAGCACCAACAAATTCAACAACAACCTCAACATTGAAAAACAACAACAACCTCAACATTGAAAAACACCAACAAATTCAACAGTAACCTCAACATTGAAAAACAACAACAACCTCAACATTGAAAAACACCAACAAATTCAACAACAACCTCAACATTGAAAAACAACAACATACTCAACATTGAAAAACACCAACAAATTCAACAACAACCTCAACATTGAAAAACAACAACAACCTCAACATTGAAAAACACCAACAAATTCAACAACAACCTCAACATTGAAAAACACCAGCAAATTCAACAGCAACCTCAACATTGAAAAACAACAACAACCTCAACATTGAAAAACTCCAACAAATTCAACAACAACTTCAACATTGAAAAACACCAACAAATTCAACAACAACCTCGAAATTGAAAAACACCAACAAATACAACAACAACCTCTACATTGAAAAACAACAACAACCTCAACATTGAAAAACACCAACAAATTCAACAACAACCTCAACATTGAAAAACAACAACAACCTCAACATTGCAAAACACCAGCAAATTCAACAACAACCTCAACATTTAAAAACAACAAAAATCACAACATTGAAAAACACCAACAAATTCAACAACAACCTCAGCATTGAAAAACAACAACAACCTCAACATTGAAAACCACCAACAAATTCAACAACAACCTCGACATTGAAAAACAACAACAACCTCAACATTGAAAAACACCAACAAATTCAGCAACAACCTCAACATTGAAGAACAACAACAACCTCAAAATTGAAAAACACCAACAAATTCAACAACAACTTCAACATTGAAAAACACGAACAAATTCAACAACAACCTCAGCATTGAAAAACAACAACAACCTCAACATTGAAAAACACCAACAAATTCAACAACAACCTCAACATTGAAAAACAACAACAACCTCAACATTGAAAAACACCAACAAATTCAACAACAACTTCAACATTGAAAAACACCAACAAATTCAACAACCTCGAAATTGAAAAACACCAACAAATTCAACAACAACCTCAACTTTGAAAAACAACAACAACATCAACATTGAAAAACACCAACAAAGTCAACAGCACCTCAAAATTGAAAAGCAACAACAACCTCAACATTGAAAAACACCAACAAATTCAACAACAACCTCAGCATTGAAAAACAACAACAACCTCAACATTGAAAAACACCAACAAATTCAACAACAACCTCAACATTGAAAAACAACAACAACCTCAACATTGAAAAACACCAACAAATTCAACAACAACTTCAACATTGAAAAACACCAACAAATTCAACAACAACCTCGAAATCGAAAAACACCAACAAATTCAACAACAACCTCAACTTTGAAAAACAACAACAACCTCAACATTGAAAAACACCTACAAACTCAACAACAACCTCAACATTGAAAAACACCAACAAATTCAACAACAACCTCAGCATTGAAAAACACCAACAACCTCAACATTGAAAAACAACAACAAATTCAACAACAACCTCAACATTGAAAAACAACAACAACCTCAACATTGAAAAACACCAACAAATTCAACAACAACCTCAACATTGAAAAAGAACAACAAACTAAACATTGAAAAACACCAACAAATTAAACAACAACCTCAACATTGAAAAACAACAACAACCTCAACATTGAAAAACACCAACAAATTCAACAACAACCTCAACATTGAAAAACACCAACAAATTCAACAACAACCTCAACATTGAAAAACACCAACAAATTCAACAACAACCTCGAAGTTGAAAAACACCAACAAATTCAACAACAAACTCAACATTGAAAAACGCCAACAAATTCAACAACAACCTCAACATTGAAAAACAACAACAACCTCAAAATTGAAAAACACCAACAAATTCAACATTAACCTCAACATTGAAAAACAACAACAACCTCAACATTGAAAAACACCAACAAATTCAACAACAACCTCAACATTGAAAAACAACAACAAACTCAACATTGAAAAACACCAACAAATTCAACAACAACCTCAACATTGAAAAACAACAACAACCTCAACATTGAAAAACACCAACAAATTCAACAACAACCTTAACATTGAAAAACACCAACAAATTCAACAACAACCTCAACATTGAAAAACAACAACAACCTCAACATTGAAAAACACCAACAAATTCAACAACAACCTCAACATTGAAAAACAACAACAACCTCAACATTGAAAAACACCAACAAATTCAACAACAACCTCAACATTGAAAAACACCAACAAATTCAACAACAACCTCAGCATTGAAAAACAACAACAACCTCAACATTGAAAAACACCAGCAAATTCAACAGCAACCTCAACATTGAAAAACAACAACAACCTCAACATTGAAAAACACCAACAAACTCAACAACAACTTCAACATTGAAAAACACCAACAATTTCAACAACAACCTCGAAATTGAAAAACACCAACAAATACAACAACAACCTCTATATTGAAAAACAACAACAACCTCAACATTGAAAAACACCAACAAATTCAACAACAACCTCAACATTGAAAAACAACAACAACCTCAACATTGCAAAACACCAGCAAATTCAACAACAACCTCAACATTTAAAAACAACAACAATCACAACATTGAAAAACACCAACAAATTCAACAACAACCTCAACATTGAAAAACAACAACAACCTCAACATTGAAAAACACCAACAAATTCAACAACAACCTCGACATTTAAAAACAACAACAACCTCAACATTGAAAAACACCAACAAATTCAGCAACAACCTCAACATTGAAAAACAACAACAACCTCAAAATTGAAAAACACCAACAAATTCAACAACAACTTCAACATTGAAAAACACCAACAAATTCAACAACAACCGCAGCATTGAAAAACAACAACAACCTCAACATTGAAAAACACCAACAAATTCAACAACAACCTCAACATTGAAAAACAACAACAACCTCAACATTGAAAAACACCAACAAATTCAACAACAACTTCAACATTGAAAACCACCAACAAATTCAACAACAACCTCGAAATTGAAAAACACCAACAAATTCAACAACAACCTCAACTTTGAAAAACAACAACCGCAACATTGAAAAACACCAACAACCTCAACATTGAAAAACACCAACAAATTCAACAACAACATCAACATTGAAAAACAACAACAACCTCAACATTGAAAAACACCAACAAATTCAACAACAACCTCAACATTGAAAAACAACAACAAACTAAACATTGAAAAACACCATCAAATTAAACAACAACCTCAACATTGAAAAACAACAACAACCTCAACATTGAAAAACACCAACAAATTCAACAACAACCTCAACATTGAAAAACACCAACAAATTCAACAACAACCTCAACATTGAAAAACACCAACAAATTCAACAACAACCTCGAAGTTGAAAAACACCAACAAATTCAACAACAACTCAACATTAAAAAACGCCAACAAATTCAACAACAACCTCAACATTGAAAAACAACAACAACCTCAACATTGAAAAACACCAACAAAGTCAACAACAACCTCAACATTGAAAAGCACCAACAAATTCAACAACAACCTCAACATTGAAAAACAACAACAACCTCAACATTGAAAAACACCAACAAATTCAACAGTAACCTCAACATTGAAAAACAACAACAACCTCAACATTGAAAAACACCAACAAATTCAACAACAACCTCAACATTGAAAAACAACAACATACTCAACATTGAAAAACACCAACAAATTCAACAACAACCTCAACATTGAAAAACAACAACAACCTCAACATTGAAAAACACCAACAAATTCAACAACAACCTCAACATTGAAAAACACCAGCAAATTCAACAGCAACCTCAACATTGAAAAACAACAACAACCTCAACATTGAAAAACTCCAACAAATTCAACAACAACTTCAACATTGAAAAACACCAACAAATTCAACAACAACCTCGAAATTGAAAAACACCAACAAATACAACAACAACCTCTACATTGAAAAACAACAACAACCTCAACATTGAAAAACACCAACAAATTCAACAACAACCTCAACATTGAAAAACAACAACAACCTCAACATTGCAAAACACCAGCAAATTCAACAACAACCTCAACATTTAAAAACAACAAAAATCACAACATTGAAAAACACCAACAAATTCAACAACAACCTCAGCATTGAAAAACAACAACAACCTCAACATTGAAAACCACCAACAAATTCAACAACAACCTCGACATTGAAAAACAACAACAACCTCAACATTGAAAAACACCAACAAATTCAGCAACAACCTCAACATTGAAGAACAACAACAACCTCAAAATTGAAAAACACCAACAAATTCAACAACAACTTCAACATTGAAAAACACGAACAAATTCAACAACAACCTCAGCATTGAAAAACAACAACAACCTCAACATTGAAAAACACCAACAAATTCAACAACAACCTCAACATTGAAAAACAACAACAACCTCAACATTGAAAAACACCAACAAATTCAACAACAACTTCAACATTGAAAAACACCAACAAATTCAACAACCTCGAAATTGAAAAACACCAACAAATTCAACAACAACCTCAACTTTGAAAAACAACAACAACATCAACATTGAAAAACACCAACAAAGTCAACAGCACCTCAAAATTGAAAAGCAACAACAACCTCAACATTGAAAAACACCAACAAATTCAACAACAACCTCAGCATTGAAAAACAACAACAACCTCAACATTGAAAAACACCAACAAATTCAACAACAACCTCAACATTGAAAAACAACAACAACCTCAACATTGAAAAACACCAACAAATTCAACAACAACTTCAACATTGAAAAACACCAACAAATTCAACAACAACCTCGAAATCGAAAAACACCAACAAATTCAACAACAACCTCAACTTTGAAAAACAACAACAACCTCAACATTGAAAAACACCTACAAACTCAACAACAACCTCAACATTGAAAAACACCAACAAATTCAACAACAACCTCAGCATTGAAAAACACCAACAACCTCAACATTGAAAAACAACAACAAATTCAACAACAACCTCAACATTGAAAAACAACAACAACCTCAACATTGAAAAACACCAACAAATTCAACAACAACCTCAACATTGAAAAAGAACAACAAACTAAACATTGAAAAACACCAACAAATTAAACAACAACCTCAACATTGAAAAACAACAACAACCTCAACATTGAAAAACACCAACAAATTCAACAACAACCTCAACATTGAAAAACACCAACAAATTCAACAACAACCTCAACATTGAAAAACACCAACAAATTCAACAACAACCTCGAAGTTGAAAAACACCAACAAATTCAACAACAAACTCAACATTGAAAAACGCCAACAAATTCAACAACAACCTCAACATTGAAAAACAACAACAACCTCAAAATTGAAAAACACCAACAAATTCAACATTAACCTCAACATTGAAAAACAACAACAACCTCAACATTGAAAAACACCAACAAATTCAACAACAACCTCAACATTGAAAAACAACAACAAACTCAACATTGAAAAACACCAACAAATTCAACAACAACCTCAACATTGAAAAACAACAACAACCTCAACATTGAAAAACACCAACAAATTCAACAACAACCTTAACATTGAAAAACACCAACAAATTCAACAACAACCTCAACATTGAAAAACAACAACAACCTCAACATTGAAAAACACCAACAAATTCAACAACAACCTCAACATTGAAAAACAACAACAACCTCAACATTGAAAAACACCAACAAATTCAACAACAACCTCAACATTGAAAAACACCAACAAATTCAACAACAACCTCAGCATTGAAAAACAACAACAACCTCAACATTGAAAAACACCAGCAAATTCAACAGCAACCTCAACATTGAAAAACAACAACAACCTCAACATTGAAAAACACCAACAAACTCAACAACAACTTCAACATTGAAAAACACCAACAAATTCAACAACAACCTCGAAATTGAAAAACACCAACAAATACAACAACAACCTCTATATTGAAAAACAACAACAACCTCAACATTGAAAAACACCAACAAATTCAACAACAACCTCAACATTGAAAAACAACAACAACCTCAACATTGCAAAACACCAGCAAATTCAACAACAACCTCAACATTTAAAAACAACAACAATCACAACATTGAAAAACACCAACAAATTCAACAACAACCTCAACATTGAAAAACAACAACAACCTCAACATTGAAAAACACCAACAAATTCAACAACAACCTCGACATTTAAAAACAACAACAACCTCAACATTGAAAAACACCAACAAATTCAGCAACAACCTCAACATTGAAAAACAACAACAACCTCAAAATTGAAAAACACCAACAAATTCAACAACAACTTCAACATTGAAAAACACCAACAAATTCAACAACAACCGCAGCATTGAAAAACAACAACAACCTCAACATTGAAAAACACCAACAAATTCAAATACAACCTCAACATTGAAAAACAACAACAACCTCAACATTGAAAAACACCAACAAATTCAACAACAACTTCAACATTGAAAACCACCAACAACCTCAACATTGAAAAACACCAACAAATTCAACAACAACCTCAACATTGAAAAACAACAACAACCTCAACATTCAAAAACACCAACAAATTCAACAACAACCTCAACATTGAAAAACACCACAAATTCAACAACAACCTCAACATTGAAAAACACTAAAAAATTCAACAACAACCTCGAAATTGAAAAACACCAACAAATTCAACAACAAACTCAACATTGAAAAACACCAACAAATTCAACAACAACCTCAACATTGAAAAACAACAACAACCTCAACATTGAAAAACACCAACAAATTCAACAACAATCTCAACATTGAAAAGCACCAACAAATTCAACAACAACCTCAACATTGAAAAACAACAACAACCTCAACATTGAAAAACACCAACAAATTCAACAACAACCTCAACATTGA
Source organism: Isurus oxyrinchus (assembly GCA_026770705.1). Lineage (NCBI taxonomy): Eukaryota > Metazoa > Chordata > Chondrichthyes > Lamniformes > Lamnidae > Isurus > Isurus oxyrinchus. Next base: position 214,041 of record JANJGN010000380.1, read on the forward strand.
AAAACAACAACAACCTCAACATTGAAAAACAGCAACAAATTCAAGAACAACTTCAACATTGAAAAACTCCAGCAAATTCAACAACAACCTCGAAATTGAAAAACACCAACAAATACAACAACAACCTCAACATTGAAAAACAACAACAACCTCAACATTGAAAACCACCAACAAATTCAACAACAACCTCAACATTGAAAAACAACAACAACCTCAACATTGCAAAACACCAGCAAATTCAACAACAACCTCAACATTTAAAAACACCAACAAATTCAACAACAACCTCAACATTGAAAAACAACAACCATCTCAACATTGAAAAACACAAACAAATTCAACAACAACCTCAACATTGAAAAACAACAACAACCTCAACATTGAAAAACACCAACAAATTCAACAACAACTTCAACACTGAAAAACACCAACAAATTCAACAACAACATCAGCATTGAAAAACAACAACAACCTCAACATTGAAAAACACCAACAAATTCAACAACAACCTCAACATTGAAAAACAACAACAAACTCATCATTGAAAAACACCAACAAATTCAACATCAACCTCAACATTGAAAAACAACAACAACCTCAACATTTAAAAACACCAACAAATTCAACAACAACCTCAACGTTGAAAAACACCAACAAATTCAACAACAACCTCAACATTGAAAAACAACAACAACCTCAACATTGAAAAACACCAACAAACTCAACAACAACCTCAACATTGAAAAATAACAACAACCTCAACATTGAAAAACACCAACAAATTCAACAACAATCTCAAAATTGAAAAACACCAAAGAATTCAACAACAACCTCAACATTGAAAAACACCAACAAATTCAACAACAACCTCAACATTGAAAAACACCAACAAATTCAACAACAACCTCAACATTGAAAAACAGCAACAACATCTCAACATTGAAAAACACCAACAAATTCAACAACAACTTCAACATTGAAAAACACCAACAAATTCAACAACAACCTCGACATTGAAAAACACCATCAAATTCAACAACAACCTCAGCATTGAAAAACAACAACAACCTCAACATTGAAAAGCACCAACAAATTCAACAACAACCTCAACATTGAAAAACAACAACAACCTCAACATTGAAAAACACCAACAAATTCAACAACAACTTCAACATTGAAAAATCCAACAAATTCAACAACAACCTCGAAATTGAAAAACACCAACAAATTCAACAACAACCTCAACTTTGAAAAACAACAACCTCAACATTGAAAAACAGCAACAAATTCAACAACAACCTCAAAATTGAAAAACAACAACAACCTCAACATTGAAAAACACCAACAAATTCAACAACAACCTCAACATTGAAAAACAACAACAAGCTAAACATTGAAAAACACCAACAAATTCAACAACAACCTAAACATTGAAAAACAACAACAACCTCAACATTGAAAAACACCAACAAATTCAACAACAACCTCAAAATTGAAAAACAACAACAACCTCAACATTCAAAAACACCAACAAATTCAACAACAACCTCAACATTGAAAAACACCACAAATTCAACAACAACCTCAACATTGAAAAACACTAAAAAATTCAACAACAACCTCGAAATTGAAAAACACCAACAAATTCAACAACAAACTCAACATTGAAAAACACCAACAAATTCAACAACAACCTCAACATTGAAAAACAACAACAACCTCAACATTGAAAAACACCAACAAATTCAAGAACAACTTCAACATTGAAAAACTCCAGCAAATTCAACAACAACCTCGAAATTGAAAAACACCAACAAATACAACAACAACCTCAACATTGAAAAACAACAACAACCTCAACATTGAAAACCACCAACAAATTCAACAACAACCTCAACATTGAAAAACAACAACAACCTCAACATTGCAAAACACCAGCAAATTCAACAACAACCTCAACATTTAAAAACACCAACAAATTCAACAACAACCTCAACATTGAAAAACAACAACCATCTCAACATTGAAAAACACAAACAAATTCAACAACAACCTCAACATTGAAAAACAACAACAACCTCAACATTGAAAAACACCAACAAATTCAACAACAACTTCAACACTGAAGAACACCAACAAATTCAACAACAACATCAGCATTGAAAAACAACAACAACCTCAACATTGAAAAACACCAACAAATTCAACAACAACCTCAACATTGAAAAACAACAACAAACTCAACATTGAAAAACACCAACAAATTCAACATCAACCTCAACATTGAAAAACAACAACAACCTCAACATTTAAAAACACCAACAAATTCAACAACAACCTCAACGTTGAAAAACACCAACAAATTCAACAACAACCTCAACATTGAAAAACAACAACAACCTCAACATTGAAAAACACCAACAAACTCAACAACAACCTCAACATTGAAAAATAACAACAACCTCAACATTGAAAAACACCAACAAATTCAACAACAATCTCAAAATTGAAAAACACCAAAGAATTCAACAACAACCTCAACATTGAAAAACACCAACAAATTCAACAACAACCTCAACATTGAAAAACACCAACAAATTCAACAACAACCTCAACATTGAAAAACACCATCAAATTCAACAACAACCTCAGCATTGAAAAACAACAACAACCTCAACATTGAAAAGCACCAACAAATTCAACAACAACCTCAACATTGAAAAACAACAACAACCTCAACATTGAAAAACACCAACAAATTCAACAACAACTTCAACATGGAAAAACACCAACAAATTCAACAACAACCTCGAAATTGAAAAACACCAACAAATTCAACAACAACCTCAACTTTGAAAAACAACAACCTCAACATTGAAAAACAGCAACAAATTCAACAACAACCTCAAAATTGAAAAACAACAACAACCTCAACATTGAAAAACACCAACAAATTCAACAACAACCTCAACATTGAAAAACAACAACAAACTAAACATTGAAAAACACCAACAAATTCAACAACAACCTTAACATTGAAAAACAACAACAACCTCAACATTGAAAAACACCAACAAATTCAACAACAACCTCGAAATTGAAAAACACCAACAAATTCAACAACAAACTCAACATTGAAAAACACCAACAAATTCAACAACAACCTCAACATTGAAAAACAACAACAACCTCAACATTGAAAAACACCAACAAATTCAACAACAATCTCCACATTGAAAAGCACCAAGAAATTCAACAACAACCTCAACATTGAAAAACAACAACAACCTCAACATTGAAAAACACCAACAAATTCAACAACAACCTCAACATTGAAAAACAACAACAAACTCAACATTGAAAAACACCAACAAATTCAACAACAACCTCAACATTGAAAAACAACAACAAACTCAACATTGAAAAACACCAACAAATTCAACAACAACCTCAACATTGAAAAACAACAACAACCTCAACATTGAAAAACACCAACAAATTCAACAACAACCTCAACGTTGAAAAACACCAACAAATTCAACAACAACCTCAACAGTGAAAAACAACAACAACCTAAACATTGAAAAACACCAACAAATTCAACAACAACCTCAACATTGAAAAACAACAACAACCTCAACATTGAAAAACACCAACAAATTCAACAACAACCTCAACATTGAAAAACACCAACAAATACAACAACAACCTCAACATTGAAAAACAACAACAACCTCAAATTGAAAAACACCAACAAATTCAACAACAACCTCAACATTGAAAAACAACAACAACCTCAACATTGCAAAACACCAGCAAATTCAACAACCACCTCAACATTTAAAAACACCAACAATTTCAACAACAACCTCAACATTGAAAAACAACAACCATCTCAACATTGAAAAACAACAACCTCCACATTGAAAAACACCAACAAATTCAACAACAACTTCAACATTGAAAAACACCAACAAATTCAACAACAACCTCAACATTGAAAAACACCAACAAACTCAACAACAACCTCAACATTGAAAAATAACAACAACCTCAACATTGAAAAACACCAACAAATTCAACAACAACCTCAAAATTGAAAAACACCAAAGAATTCAACAACAACCTCAACATTGAAAACCACCAACAAATTCAACAACAACCTCAACATTGAAAAACACCAACAAATTCAACAACAACCTCAACATTGAAAAACAGCAACAACATCTCAACATTGAAAAACACCAACAAATTCAACAACAACTTCAACATTGAAAAACACCAACAAATTCAACAACAACCTCGACATTGAAAAACAGCATCAAATTCAACAACAACCTCAACATTGAAAAAGAACAACAACCTCAACATTGAAAAACACCAACAAATTCAACAACAACTTTAACATTGAAAAACAACAACAACCTCAACATTGAAAAACACCAACAAATTCAACAAAAACATCAACATTGAAAACACCAACAAATTCAACAACAACCTCAACATTTAAAAACGCCAACAAATTCAACAACAACCTCAACATTGAAAAACAACAACCTCAACATTGAAAAACACCAACAAATTCAACAAAAAGTTCAACATAGAAAAACACCAACAAATTCAACAACAACCCCGACATTGAAAAACACCAACAAATTCAACAACAACCTGAACTTTGAAAAACAGCAACAACCTCATCATGGAAAAACACCAACAAATTCAACAACAACCTCAACATTGAAAAACAACAACATCCTCAAAATTGAAAAACACCAACAAATTCAACAACAACCCCAACATTTAAAAACAAAAACAACCTCAGCATTGAAAAACACCAACAAATTCAACAACAACCTCAACATTGAAAAACACCAACAAATTCAACAACAACCTCAACATTGAAAAACACCAACAAACTCAACAACAACCTCAACATTGAAAAACAACAACAACCTCAACATTGAAAAACACCAACAAATTCAACAACAGCCTCAACATTGAAAAACACCAACAAATTCAACAACAACCTCAGCATTGAAAAACACCAACAAACTCAACATTGAAAAACACCAACAAATTCAACAACAACCTCAACATTGAAAAACAACAACAACCTCAACATTGAAAAACACCAACAAATTCAACAACAACCTCAACATTGAAAAACAACAACAAACTAAACATTGAAAAACACCAACAAATTAAACAACAACCTCAACATTGAAAAACAACAACAACCTCAACATTGAAAAACACCAACAAATTCAACAACAACCTCAACATTGAAAAACACCAACAAATTCAACAACAACCTCAACATTGAAAAACAACAACAACCTCAACATTGAAAAACACCAACAAATTCAACAACAACTTCAACATTGAAAAACACCAACAAATTCAACAACAACCTCGAAATTGAAAAACAGCAACAAATTCAACAACAACCTCAAAATTGAAAAACAACAACAACCTCAACATTCAAAAACACCAACAAATTCAACAACAACCTCAACATTGAAAAACAACAACAAACTAAACATTGAAAAACACCAACAAATTCAACAACAACCTTAACATTGAAAAACAACAACAACCTCAACATTGAAAAACACCAACAAATTCAACAACAACCTCGAAATTGGAAAACACCAACAAATTCAACAACAAACTCAACATTGAAAAACACCAACAAATTCAACAACAACCTCAACATTGAAAAACAACAACAACCTCAACATTGAAAAACACCAACAAATTCAACAACAATCTCCACATTGAAAAGCACCAACAAATTCAACAACAACCTCAACATTGAAAAACAACAACAACCTCAACATTGAAAAACACCAACAAATTCAACAACAACCTCAACATTGAAAAACAACAACAACCTCAACATTGAAAAACACCAACAAATTCAACAACAACCTCAACATTGAAAAACAACAACAACCTCAGCATTGAAAAACACCAACAAATTCAACAACAACCTCAACGTTGAAAAACACCAACAAATTCAACAACAACCTCAACTTTGAAAAACAACAACAACCTAAACATTGAAAAACACCAACAAATTCAACAACAACCTCAACATTGAAAAACAACAACAACCTCAACATTGAAAAACACCAACAAATTCAACAACAACCTCGAAATTGAAAAACACCAACAAATACAACAACAACTCAACATTGAAAAACAACAACAACCTCAAATTGAAAAACACCAACAAATTCAACAACAACCTCAACATTGAAAAACAACAACAACCTCAACATTGCAAAACACCAGCAAATTCATCAACAACCTCAACATTTAAAAACACCAACAATTTCAACAACAACCTCAACATTGAAAAACAACAACCATCTCTACATTGAAAAACACCAACAAATTCAACAACAACCTCAACATTGAAAAACAACAACAACCTCCACATTGAAAAACACCAACAAATTCAACAACAACCTCGACATTGAAAAACACCCTCAAATTCAAAATCAACCTCAACATTGAAAAACACCAACAACCTCAAAATTGAAAAAACACCAACAAATTCAACAACAACCTCAACATTTAAAAACAACAACAACCTCAACATTGAAAAACACCAACAAATTCAACAACAACCTCAACATTGAAAAACACCAACAAATTCAACAACAACCTCTACATTGAAAAACACCAACAAACTCAACAACAACCTCAACATTGAAAAATAACAACAACTTCAACATTGAAAAACACCAACAAATTCAACAACAACCTCAAAATTGAAAAACACCAAAGAATTCAACAACAACCTCAACATTGAAAAACACCAACAAATTCAACAACAACCTCAACATTGAAAAACACCAACAAATTCAACAACAACCTCAACATTGAAAAACAGCAACAACATCTCAACATTGAAAAACACCAACAAATTCAACAACAACTTCAACATTGAAAAACACCAACAAATTCAACAACAACCTCGACATTGAAAAACACCATCAAATTCAACAACAACCTCAGCATTGAAAAACAACAACAACCTCAACATTGAAAAACACCAACAAATTCAACAAAAACATCAACATTGAAAACACCAACAATTTCAACAACAACCTCAACATTTAAAAACGCCAACAAATTCAACAACAATCTCGACATTGAAAAACACCATCAAATTCAACAACAACCTCAACATTGAAAAACAACAACAACCTCAACATTGAAAAACACCAACAAATTCAACAACAACTTTAACATTGAAAAACAACAACAACCTCAACATTGAAAAACACCAACAAATTCAACAAAAACATCAACATTGAAAACACCAACAAATTCAACAACAACCTCAACATTTAAAAACGCCAACAAATTCAACAACAACCTCAACATTGAAAAACAACAACCTCAACATTGAAAAACACCAACAAATTCAACAAAAAGTTCAACATAGAAAAACACCAACAAATTCAACAACAACCCCGACATTGAAAAACACCAACAAATTCAACAACAACCTGAACTTTGAAAAACAGCAACAACCTCATCATGGAAAAACACCAACAAATTCAACAACAACCTCAACATTGAAAAACAACAACATCCTCAAAATTGAAAAACACCAACAAATTCAACAACAACCCCAACATTTAAAAACAAAAACAACCTCAGCATTGAAAAACACCAACAAATTCAACAACAACCTCAACATTGAAAAACACCAACAAATTCAACAACAACCTCAACATTGAAAAACACCAACAAACTCAACAACAACCTCAACATTGAAAAACAACAACAACCTCAACATTGAAAAACACCAACAAATTCAACAACAGCCTCAACATTGAAAAACACCAACAAATTCAACAACAACCTCAGCATTGAAAAACACCAACAAACTCAACATTGAAAAACACCAACAAATTCAACAACAACCTCAACATTGAAAAACAACAACAACCTCAACATTGAAAAACACCAACAAATTCAACAACAACCTCAACATTGAAAAACAACAACAAACTAAACATTGAAAAACACCAACAAATTAAACAACAACCTCAACATTGAAAAACAACAACAACCTCAACATTGAAAAACACCAACAAATTCAACAACAACCTCAACATTGAAAAACACCAACAAATTCAACAACAACCTCAACATTGAAAAACAAAAACAACCTCAACATTGAAAAACACCAACAAATTCAACAACAACTTCAACATTGAAAAACACCAACAAATTCAACAACAACCTCGAAATTGAAAAACACCAACAAATTCAACAACAACCTCAACTTTGAAAAACAACAACCTCAACATTGAAAAACAGCAACAAATTCAACAACAACATCAAAATTGAAAAACAACAACAACCTCAACATTCAAAAACACCAACAAATTCAACAACAACCTCAACATTGAAAAACAACAACAAACTAAACATTGAAAAACACCAACAAATTCAACAACAACCTTAACATTGAAAAACAACAACAACCTCAACATTGAAAAACACCAACAAATTCAACAACAACCTCGAAATTGGAAAACACCAACAAATTCAACAACAAACTCAACATTGAAAAACACCAACAAATTCAACAACAACCTCAACATTGAAAAACAACAACAACCTCAACATTGAAAAACACCAACAAATTCAACAACAATCTCCACATTGAAAAGCACCAACAAATTCAACAACAACCTCAACATTGAAAAACAACAACAACCTCAACATTGAAAAACACCAACAAATTCAACAACAACCTCAACATTGAAAAACAACAACAACCTCAACATTGAAAAACACCAACAAATTCAACAACAACCTCAACATTGAAAAACAACAACAAACTCAACATTGAAAAACACCAACAAATTCAACAACAACCTCAACATTGAAAAACAACAACAACCTCAACATTGAAAAACACCAACAAATTCAACAACAACCTCAACGTTGAAAAACACCAACAAATTCAACAACAACCTCAACATTGAAAAACAACAACAACCTAAACATTGAAAAACACCAACAAATTCAAGAACAACCTCAACATTGAAAAACAACAACAACCTCAACATTGAAAAACACCAACAAATTCAACAACAACCTCGAAATTGAAAAACACCAACAAATACAACAACAACCTCAACATTGAAAAACAACAACAACCTCAAATTGAAAAACACCAGCAAATTCAACAACAACCTCAACATTGAAAAACAACAACAACCTCAACATTGCAAAACACCAGCAAATTCAACAACAACCTCAACATTTAAAAACACCAACAATTTCAACAACAACCTCAACATTGAAAAACAACAACCATCTCTACATTGAAAAACACCAACAAATTCAACAACAACCTCAACATTGAAAAACAACAACAACCTCCACATTGAAAAACACCAACAAATTCAACAACAACCTCGACATTGAAAAACACCCTCAAATTCAAAATCAACCTCAACATTGAGAAACACCAACAACCTCAAAATTGAAAAAACACCAACAAATTCAACAACAACCTCAACATTTAAAAACAACAACAACCTCAACATTGAAAAACACCAACAAATTCAACAACAACCTCAACATTGAAAAACACCAACAAATTCAACAACAACCTCAACATTGAAAAACACCAACAAACTCAACAACAACCTCAACATTGAAAAATAACAACAACTTCAACATTGAAAAACACCAACAAATTCAACAACAACCTCAAAATTGAAAAACACCAAACAATTCAACAACAACCTCAACATTGAAAAACACCAACAAATTCAACAACAACCTCAACATTGAAAAACACCAACAAATTCAACAACAACCTCAACATTGAAAAACAGCAACAACATCTCAACATTGAAAAACACCAACAAATTCAACAACAACTTCAACATTGAAAAACACCAACAAATTCAACAACAACCTCGACATTGAAAAACACCATCAAATTCAACAACAACCTCAGCATTGAAAAACAACAACAACCTCAACATTGAAAAACACCAACAAATTAAACAAAAACATCAACATTGAAAACACCAACAAATTCAACAACAACCTCAACATTTAAAAACGCCAACAAATTCAACAACAACCTCAACATTGAAAAACAACAACCTCAACATTGAAAAACACCAACAAATTCAACAAAAAATTCAACATAGAAAAACACCAACAAATTCAACAACAACCCCGACATTGAAAAACACCAACAAATTCAACAACAACCTGAACTTTGAAAAACAGCAACAACCTCATCATGGAAAAACACCAACAAATTCAACAACAACCTCAACATTGAAAAACAACAACATCCTCAAAATTGAAAAACACCAACAAATTCAACAACAACCCCAACATTTAAAAACAACAACAACCTCAGCATTGAAAAACACCAACAAATTCAACAACAACCTCAACGTTGAAAAACACCAACAAATTCAACAACAACCTCAACATTGAAAAACACCAACAAACTCAACAACAACCTCAACATTGAAAAACAACAACAACCTCAACATTGAAAAACACCAACAAATTCAACAACAACCTCAACATTGAAAAACACCAACAAATTCAACAACAACCTCAACATTGAAAAACACCAACAAACTCAACAACAACCTCAACATTGAAAAACAACAACAACCTCAACATTGAAAAACACCAACAAATTCAACAACAGCCTCAACATTGAAAAACACCAACAAATTCAACAACAACCTCAGCATTGAAAAACACCAACAACCTCAACATTGAAAAACACCAACAAATTCAACAACAACCTCAACATTGAAAAACAACAACAACCTCAACATTGAAAAACACCAACAAATTCAACAACAACCTCAACATTGAAAAACAACAACAAACTAAACATTGAAAAACACCAACAAATTAAACAACAACCTCAACATTGAAAAACAACAACAACCTCAACATTGAAAAACACCAACAAATTCAACAACAACCTCAACATTGAAAAACAACAACAATCACAACATTGAAAAACACCAACAAATTCAACAACAACCTCAACATTGAAAAACAACAACAACCTCAACATTGAAAAACACCAACAAATTCAACAACAACCTCGACAATGAAAAACAACAAGAACCTCAACATTGAAAAACACCAACAAATTCAGCAACAACCTCAACATTGAAAAACAACAACAACCTCAAAATTGAAAAACACCAACAAATTCAACAACAACTTCAACATTGAAAAACACCAACAAATTCAACAACAACCTCAGCATTGAAAAACAACAACGACCTCAACATTGAAAAACACCAACAAATTCAACAACAACTTCAACATTGAAAAACACCAACAAATTCAACAAAGACCTCGAAATTGAAAAACACCAACAAATTCAACAACAACCTCAACTTTGAAAAACAACAACAACCTCAACATTGAAAAACACCAACAAACTCAACAACAACCTCAACATTGAAAAACAACAACAACCTCAACATTGAAAAAACCAACAAATTCAACAACAACCTCAACATTGAAAAACACCAACAAATTCAACAACATCCTCAGCATTGAAAAACACCAACAACCTCAACATTGAAAAACACCAACAAATTCAACAACAACCTCAACATTGAAAAACAACAACAACCTCAACATTGAAAAACACCAACAAATTCAACAACAACCTCAACATTGAAAAACAGCAACAAACTAAACATTGAAAAACACCAACAAATTAAACAACAACCTCAACATTGAAAAACAACAACAACCTCAACATTGAAAAACACCAACAAATTCAACAACAACCTCAACATTGAAAAACACCAACAAATTCAACAACAACCTCAACATTGAAAAACACCAACAAATTCAACAACAACCTCGAAGTTGAAAAACACCAACAAATTCAACAACAACTCAACATTAAAAAACGCCAACAAATTCAACAACAACCTCAACATTGAAAAACAACAACAACCTCAACATTGAAAAACACCAACAAAGTCAACAACAACCTCAACATTGAAAAGCACCAACAAATTCAACAACAACCTCAACATTGAAAAACAACAACAACCTCAACATTGAAAAACACCAACAAATTCAACAGTAACCTCAACATTGAAAAACAACAACAACCTCAACATTGAAAAACACCAACAAATTCAACAACAACCTCAACATTGAAAAACAACAACATACTCAACATTGAAAAACACCAACAAATTCAACAACAACCTCAACATTGAAAAACAACAACAACCTCAACATTGAAAAACACCAACAAATTCAACAACAACCTCAACATTGAAAAACACCAGCAAATTCAACAGCAACCTCAACATTGAAAAACAACAACAACCTCAACATTGAAAAACACCAACAAATTCAACAACAACTTCAACATTGAAAAACACCAACAAATTCAACAACAACCTCGAAATTGAAAAACACCAACAAATACAACAACAACCTCTACATTGAAAAACAACAACAACCTCAACATTGAAAAACACCAACAAATTCAACAACAACCTCAACATTGAAAAACAACAACAACCTCAACATTGCAAAACACCAGCAAATTCAACAACAACCTCAACATTTAAAAACAACAAAAATCACAACATTGAAAAACAACAACAAATTCAACAACAACCTCAGCATTGAAAAACAACAACAACCTCAACATTGAAAACCACCAACAAATTCAACAACAACCTCGACATTGAAAAACAACAACAACCTCAACATTGAAAAACACCAACAAATTCAGCAACAACCTCAACATTGAAGAACAACAACAACCTCAAAATTGAAAAACACCAACAAATTCAACAACAACTTCAACATTGAAAAACACGAACAAATTCAACAACAACCTCAGCATTGAAAAACAACAACAACCTCAACATTGAAAAACACCAACAAATTCAACAACAACCTCAACATTGAAAAACAACAACAACCTCAACATTGAAAAACACCAACAAATTCAACAACAACTTCAACATTGAAAAACACCAACAAATTCAACAACCTCGAAATTGAAAAACACCAACAAATTCAACAACAACCTCAACTTTGAAAAACAACAACAACATCAACATTGAAAAACACCAACAAAGTCAACAGCACCTCAAAATTGAAAAGCAACAACAACCTCAACATTGAAAAACACCAACAAATTCAACAACAACCTCAGCATTGAAAAACAACAACAACCTCAACATTGAAAAACACCAACAAATTCAACAACAACCTCAACATTGAAAAACAACAACAACCTCAATATTGAAAAACACCAACAAATTCAACAACAACTTCAACATTGAAAAACACCAACAAATTCAACAACAACCTCGAAATTGAAAAACACCAACAAATTCAACAACAACCTCAACTTTGAAAAACAACAACAACCTCAACATTGAAAAACACCTACAAACTCAACAACAACCTCAACATTGAAAAACAACAACAACCTCAACATTGAAAAACACCAACAAATTCAACAACAACTTCAACATTGAAAAACACCAACAAATTCAACAACAACCTCAGCATTGAAAAACACCAAAAACCTCAACATTGAAAAACAACAACAAATTCAACAACAACCTCAACATTGAAAAACAACAACAACCTCAACATTGAAAAACACCAACAAATTCAACAACAACCTCAACATTGAAAAACAACAACAAACTAAACATTGAAAAACACCAACAAATTAAACAACAACCTCAACATTGAAAAACAACAACAACCTCAACATTGAAAAACACCAACAAATTCAACAACAACCTCAACATTGAAAAACACCAACAAATTCAACAACAACCTCAACATTGAAAAACACCAACAAATTCAACAACAACCTCGAAGTTGAAAAACACCAACAAATTCAACAACAAACTCAACATTGAAAAACGCCAACAAATTCAACAACAACCTCAACATTGAAAAACAACAACAACCTCAAAATTGAAAAACACCAACAAAGTCAACAACAACCTCAACATTGAAAAGCACCAACAAATTCAACAACAACCTCAACATTGAAAAACAACAACAACCTCAACATTGAAAAACACCAACAAATTCAACAGTAACCTCAACATTGAAATACAACAACAACCTCAACATTGAAAAACACCAACAAATTCAACAACAACCTCAACATTGAAAAACAACAACAAACTCAACTTTGAAAAACACCAACAAATTCAACAACAACCTCAACATTGAAAAACAACAACAACCTCAACATTGAAAAACACCAACAAATTCAACAACAACCTCAACATTGAAAAACACCAACAAATTCAACAACAACCTCAGCATTGAAAAACAACAACAACCTCAACATTGAAAAACACCAGCAAATTCAACAGCAACCTCAACATTGAAAAACAACAACAACCTCAACATTGCAAAACACCAGCAAATTCAACAACAACCTCAACATTTAAAAACACCAACAATTTCAACAACAACCTCAACATTGAAAAACAACAACCATCTCTACATTGAAAAACACCAACAAATTCAACAACAACCTCAACATTGAAAAACAACAACAACCTTCACATTGAAAAACACCAACAAATTCAACAACAACCTTGACATTGAAAAACACCCTCAAATTCAAAATCAACCTCAACATTGAAAAACACCAACAACCTCAAAATTGAAAAAACACCAACAAATTCAACAACAACCTCAACATTTAAAAACAACAACAACCTCAACATTGAAAAACACCAACAAATTCAACAACAACCTCAACATTGAAAAACACCAACAAATTCAACAACAACCTCAACATTGAAAAACAACAACAACCTCAACATTGAAAAACACCAACAAATTCAACAACAACCTCAACATTGAAAAACACCAGCAAATTCAACAGCAACCTCAACATTGAAAAACAACAACAACCTCAACATTGAAAAACACCAACAAATTCAACAACAACTTCAACATTGAAAAACACCAACAAATTCAACAACAACCTCGAAATTGAAAAACACCAACAAATACAACAACAACCTCTACATTGAAAAACAACAACAACCTCAACATTGAAAAACACCAACAAATTCAACAACAACCTCAACATTGAAAAACAACAACAACCTCAACATTGCAAAACACCAGCAAATTCAACAACAACCTCAACATTTAAAAACAACAAAAATCACAACATTGAAAAACACCAACAAATTCAACAACAACCTCAGCATTGAAAAACAACAACAACCTCAACATTGAAAACCACCAACAAATTCAACAACAACCTCGACATTGAAAAACAACAACAACCTCAACATTGAAAAACACCAACAAATTCAGCAACAACCTCAACATTGAAGAACAACAACAACCTCAAAATTGAAAAACACCAACAAATTCAACAACAACTTCAACATTGAAAAACACGAACAAATTCAACAACAACCTCAGCATTGAAAAACAACAACAACCTCAACATTGAAAAACACCAACAAATTCAACAACAACCTCAACATTGAAAAACAACAACAACCTCAACATTGAAAAACACCAACAAATTC
This sequence comes from Isurus oxyrinchus, assembly GCA_026770705.1. Taxonomy (NCBI): domain Eukaryota; kingdom Metazoa; phylum Chordata; class Chondrichthyes; order Lamniformes; family Lamnidae; genus Isurus; species Isurus oxyrinchus. The sequence goes on from JANJGN010000380.1 coordinate 229,655, forward strand.
AACAACAACTTCAACATTGAAAAACACCAACAAATTCAACAACCTCGAAATTGAAAAACACCAACAAATTCAACAACAACCTCAACTTTGAAAAACAACAACAACATCAACATTGAAAAACACCAACAAAGTCAACAGCACCTCAAAATTGAAAAGCAACAACAACCTCAACATTGAAAAACACCAACAAATTCAACAACAACCTCAGCATTGAAAAACAACAACAACCTCAACATTGAAAAACACCAACAAATTCAACAACAACCTCAACATTGAAAAACAACAACAACCTCAATATTGAAAAACACCAACAAATTCAACAACAACTTCAACATTGAAAAACACCAACAAATTCAACAACAACCTCGAAATTGAAAAACACCAACAAATTCAACAACAACCTCAACTTTGAAAAACAACAACAACCTCAACATTGAAAAACACCTACAAACTCAACAACAACCTCAACATTGAAAAACAACAACAACCTCAACATTGAAAAACACCAACAAATTCAACAACAACTTCAACATTGAAAAACACCAACAAATTCAACAACAACCTCAGCATTGAAAAACACCAAAAACCTCAACATTGAAAAACAACAACAAATTCAACAACAACCTCAACATTGAAAAACAACAACAACCTCAACATTGAAAAACACCAACAAATTCAACAACAACCTCAACATTGAAAAACAACAACAAACTAAACATTGAAAAACACCAACAAATTAAACAACAACCTCAACATTGAAAAACAACAACAACCTCAACATTGAAAAACACCAACAAATTCAACAACAACCTCAACATTGAAAAACACCAACAAATTCAACAACAACCTCAACATTGAAAAACACCAACAAATTCAACAACAACCTCGAAGTTGAAAAACACCAACAAATTCAACAACAAACTCAACATTGAAAAACGCCAACAAATTCAACAACAACCTCAACATTGAAAAACAACAACAACCTCAAAATTGAAAAACACCAACAAAGTCAACAACAACCTCAACATTGAAAAGCACCAACAAATTCAACAACAACCTCAACATTGAAAAACAACAACAACCTCAACATTGAAAAACACCAACAAATTCAACAGTAACCTCAACATTGAAAAACAACAACAACCTCAACATTGAAAAACACCAACAAATTCAACAACAACCTCAACATTGAAAAACAACAACAAACTCAACATTGAAAAACACCAACAAATTCAACAACAACCTCAACATTGAAAAACAACAACAACCTCAACATTGAAAAACACCAACAAATTCAACAACAACCTCAACATTGAAAAACACCAACAAATTCAACAACAACCTCAGCATTGAAAAACAACAACAACCTCAACATTGAAAAACACCAGCAAATTCAACAGCAACCTCAACATTGAAAAACAACAACAACCTCAACATTGCAAAACACCAGCAAATTCAACAACAACCTCAACATTTAAAAACACCAACAATTTCAACAACAACCTCAACATTGAAAAACAACAACCATCTCTACATTGAAAAACACCAACAAATTCAACAACAACCTCAACATTGAAAAACAACAACAACCTCCACATTGAAAAACACCAACAAATTCAACAACAACCTCGACATTGAAAAACACCCTCAAATTCAAAATCAACCTCAACATTGAAAAACACCAACAACCTCAAAATTGAAAAAACACCAACAAATTCAACAACAACCTCAACATTTAAAAACAACAACAACCTCAACATTGAAAAACACCAACAAATTCAACAACAACCTCAACATTGAAAAACACCAACAAATTCAACAACAACCTCAACATTGAAAAACACCAACAAACTCAACAACAACCTCAACATTGAAAAATAACAACAACTTCAACATTGAAAAACACCAACAAATTCAACAACAACCTCAAAATTGAAAAACACCAAAGAATTCAACAACAACCTCAACATTGAAAAACACCAACAAATTCAACAACAACCTCAACATTGAAAAACACCAACAAATTCAACAACAACCTCAACATTGAAAAACAGCAACAACATCTCAACATTGAAAAACACCAACAAATTCAACAACAACTTCAACATTGAAAAACACCAACAAATTCAACAACAACCTCGACATTGAAAAACACCATCAAATTCAACAACAACCTTAGCATTGAAAAACAACAACAACCTCAACATTGAAAAACACCAACAAATTCAACAAAAACATCAACATTGAAAACACCAACAAATTCAACAACAACCTCAACATTTAAAAACGCCAACAAATTCAACAACAACCTCGACATTGAAAAACACCATCAAATTCAACAACAACCTCAACATTGAAAAACAACAACAACCTCAACATTGAAAAACACCAACAAATTCAACAACAACTTTAACATTGAAAAACAACAACAACCTCAACATTGAAAAACACCAACAAATTAAACAAAAACATCAACATTGAAAACACCAACAAATTCAACAACAACCTCAACATTTAAAAACGCCAACAAATTCAACAACAACCTCAACATTGAAAAACAACAACCTCAACATTGAAAAACACCAACAAATTCAACAAAAAGTTCAACATAGAAAAACACCAACAAATTCAACAACAACCCCGACATTGAAAAACACCAACAAATTCAACAACAACCTGAACTTTGAAAAACAGCAACAACCTCATCATGGAAAAACACCAACAAATTCAACAACAACCTCAACATTGAAAAACAACAACATCCTCAAAATTGAAAAACACCAACAAATTCAACAACAACCCCAACATTTAAAAACAAAAACAACCTCAGCATTGAAAAACACCAACAAATTCAACAACAACCTCAACATTGAAAAACACCAACAAATTCAACAACAACCTCAACATTGAAAAACACCAACAAACTCAACAACAACCTCAACATTGAAACACAACAACAACCTCAACATTGAAAAACACCAACAAATTCAACAACAGCCTCAACATTGAAAAACACCAACAAATTCAACAACAACCTCAGCATTGAAAAACACCAACAAACTCAACATTGAAAAACACCAACAAATTCAACAACAACCTCAACATTGAAAAACAACAACAACCTCAACATTGAAAAACACCAACAAATTCAACAACAACCTCAACATTGAAAAACAACAACAAACTAAACATTGAAAAACACCAACAAATTAAACAACAACCTCAACATTGAAAAACAACAACAACCTCAACATTGAAAAACACCAACAAATTCAACAACAACCTCAACATTGAAAAACACCAACAAATTCAACAACAACCTCAACATTGAAAAACAACAACAACCTCAACATTGAAAAACACCAACAAATTCAACAACAACTTCAACATTGAAAAACACCAACAAATTCAACAACAACCTCGAAATTGAAAAACACCAACAAATTCAACAACAACCTCAACTTTGAAAAACAACAACCTCAACATTGAAAAACAGCAACAAATTCAACAACAACCTCAAAATTGAAAAACAACAACAACCTCAACATTCAAAAACACCAACAAATTCAACAACAACCTCAACTTTGAAAAACAACAACAAACTAAACATTGAAAAACACCAACAAATTCAACAACAACCTTAACATTGAAAAACAACAACAACCTCAACATTGAAAAACACCAACAAATTCAACAACAACCTCGAAATTGGAAAACACCAACAAATTCAACAACAAACTCAACATTGAAAAACACCAACAAATTCAACAACAACCTCAACATTGAAAAACAACAACAACCTCAACATTGAAAAACACCAACAAATTCAACAACAATCTCCACATTGAAAAGCACCAACAAATTCAACAACAACCTCAACATTGAAAAACAACAACAACCTCAACATTGAAAAACACCAACAAATTCAACAACAACCTCAACATTGAAAAACAACAACAACCTCAACATTGAAAAACACCAACAAATTCAACAACAACCTCAACATTGAAAAACAACAACAAACTCAACATTGAAAAACACCAACAAATTCAACAACAACCTCAACATTGAAAAACAACAACAACCTCAACATTGAAAAACACCAACAAATTCAACAACAACCTCAACGTTGAAAAACACCAACAAATTCAACAACAACCTCAACATTGAAAAACAACAACAACCTAAACATTGAAAAACACCAACAAATTCAACAACAACCTCAACATTGAAAAACAACAACAACCTCAACATTGAAAAACACCAACAAATTCAACAACAACCTCGAAATTGAAAAACACCAACAAATACAACAACAACCTCAACATTGAAAAACAACAACAACCTCAAATTGAAAAACACCAACAAATTCAACAACAACCTCAACATTGAAAAACAACAACAACCTCAACATTGCAAAACACCAGCAAATTCAACAACAACCTCAACATTTAAAAACACCAACAATTTCAACAACAACCTCAACATTGAAAAACAACAACCATCTCTACATTGAAAAACACCAACAAATTCAACAACAACCTCAACATTGAAAAACAACAACAACCTCCACATTGAAAAACACCAACAAATTCAACAACAACCTCGACATTGAAAAACACCCTCAAATTCAAAATCAACCTCAACATTGAAAAACACCAACAACCTCAAAATTGAAAAAACACCAACAAATTCAACAACAACCTCAACATTTAAAAACAACAACAACCTCAACATTGAAAAACACCAACAAATTCAACAACAACCTCAACATTGAAAAACACCAACAAATTCAACAACAACCTCAACATTGAAAAACACCAACAAACTCAACAACAACCTCAACATTGAAAAATAACAACAACTTCAACATTGAAAAACACCAACAAATTCAACAACAACCTCAAAATTGAAAAACACCAAAGAATTCAACAACAACCTCAACATTGAAAAACACCAACAAATTCAACAACAACCTCAACATTGAAAAACACCAACAAATTCAACAACAACCTCAACATTGAAAAACAGCAACAACATCTCAACATTGAAAAACACCAACAAATTCAACAACAACTTCAACATTGAAAAACACCAACAAATTCAACAACAACCTCGACATTGAAAAACACCATCAAATTCAACAACAACCTCAGCATTGAAAAACAACAACAACCTCAACATTGAAAAACACCAACAAATTCAACAAAAACATCAACATTGAAAACACCAACAAATTCAACAACAACCTCAACATTTAAAAACGCCAACAAATTCAACAACAACCTCAACATTGAAAAACAACAACCTCAACATTGAAAAGCACCAACAAATTCAACAAAAAATTCAACATAGAAAAACACCAACAAATTCAACAACAACCCCGACATTGAAAAACACCAACAAATTCAACAACAACCTGAACTTTGAAAAACAGCAACAACCTCATCATGGAAAAACACCAACAAATTCAACAACAACCTCAACATTGAAAAACAACAACATCCTCAAAATTGAAAAACACCAACAAATTCAACAACAACCCCAACATTTAAAAACAACAACAACCTCAGCATTGAAAAACACCAACAAATTCAACAACAACCTCAACGTTGAAAAACACCAACAAATTCAACAACAACCTCAACATTGAAAAACACCAACAAACTCAACAACAACCTCAACATTGAAAAACAACAACAACCTCAACATTGAAAAACACCAACAAATTCAACAACAACCTCAACATTGAAAAACACCAACAAATTCAACAACAACCTCAACATTGAAAAACACCAACAAACTCAACAACAACCTCAACATTGAAAAACAACAACAACCTCAACATTGAAAAACACCAACAAATTCAACAACAGCCTCAACATTGAAAAACACCAACAAATTCAACAACAACCTCAGCATTGAAAAACACCAACAACCTCAACATTGAAAAACACCAACAAATTCAACAACAACCTCAACATTGAAAAACAACAACAACCTCAACATTGAAAAACACCAACAAATTCAACAACAACCTCAACATTGAAAAACAACAACAAACTAAACATTGAAAAACACCAACAAATTAAACAACAACCTCAACATTGAAAAACAACAACAACCTCAACATTGAAAAACACCAACAAATTCAACAACAACCTCAACATTGAAAAACACCAACAAATTCAACAACAACCTCAACATTGAAAAACACCAACAAATTCAACAACAACCTCGACGTTGAAAAACACCAACAAATTCAACAACAAACTCAACATTGAAAAACGCCAACAAATTCAACAACAACCTCAACAGTGAAAAACAACAACAACCTCAACATTGAAAAACACCAACAAAGTCAACAACAACCTCAACATTGAAAAGCACCAACAAATTCAACAACAACCTCAACATTGAAAAACAACAACAACCTCAACATTGAAAAACACCAACAAATTCAACAGTAACCTCAACATTGAAAAACAACAACAACCTCAACATTGAAAAACACCAACAAATTCAACAACAACCTCAACATTGAAAAACAACAACAAACTCAACATTGAAAAACACCAACAAATTCAACAACAACCTCAACATTGAAAAACAACAACAACCTCAACATTGAAAAACACCAACAAATTCAACAACAACCTCAACATTGAAAAACACCAACAAATTCAACAACAACCTCAACATTGAAAAACAACAACAACCTAAACATTGAAAAACACCAACAAATTCAACAACAACCTCAACATTGAAAAACAACGACAACCTCAACATTGAAAAACACCAACAAATTCAACAACAACCTCAACATTGAAAAACACCAACAAATTCAACAGCAACCTCAGCATTGAAAAACATCAACAACGTCAACATTGAAAAACAGCAGCAAATTCAACAGCAACCTCAACATTGAAAAACAACAACAACCTCAACATTGAAAAACACCAACAAATTCAACAACAACTTCAACATTGAAAAACACCAACAAATTCAACAACAACCTCGAAATTGAAAAACACCAACAAATACAACAACAACCTCTACATTGAAAAACAACAACAACCTCAACATTGAAAAACACCAACAAATTCAACAACAACCTCAACATTGAAAAACAACAACAACCTCAACATTGCAAAACACCAGCAAATTCAACAACAACCTCAACATTTAAAAACAACAACAATCACAACATTGAAAAACACCAACAAATTCAACAACAACCTCAACATTGAAAAACAACAACAACCTCAACATTGAAAAACACCAACAAATTCAACAACAACCTCGACATTGAAAAACAACAAGAACCTCAACATTGAAAAACACCAACAAATTCAGCAACAACCTCAACATTGAAAAACAACAACAACCTCAAAATTGAAAAACACCAACAAATTCAACAACAACTTCAACATTGAAAAACACCAACAAATTCAACAACAACCTCAGCATTGAAAAACAACAACGACCTCAACATTGAAAAACACCAACAAATTCAACAACAACTTCAACATTGAAAAACACCAACAAATTCAACAAAGACCTCGAAATTGAAAAACACCAACAAATTCAACAACAACCTCAACTTTGAAAAACAACAACAACCTCAACATTGAAAAACACCAACAAACTCAACAACAACCTCAACATTGAAAAACAACAACAACCTCAACATTGAAAAAACCAACAAATTCAACAACAACCTCAACATTGAAAAACACCAACAAATTCAACAACATCCTCAGCATTGAAAAACACCAACAACCTCAACATTGAAAAACACCAACAAATTCAACAACAACCTCAACATTGAAAAACAACAACAACCTCAACATTGAAAAACACCAACAAATTCAACAACAACCTCAACATTGAAAAACAACAACAAACTAAACATTGAAAAACACCAACAAATTAAACAACAACCTCAACATTGAAAAACAACAACAACCTCAACATTGAAAAACACCAACAAATTCAACAACAACCTCAACATTGAAAAACACCAACAAATTCAACAACAACCTCAACATTTAAAAACGCCAACAAATTCAACAACAACCTCAACATTGAAAAACAACAACCTCAACATTGAAAAGCACCAACAAATTCAACAAAAAATTCAACATAGAAAAACACCAACAAATTCAACAACAACCCCGACATTGAAAAACACCAACAAATTCAACAACAACCTGAACTTTGAAAAACAGCAACAACCTCATCATGGAAAAACACCAACAAATTCAACAACAACCTCAACATTGAAAAACAACAACATCCTCAAAATTGAAAAACACCAACAAATTCAACAACAACCCCAACATTTAAAAACAACAACAACCTCAGCATTGAAAAACACCAACAAATTCAACAACAACCTCAACGTTGAAAAACACCAACAAATTCAACAACAACCTCAACATTGAAAAACACCAACAAACTCAACAACAACCTCAACATTGAAAAACAACAACAACCTCAACATTGAAAAACACCAACAAATTCAACAACAACCTCAACATTGAAAAACACCAACAAATTCAACAACAACCTCAACATTGAAAAACACCAACAAACTCAACAACAACCTCAACATTGAAAAACAACAACAACCTCAACATTGAAAAACACCAACAAATTCAACAACAGCCTCAACATTGAAAAACACCAACAAATTCAACAACAACCTCAGCATTGAAAAACAACAACAACCTCAACATTGAAAAACACCAACAAATTCAACAACAACCTCAACATTGAAAAACAACAACAACCTCAACATTGAAAAACACCAACAAATTCAACAACAACCTCAACATTGAAAAACAACAACAAACTAAACATTGAAAAACACCAACAAATTAAACAACAACCTCAACATTGAAAAACAACAACAACCTCAACATTGAAAAACACCAACAAATTCAACAACAACCTCAACATTGAAAAACACCAACAAATTCAACAACAACCTCAACATTGAAAAACACCAACAAATTCAACAACAACCTCGACGTTGAAAAACACCAACAAATTCAACAACAAACTCAACATTGAAAAACGCCAACAAATTCAACAACAACCTCAACAGTGAAAAACAACAACAACCTCAACATTGAAAAACACCAACAAAGTCAACAACAACCTCAACATTGAAAAGCACCAACAAATTCAACAACAACCTCAACATTGAAAAACAACAACAACCTCAACATTGAAAAACACCAACAAATTCAACAGTAACCTCAACATTGAAAAACAACAACAACCTCAACATTGAAAAACACCAACAAATTCAACAACAACCTCAACATTGAAAAACAACAACAAACTCAACATTGAAAAACACCAACAAATTCAACAACAACCTCAACATTGAAAAACAACAACAACCTCAACATTGAAAAACACCAACAAATTCAACAACAACCTCAACATTGAAAAACACCAACAAATTCAACAACAACCTCAACATTGAAAAACAACAACAACCTAAACATTGAAAAACACCAACAAATTCAACAACAACCTCAACATTGAAAAACAACGACAACCTCAACATTGAAAAACACCAACAAATTCAACAACAACCTCAACATTGAAAAACACCAACAAATTCAACAGCAACCTCAGCATTGAAAAACATCAACAACGTCAACATTGAAAAACAGCAGCAAATTCAACAGCAACCTCAACATTGAAAAACAACAACAACCTCAACATTGAAAAACACCAACAAATTCAACAACAACTTCAACATTGAAAAACACCAACAAATTCAACAACAACCTCGAAATTGAAAAACACCAACAAATACAACAACAACCTCTACATTGAAAAACAACAACAACCTCAACATTGAAAAACACCAACAAATTCAACAACAACCACAACAACAACCTCAACATTGCAAAACACCAGCAAATTCAACAACAACCTCAACATTTAAAAACAACAACAATCACAACATTGAAAAACACCAACAAATTCAACAACAACCTCAACATTGAAAAACAACAACAACCTCAACATTGAAAAACACCAACAAATTCAACAACAACCTCGACATTGAAAAACAACAAGAACCTCAACATTGAAAAACACCAACAAATTCAGCAACAACCTCAACATTGAAAAACAACAACAACCTCAAAATTGAAAAACACCAACAAATTCAACAACAACTTCAACATTGAAAAACACCAACAAATTCAACAACAACCTCAGCATTGAAAAACAACAACGACCTCAACATTGAAAAACACCAACAAATTCAACAACAACTTCAACATTGAAAAACACCAACAAATTCAACAAAGACCTCGAAATTGAAAAACACCAACAAATTCAACAACAACATCAACTTTGAAAAACAACAACAACCTCAACATTGAAAAACACCAACAAACTCAACAACAACCTCAACATTGAAAAACAACAACAACCTCAACATTGAAAAAACCAACAAATTCAACAACAACCTCAACATTGAAAAACACCAACAAATTCAACAACATCCTCAGCATTGAAAAACACCAACAACCTCAACATTGAAAAACACCAACAAATTCAACAACAACCTCAACATTGAAAAACAACAACAACCTCAACATTGAAAAACACCAACAAATTCAACAACAACCTCAACATTGAAAAACAACAACAAACTAAACATTGAAAAACACCAACAAATTAAACAACAACCTCAACATTGAAAAACAACAACAACCTCAACATTGAAAAACACCAACAAATTCAACAACAACCTCAACATTGAAAAACACCAACAAATTCAACAACAACCTCAACATTGAAAAACACCAACAAATTCAACAACAACCTCGAAGTTGAAAAACACCAACAAATTCAACAACAACTCAACATTAAAAAACGCCAACAAATTCAACAACAACCTCAACATTGAAAAACAACAACAACCTCAACATTGAAAAACACCAACAAAGTCAACAACAACCTCAACATTGAAAAGCACCAACAAATTCAACAACAACCTCAACATTGAAAAACAACAACAACCTCAACATTGAAAAACACCAACAAATTCAACAGTAACCTCAACATTGAAAAACAACAACAACCTCAACATTGAAAAACACCAACAAATTCAACAACAACCTCAACATTGAAAAACAACAACATACTCAACATTGAAAAACACCAACAAATTCAACAACAACCTCAACATTGAAAAACAACAACAACCTCAACATTGAAAAACACCAACAAATTCAACAACAACCTCAACATTGAAAAACACCAGCAAATTCAACAGCAACCTCAACATTGAAAAACAACAACAACCTCAACATTGAAAAACACCAACAAATTCAACAACAACTTCAACATTGAAAAACACCAACAAATTCAACAACAACCTCGAAATTGAAAAACACCAACAAATACAACAACAACCTCTACATTGAAAAACAACAACAACCTCAACATTGAAAAACAGCAACAAATTCAACAACAACCTCAACATTGAAAAACAACAACAACCTCAACATTGCAAAACACCAGCAAATTCAACAACAACCTCAACATTTAAAAACAACAAAAAACACAACATTGAAAAACACCAACAAATTCAACAACAACCTCAGCATTGAAAAACAACAACAACCTCAACATTGAAAACCACCAACAAATTCAACAACAACCTCGACATTGAAAAACAACAACAACCTCAACATTGAAAAACACCAACAAATTCAGCAACAACCTCAACATTGAAGAACAACAACAACCTCAAAATTGAAAAACACCAACAAATTCAACAACAACTTCAACATTGAAAAACACGAACAAATTCAACAACAACCTCAGCATTGAAAAACAACAACAACCTCAACATTTAAAAACACCAACAAATTCAACAACAACCTCAACATTGAAAAACAACAACAACCTCAACATTGAAAAACACCAACAAATTCAACAACAACTTCAACATTGAAAAACACCAACAAATTCAACAACCTCGAAATTGAAAAACACCAACAAATTCAACAACAACCTCAACTTTGAAAAACAACAACAACATCAACATTGAAAAACACCAACAAAGTCAACAGCACCTCAAAATTGAAAAGCAACAACAACCTCAACATTGAAAAACACCAACAAATTCAACAACAACCTCAGCATTGAAAAACAACAACAACCTCAACATTGAAAAACACCAACAAATTCAACAACAACCTCAACATTGAAAAACAACAACAACCTCAACATTGAAAAACACCAACAAATTCAACAACAACTTCAACATTGAAAAACACCAACAAATTCAACAACAACCTCAGCATTGAAAAACACCAACAACCTCAACATTGAAAAACAACAACAAATTCAACAACAACCTCAACATTGAAAAACAACAACAACCTCAACATTGAAAAACACCAACAAATTCAACAACAACCTCAACATTGAAAAACAACAACAAACTAAACATTGAAAAACACCAACAAATTAAACAACAACCTCAACATTGAAAAACAACAACAACCTCAACATTGAAAAACACCAACAAATTCAACAACAACCTCAACATTGAAAAACACCAACAAATTCAACAACAACCTCAACATTGAAAAACACCAACAAATTCAACAACAACCTCAGCATTGAAAAACAACAACAACCTCAACATTGAAAAACACCAACAAATTCAACAACAACCTCAACATTGAAAAACAACAACAACCTCAACATTGAAAAACACCAACAAATTCAACAACAACTTCAACATTGAAAAACACCAACAAATTCAACAACAACCTCAGCATTGAAAAACACCAACAACCTCAACATTGAAAAACAACAACAAATTCAACAACAACCTCAACATTGAAAAACAACAACAACCTCAACATTGCAAAACACCAGCAAATTCAACAACAACCTCAACATTTAAAAACAACAACAATCACAACATTGAAAAACACCAACAAATTCAACAACAACCTCAACATTGAAAAACAACAACAACCTCAACATTGAAAAACACCAACAAATTCAACAGCAACCTCGACATTGAAAAACAACAAGAACCTCAACATTGAAAAACACCAACAAATTCAGCAACAACCTCAACATTGAAAAACAACAACAACCTCAAAATTGAAAAACACCAACAAATTCAACAACAACTTCAACATTGAAAAACACCAACAAATTCAACAACAACCTCAGCATTGAAAAACAACAACGACCTCAACATTGAAAAACACCAACAAATTCAACAACAACTTCAACATTGAAAAACACCAACAAATTCAACAAAGACCTCGAAATTGAAAAACACCAACAAATTCAACAACAACCTCAACTTTGAAAAACAACAACAACCTCAACATTGAAAAACACCAACAAACTCAACAACAACCTCAACATTGAAAAACAACAACAACCTCAACATTGAAAAAACCAACAAATTCAACAACAACCTCAACATTGAAAAACACCAACAAATTCAACAACATCCTCAGCATTGAAAAACACCAACAACCTCAACATTGAAAAACACCAACAAATTCAACAACAACCTCAACATTGAAAAACAACAACAACCTCAACATTGAAAAACACCAACAAATTCAACAACAACCTCAACATTGAAAAACAACAACAAACTAAACATTGAAAAACACCAACAAATTAAACAACAACCTCAACATTGAAAAACAACAACAACCTCAACATTGAAAAACACCAACAAATTCAACAACAACCTCAACATTGAAAAACACCAACAAATTCAACAACAACCTCAACATTGAAAAACACCAACAAATTCAACAACAACCTCGAAGTTGAAAAACACCAACAAATTCAACAACAACTCAACATTAAAAAACGCCAACAAATTCAACAACAACCTCAACATTGAAAAACAACAACAACCTCAACATTGAAAAACACCAACAAAGTCAACAACAACCTCAACATTGAAAAGCACCAACAAATTCAACAACAACCTCAACATTGAAAAACAACAACAACCTCAACATTGAAAAACACCAACAATTTCAACAGTAACCTCAACATTGAAAAACAACAACAACCTCAACATTGAAAAACACCAACAAATTCAACAACAACCTCAACATTGAAAAACAACAACATACTCAACATTGAAAAACACCAACAAATTCAACAACAACCTCAACATTGAAAAACAACAACAACCTCAACATTGAAAAACACCAACAAATTCAACAACAACCTCAACATTGAAAAACACCAGCAAATTCAACAGCAACCTCAACATTGAAAAACAACAACAACCTCAACATTGAAAAACACCAACAAATTCAACAACAACTTCAACATTGAAAAACACCAACAAATTCAACAACAACCTCGAAATTGAAAAACACCAACAAATACAACAACAACCTCTACATTGAAAAACAACAACAACCTCAACATTGAAAAACACCAACAAATTCAACAACAACCTCAACATTGAAAAACAACAACAACCTCAACATTGCAAAACACCAGCAAATTCAACAACAACCTCAACATTTAAAAACAACAAAAAACACAACATTGAAAAACACCAACAAATTCAACAACAACCTCAGCATTGAAAAACAACAACAACCTCAACATTGAAAACCACCAACAAATTCAACAACAACCTCGACATTGAAAAACAACAACAACCTCAACATTGAAAAACACCAACAAATTCAGCAACAACCTCAACATTGAAGAACAACAACAACCTCAAAATTGAAAAACACCAACAAATTCAACAACAACTTCAACATTGAAAAACACGAACAAATTCAACAACAACCTCAGCATTGAAAAACAACAACAACCTCAACATTGAAAAACACCAACAAATTCAACAACAACCTCAACATTGAAAAACAACAACAACCTCAACATTGAAAAACACCAACAAATTCAACAACAACTTCAACATTGAAAAACACCAACAAATTCAACAACCTCGAAATTGAAAAACACCAACAAATTCAACAACAACCTCAACTTTGAAAAACAACAACAACATCAACATTGAAAAACACCAACAAAGTCAACAGCACCTCAAAATTGAAAAGCAACAACAACCTCAACATTGAAAAACACCAACAAATTCAACAACAACCTCAGCATTGAAAAACAACAACAACCTCAACATTGAAAAACACCAACAAATTCAACAACAACCTCAACATTGAAAAACAACAACAACCTCAACATTGAAAAACACCAACAAATTCAACAACAACTTCAACATTGAAAAACACCAACAAATTCAACAACAACCTCAGCATTGAAAAACACCAACAACCTCAACATTGAAAAACAACAACAAATTCAACAACAACCTCAACATTGAAAAACAACAACAACCTCAACATTGAAAAACACCAACAAATTCAACAACAACCTCAACATTGAAAAACAACAACAAACTAAACATTGAAAAACACCAACAAATTAAACAACAACCTCAACATTGAAAAACAACAACAACCTCAACATTGAAAAACACCAACAAATTCAACAACAACCTCAACATTGAAAAACACCAACAAATTCAACAACAACCTCAACATTGAAAAACACCAACAAATTCAACAACAACCTCGAAGTTGAAAAACACCAACAAATTCAACAACAAACTCAACATTGAAAAACGCCAACAAATTCAACAACAACCTCAACATTGAAAAACAACAACAACCTCAAAATTGAAAAACACCAACAAAGTCAACAACAACCTCAACATTGAAAAGCACCAACAAATTCAACAACAACCTCAACATTGAAAAACAACAACAACCTCAACATTGAAAAACACCAACAAATTCAACAGTAACCTCAACATTGAAAAACAACAACAACCTCAACATTGAAAAACACCAACAAATTCAACAACAACCTCAACATTGAAAAACAACAACAAACTCAACATTGAAAAACACCAACAAATTCAACAACAACCTCAACATTGAAAAACAACAACAACCTCAACATTGAAAAACACCAACAAATTCTACAACAACCTCAACATTGAAAAACACCAACAAATTCAACAACAACCTCAACGTTGAAAAACAACAACAACCTAAACATTGAAAAACATCAACAAATTCAACAACAACCTCAACATTGAAAAACAACAACAACCTCAACATTGAAGAACACCAACAAATTCAACAACAACCTCAACATTGAAAAACACCAACAAATTCAACAACAACCTCAGCATTGAAAAACAACAACAACCTGAACATTGAAAAACACCAGCAAATTCAACAGCAACCTCAACATTGAAAAACAACAACAACCTCAACATTGAAAAACACCAACAAACTCAACAACAACCTCAACATTGAAAAACACCAGCAAATTCAACAGCAACCTCAACATTGAAAAACAACAACAACCTCAACATTGAAAAACACCAACAAACTCAACAACAACTTCAACATTGAAAAACACCAACAAATTCAACAACAACCTCAAAATTGAAAAACACCAACAAAGTCAACAACAACCTCAACATTTAAAAGCACCAACAAATTCAACAACAACCTCAAAATTGAAAAACAACAACAACCTCAACATTGAAAAACACCAACAAATTCAACAGTAACCTCAACATTGAAAAACAACAACAACCTCAACATTGAACAACACCAACAAATTCAACAACAACCTCAACATTGAAAAACAACACCAAACTCAACATTGAAAAACACCAACAAATTCAACAACAACCTCAACATTGAAAAACAACAACAACCTCAACATTGAAAAACACCAACAAATTCAACAACAACCTTAACATTGAAAAACACCAACAAATTCAACAACAACCTCAACATTGAAAAACAACAACCACCTCAACATTGAAAAACACCAACAAATTCAACAACAACCTCAACATTGAAAAACAACAACAACCTCAACATTGAAAAACACCAACAAATTCAACAACAACCTCAACATTGAAAAACACCAACAAATTCAACAACAACCTCAGCATTGAAAAACAACAACAACCTCCACATTGAAAAACACCAGCAAATTCAACAGCAACCTCAACATTGAAAAACAACAACAACCTCAACATTGAAAAACACCAACAAACTCAACAACAACTTCAACATTGAAAAACACCAACAAATTCAACAACAACCTCGAAATTGAAAAACACCAACAAATACAACAACAACCTCTACATTGAAAAACAACAACAACCTCAACATTGAAAAACACCAACAAATTCAACAACAACCTCAACATTGAAAAACAACAACAACCTCAACATTGCAAAACACCAGCAAATTCAACAACAACCTCAACATTTAAAAACAACAACAATCACAACATTGAAAAACACCAACAAATTCAACAACAACCACAACATTGAAAAACAACAACAACCTCAACATTGAAAAACACCAACAAATTCAACAACAACCTCGACATTTAAAAACAACAACGACCTCAACATTGAAAAACACGAACAAATTCAGCAACAACCTCAACATTGAAAAACAACAACAACCTCAAAATTGAAAAACACCAACAAATTCAACAACAACTTCAACATTGAAAAACACCAACAAATTCAACAACAACCGCAGCATTGAAAAACAACAACAACCTCAACATTGAAAAACACCAACAAATTCAACAACAACCTCAACATTGAAAAACAACAACAACCTCAACATTGAAAAACACCAACAAATTCAACAACAACTTCAACATTGAAAACCACCAACAAATTCAACAACAACCTCGAAATTGAAAAACACCAACAAATTCAACAACAACCTCAACTTTGAAAAACATTAACAACCTCAACATTGAAAAACACCAACAAATTCAACAACAACCTCAACATTGAAAAACAACAACAACCTCAACATTCAAAAACACCAACAAATTCAACAACAACCTCAACATTGAAAAACACCACAAATTCAACAACAACCTCAACATTGAAAAACACTAAAAAATCCAACAACAACCTCGAAATTGAAAAACACCAACAAATTCAACAACAAACTCAACATTGAAAAACACCAACAAATTCAACAACAACCTCAACATTGAAAAACAACAACAACCTCAACATTGAAAAACACCAACAAATTCAACAACAATCTCAACATTGAAAAGCACCAACAAATTCAACAACAACCTCAACATTGAAAAACAACAACAACCTCAACATTGAAAAACACCAACAAATTCAACAACAACCTCAACATTGAAAAACAACAACAACCTCAACATTGAAAAACAGCAACAAATTCAAGAACAACTTCAACATTGAAAAACTCCAGCAAATTCAACAACAACCTCGAAATTGAAAAACACCAACAAATACAACAACAACCTCAACATTGAAAAACAACAACAACCTCAACATTGAAAAACACCAACAAATTCAACAACAACCTCAACATTGAAAAACAACAACAACCTCGACATTGCAAAACACCAGCAAATTCAACAACAACCTCAACATTTAAAAACACCAACAAATTCAACAACAACCTCAACATTGAAAAACAACAACCATCTCAACATTGAAAAACACAAACAAATTCAACAACAACCTCAACATTGAAAAACAACAACAACCTCAACATTGAAAAACACCAACAAATTCAACAACAACTTCAACACTGAAAAACACCAACAAATTCAACAACAACATCAGCATTGAAAAACAACAACAACCTCAACATTGAAAAACACCAACAAATTCAACAACAACCTCAACATTGAAAAACAACAACAAACTCAACATTGAAAAACACCAACAAATTCAACATCAACCTCAACATTGAAAAACAACAACAACCTCAACATTTAAAAACACCAACAAATTCAACAACAACCTCAACGTTGAAAAACACCAACAAATTCAACAACAACCTCAACATTGAAAAACAACAACAACCTAAACATTGAAAAACACCAACAAATTCAACAACAACCTCAACATTGAAAAACAACAACAACCTCAACATTGAAAAACACCAACAAATTCAACAACAACCTCAACATTGAAAAACAACAACCATCTCAACATTGAAAAACACAAACAAATTCAACAACAACCTCAACATTGAAAAACACCAACAAATTCAACAACAACCTCAACATTGAAAAACAACAACAACCTCAACATTGAAAAACACCAACAAATTCAACAACAACCTCTAAATTGAAAAACACCAACAAATACAACAACAACCTCAACATTGAAAAACAACAACAACCTCAACATTGAAAAACACCAACAAATTCAACAGTAACCTCAACATTGAAAAACAACAACAACCTCAACATTGAAAAACACCAACAAATTCAACAACAACCTCAACATTGAAAAACAACAACAAACTCAACATTGAAAAACACCAACAAATTCAACAACAACCTCAACATTGAAAAACAACAACAACCTCAACATTGAAAAACACCAACAAATTCAACAACAACCTCAACATTGAAAAACACCAACAAATTCAACAACAACCTCAACATTGAAAAACAACAACAACCTAAACATTGAAAAACACCAACAAATTCAACAACAACCTCAACATTGAAAAACAACAACAACCTCAACATTGCAAAACACCAACAAATTCAACAACAACCTCAACATTGAAAAACAGCAACAAATTCAACAACAACCTCAGCATTGAAAAACAACAACAACCTCAACATTGAAAAACACCAGCAAATTCAACAGCAACCTCAACATTGAAAAACAACAACAACCTCAACATTGAAAAACACCAACAAATTCAACAACAACTTCAACATTGAAAAACACCAACAAATTCAACAACAACCTCGAAATTGAAAAACACCAACAAATACAACAACAACCTCTACATTGAAAAACAACAACAACCTCAACATTGAAAAACACCAACAAATTCAACAACAACCTCAACATTGAAAAACAACAACAACCTCAACATTGCAAAACACCAGCAAATTCAACAACAACCTCAACATTTAAAAACAACAACATTCACAACATTGAAAAGCACCAACAAATTCAACAACAACCTCAACATTGAAAAACAACAACAACCTCAACATTGAAAAACACCAACAAATTCAACAACAACCTCGACATTTAAAAACAACAACAACCTCAACATTGAAAAACACCAACAAATTCAGCAACAACCTCAACATTGAAAAACAACAACAACCTCAAAATTGAAAAACACCAACAAATTCAACAACAACTTCAACATTGAAAAACACCAACAAATTCAACAACAACCTCAGCATTGAAAAACAACAACAACCTCAACATTGAAAAACACCAACAAATTCAACAACAACCTCAACATTGAAAAACAACAACAACCTCAACATTGAAAAACACCAACAAATTCAACAACAACTTCAACATTGAAAACCACCAACAAATTCAACAACAACCTCGAAATTGAAAAACACCAACAAATTCAACAACAACCTCAACTTTGAAAAACAACAACAACCTCAACATTGAAAAACACCAACAAATTCAACAACAACCTCAAAATTGAAAAGCAACAACAACCTCAACATTGAAAAACACCAACAAATTCAACAACAACCTCAACATTGAAAAACAAGAACAAACTAAACATTGAAAAACTCCAACAAATTCAACAACAACCTCAACATTGAAAAACAACAACAACCTCAACATTCAAAAACACCAACAAATTCAACAACAACCTCAACATTGAAAAACGCCACAAATTCAACAACAACCTCAACATTGAAAAACACTAACAAATTCAACAACCTCGAAATTGAAAAACACCAACAAATTCAACAACAAACTCAACATTGAAAAACACCAACAAATTCAACAACAATCTCAACATTGAGAAGCACCAACAAATTCAACAACAACCTCAACATTGAAAAACAACAACAACCTCAACATTGAAAAACACCAACAAATTCAACAACAACCTCAGCATTGAAAAACAACAACAACCTCAACATTGAAAAACAGCAACAAATTCAACAACAACTTCAACATTGAAAAACTCCAGCAAATTCAACAACAACCTCGAAATTGAAAAACACCAACAAATACAACAACAACCTCAACATTGAAAAACAACAACAACCTAAACATTGAAAAACACCAACAAATTCAACAACAACCTCAACATTGAAAAACAACAACAACCTCAACATTGCAAAACACCAGCAAATTCAACAACAACCTCAACATTTAAAAACACCAACAAATTCAACAACAACCTCAACATTGAAAAACAACAACCATCTCAACATTGAAAAACACAAACAAATTCAACAACAACCTCAACATTGAAAAACAACAACAACCTCAACTTTGAAAAACACCAACAAATTCAACAACAACTTCAACACTGAAAAACACCAACAAATTCAACAACAACATCAACATTGAAAAACAACAACAACCTGAACATTGAAAAACACCAACAAATTCAACAACAACCTCAACATTGAAAAACAACAACAACCTCAACATTGAAAAACACCAACAAATTCAACAACAACCTCAACATTGAAAAACAACAACCATCTCAACATTGAAAAACACAAACAAATTCAACAACAACCTCAACATTGAAAAACACCAACAAATTCAACAACAACCTCAACATTGAAAAACAACAACAACCTCAACATTGAAAAACACCAACAAATTCAACAACAACTTCAACATTGAAAAACACCAACAAATTCAACAACAACCTCGAAATTGAAAAACACCAACAAATACAACAACAACCTCAACATTGAAAAACAACAACAACCTCAACATTGAAAAACACCAACAAATTCAACAACAACTTCAACATTGAAAAACACCAACAAATTCAACAACAACCTCAGCTTTGAAAAACAACAACAACCTCAACATTGAAAAACACCAACAAATTCAACAACAACCTCAACATTGAAAAACAACAACAACCTCAACATTGAAAAACACCAACAAATTCAACAACAACTTCAACATTGAAAAACACCAACAAATTCAACAACAACCTCGAAATTGAAAAACACCAACAAATTCAACAACAACCTCAACATTGAAAAACAACAACAACCTCAACATTGAAAAACACCAACAAATTCAACAACAACCTCAACATTGAAAAACAACAACCATCTCAACATTGAAAAACACAAACAAATTCAACAACAACCTCAACATTGAAAAACACCAACAAATTCAACAACAACCTCACATTGAAAAACAACAACAACCTCAACATTGAAAAACACCAACAAATTCAACAACAACTTCAACATTGAAAAACACCAACAAATTCAACAACAACCTCGAAATTGAAAAACACCAACAAATACAACAACAACCTCAACATTGAAAAACAACAACAACCTCAACATTGAAAAACACCAACAAATTCAACAGTAACCTCAACATTGAAAAACAACAACAACCTCAACATTGAAAAACACCAACAAATTCAACAACAACCTCAACATTGAAAAACAACAACAACCTCAACATTGAAAAACACCAACAAATTCAACAACAACCTCAACATTGAAAAACAACAACAACCTCAACATTGAAAAGCACCAACAAATTCAACAATAACCTCAACATTGAAAAACAACAACAACCTCAACATTGAAAAACACCAACAAATTCAACAACAACCTCAACATTGAAAAACAACAACAAACTCAACATTGAAAAACACCAACAAATTCAACAACAACCTCAACATTGAAAAACAACAACAACCTCAACATTGAAAAACACCAACAAATTCAACAACAACCTCAACATTGAAAAACACCAACAAATTAAACAACAACCTCAACATTGAAAAACAACAACAACCTAAACATTGAAAAACACCAACAAATTCAACAACAACCTCAACATTGAAAAACAACAACAACCTCAACATTGAAAAACACCAACAAATTCAACAACAACTTCAACATTGAAAAACACCAACAAATTCAACAACAACCTCAGCATTGAAAAACAACAACAACCTCAACATTGAAAAACACCAGCAAATTCAACAGCAACCTCAACATTGAAAAACAACAACAACCTCAACATTGAAAAACACCAACAAATTCAACAACAACTTCAACATTGAAAAACACCAACAAATTCAACAACAACCTCGAAATTGAAAAACACCAACAAATACAACAACAACCTCTACATTGAAAAACAACAACAACCTCAACATTGAAAAACACCAACAAATTCAACAACAACCTCAACATTGAAAAACAACAACAACCTCAACATTGCAAAACACCAGCAAATTCAACAACAACCTCAACATTTAAAAACAACAACAATCACAACATTGAAAAACACCAACAAATTCAACAACAACCTCAACATTGAAAAACAACAACAACCTCAACATTGAAAAACACCAACTATTTTCAACAACAACCTCGACATTTAAAAACAACAACAACCTCAACATTGATAAACACCAACAAATTCAGCAACAACCTCAACATTGAAAAACAACAACAACCTCAAAATTGAAAAACACCAACAAATTCAACAACAACTTCAAGATTGAAAAACACCATCAAATTCAACAACAACCGCAGCATTGAAAAACAACAACAACCTCAACATTGAAAAACACCAACAAATTCAACAACAACCTCAACATTGAAAAACAACAACAACCTCAACATTGAAAAACACCAACAAATTCAACAACAACTTCAACATTGAAAACCACCAACAAATTCAACAACATCCTCGAAATTGAAAAACACCAACAAATTCAACAACAACCTCAACTTTGAAAAACAACAACAACCTCAACATTGAAAAACACCAACAAATTCAACAACAACCTCAACATTGAAAAACAACAACAACCTGAACATTGAAAAACACCAACAAATTCAACAACAACCTCAACATTGAAAAACAACAACAACCTCAACATTGAAAAACACCAACAAATTCAACAACAACCTCAACATTGAAAAACAACAACAACCTCAACATTGAAAAACAACAACAACCTCAACATTGAAAAACACCAACAAATTCAACAACAACTTCAACATTGAAAAACACCAACAAATTCAACAACAACCTCAGCATTGAAAAACAACAACAACCTCAACATTGAAAAACACCAACAAATTCAACAACAACCTCAACATTGAAAAACAACAACAACCTCAACATTGAAAAACACCAACAAATTCAACAACAACTTCAACATTGAAAAACACCAACAAATTCAACAACAACCTCGAAATTGAAAAACACCAACAAATTCAACAACAACCTCAACATTGAAAAACAACAACAACCTCAACATTGAAAAACACCAACAAATTCAACAACAACCTCAACATTGAAAAACAACAACCATCTCAACATTGAAAAACACAAACAAATTCAACAACAACCTCAACATTGAAAAACACCAACAAATTCAACAACAACCTCACATTGAAAAACAACAACAACCTCAACATTGAAAAACACCAACAAATTCAACAACAACTTCAACATTGAAAAACACCAACAAATTCAACAACAACCTCGAAATTGAAAAACACCAACAAATACAACAACAACCTCAACATTGAAAAACAACAACAACCTCAACATTGAAAAACACCAACAAATTCAACAGTAACCTCAGCATTGAAAAACAACAACAACCTCAACATTGAAAAACACCAACAAATTCAACAACAACCTCAACATTGAAAAACAACAACAAACTCAACATTGAAAAACACCAACAAATTCAACAACAACCTCAACATTGAAAAACAACAACAACCTCAACATTGAAAAACACCAACAAATTCAACAATAACCTCAACATTGAAAAACAACAACAACCTCAACATTGAAAAACACCAACAAATTCAACAACAACCTCAACATTGAAAAACAACAACAAACTCAACATTGAAAAACACCAACAAATTCAACAACAACCTCAACATTGAAAAACAACAACAACCTCAACATTGAAAAACACCAACAAATTCAACAACAACCTCAACATTGAAAAACACCAACAAATTCAACAACAACCTCAACATTGAAAAACAACAACAACCTAAACATTGAAAAACACCAACAAATTCAACAACAACCTCAACATTGAAAAACAACAACAACCTCAACATTGAAAAACACCAACAAATTCAACAACAACCTCAACATTGAAAAACACCAACAAATTCAACAACAACCTCAGCATTGAAAAACAACAACAACCTCAACTTTGAAAAACACCAGCAAATTCAACAGCAACCTCAACATTGAAAAACAACAACAACCTCAACATTGAAAAACGCCAACAAATTCAACAACAACTTCAACATTGAAAAACACCAACAAATTCAACAACAACCTCGAAATTGAAAAACACCAACAAATACAACAACAACCTCCACATTGAAAAACAACAACAACCTCAACATTGAAAAACACCAACAAATTCAACAACAACCTCAACATTGAAAAACAACAACAACCTCAACATTGCAAAACACCAGCAAATTCAACAACAACCTCAACATTTAAAAACAACAACAATCACAACATTGAAAAGCACCAACAAATTCAACAACAACCTCAACATTGAAAAACAACAACAACCTCAACATTGAAAAACACCAACAAATTCAACAACAACCTCGACATTTAAAAACAACAACAACCTCAACATTGAAAAACACCAACAAATTCAGCAACAACCTCAACATTGAAAAACAACAACAACCTCAAAATTGAAAAACACCAACAAATTCAACAACAACTTCAACATTGAAAAACACCAACAAATTCAACAACAACCGCAGCATTGAAAAACAACAACAACCTCAACATTGAAAAACACCAACAAATTCAACAACAACCTCAACATTGAAAAACAACAACAACCTCAACATTGAAAAACACCAACAAATTCAACAACAACTTCAACATTGAAAACCACCAACAAATTCAACAACAACCTCGAAATTGAAAAACACCAACAAATTCAACAACAACCTCAACTTTGAAAAACAACAACAACCTCAACATTGAAAAACACCAACAAATTCAACAACAACCTCAACATTGAAAAACAACAACAACCTCAACATTCAAAAACACCAACAAATTCAACAACAACCTCAACATTGAAAAACACCACAAATTCAACAACAACCTCAACATTGAAAAACACTGAAAAATTCAACAACAACCTCGAAATTGAAAAACACCAACAAATTCAACAACAAACTCAACATTGAAAAACACCAACAAATTCAACAACAACCTCAACATTGAAAAACAACAACAACCTCAACATTGAAAAACACCAACAAATTCAACAACAATCTCAACATTGAAAAGCACCAACAAATTCAACAACAACCTCAAGATTGAAAAACAACAACAACCTCAACATTGAAAAACACCAACAAATTCAACAACAACCTCAACATTGAAAAACAACAACAACCTCAACATTGAAAAACAGCAACAAATTCAACAACAACTTCAACATTGAAAAACTCCAGCAAATTCAACAACAACCTCGAAATTGAAAAACACCAACAAATACAACAACAACCTCAACATTGAAAAACAACAACAACCTCAACATTGAAAAACACCAACAAATTCAACAACAACCTCAACATTGAAACACAACAACAACCTCAACATTGCAAAACACCAGCAAATTCAACAACAACCTCAACATTTAAAAACACCAACAAATTCAACAACAACCTCAACATTGAAAAACAACAACCATCTCAACATTGAAAAACACAAACAAATTCAACAACAACCTCAACATTGAAAAACAACAACAACCTCAACATTGAAAAACACCAACAAATTCAACAACAACTTCAACACTGAAAAACACCAACAAATTCAACAACAACATCAGCATTGAAAAACAACAACAACCTCAACATTGAAAAACACCAACAAATTCAACAACAACCTCAACATTGAAAAACAACAACAAACTCAACATTGAAAAACACCAACAAATTCAACATCAACCTCAACATTGAAAAACAACAACAACCTCAACATTTAAAAACACCAACAAATTCAACAACAACCTCAACGTTGAAAAACACCAACAAATTCAACAACAACCTCAACATTGAAAAACAACAACAACCTAAACATTGAAAAACACCAACAAATTCAACAACAACCTCAACATTGAAAAACAACAACAACCTAAACATTGAAAAACACCAACAAATTCAACAACAACCTCAACGTTGAAAAACACCAACAAATTCAACAACAACCTCAACATTGAAAAACAACAACAACCTAAACATTGAAAAACACCAACAAATTCAACAACAACTTCAACATTGAAAAACACCAAGAAATTCAACAACAACCTCGAAATTGAAAAACACCAACAAATACAACAACAACCTCAACATTGAAAAACAACAACAACCTCAACATTGAAAAACGCCAACAAATTCAACAACAACTTCAACATTGAAAAACACCAACAAATTCAACAACAACCTCAGCTTTGAAAAACAACAACAACCTCAACATTGAAAAACACCAACAAATTCAACAACAACCTCAACATTGAAAAACAACAACAACCTCAACATTGAAAAACACCAACAAATTCAACAACAACTTCAACATTGAAAAACACCAACAAATTCAACAACAACCTCGAAATTGAAAAACACCAACAAATTCAACAACAACCTCAACATTGAAAAACAACAACAACCTCAACATTGAAAAACACCAACAAATTCAACAACAACCTCAACATTGAAAAACAACAACCATCTCAACATTGAAAAACACAAACAAATTCAACAACAACCTCAACATTGAAAAACACCAACAAATTCAACAACAACCTCACATTGAAAAACAACAACAACCTCAACATTGAAAAACACCAACAAATTCAACAACAACTTCAACATTGAAAAACACCAACAAATTCAACAACAACCTCGAAATTGAAAAACACCAACAAATACAACAACAACCTCAACATTGAAAAACAACAACAACCTCAACATTGAAAAACACCAACAAATTCAACAGTAACCTCAACATTGAAAAACAACAACAACCTCAACATTGAAAAACACCAACAAATTCAACAACAACCTCAACATTGAAAAACAACAACAACCTCAACATTGAAAAACACCAACAAATTCAACAACAACCTCAACATTGAAAAACAACAACAACCTCAACATTGAAAAGCACCAACAAATTCAACAATAACCTCAACATTGAAAAACAACAACAACCTCAACATTGAAAAACACCAACAAATTCAACAACAACCTCAACATTGAAAAACAACAACAAACTCAACATTGAAAAACACCAACAAATTCAACAACAACCTCAACATTGAAAAACAACAACAACCTCAACATTGAAAAACACCAACAAATTCAACAACAACCTCAACATTGAAAAACACCAACAAATTAAACAACAACCTCAACATTGAAAAACAACAACAACCTAAACATTGAAAAACACCAACAAATTCAACAACAACCTCAACATTGAAAAACAACAACAACCTCAACATTGAAAAACACCAACAAATTCAACAACAACTTCAACATTGAAAAACACCAACAAATTCAACAACAACCTCAGCATTGAAAAATAACAACAACCTCAACATTGAAAAACACCAGCAAATTCAACAGCAACCTCAACATTGAAAAACAACAACAACCTCAACATTGAAAAACACCAACAAATTCAACAACAACTTCAACATTGAAAAACACCAACAAATTCAACAACAACCTCGAAATTGAAAAACACCAACAAATACAACAACAACCTCTACATTGAAAAACAACAACAACCTCAACATTGAAAAACACCAACAAATTCAACAACAACCTCAACATTGAAAAACAACAACAACCTCAACATTGCAAAACACCAGCAAATTCAACAACAACCTCAACATTTAAAAACAACAACAATCACAACATTGAAAAACACCAACAAATTCAACAACAACCTCAACATTGAAAAACAACAACAACCTCAACATTGAAAAACACCAACTATTTTCAACAACAACCTCGACATTTAAAAACAACAACAACCTCAACATTGATAAACACCAACAAATTCAGCAACAACGTCAACATTGAAAAACAACAACAACCTCAAAATTGAAAAACACCAACAAATTCAACAACAACTTCAAGATTGAAAAACACCATCAAATTCAACAACAACCGCAGCATTGAAAAACAACAACAACCTCAACATTGAAAAACACCAACAAATTCAACAACAACCTCAACATTGAAAAACAACAACAACCTCAACATTGAAAAACACCAACAAATTCAACAACAACTTCAACATTGAAAACCACCAACAAATTCAACAACATCCTCGAAATTGAAAAACACCAACAAATTCAACAACAACCTCAACTTTGAAAAACAACAACAACCTCAACATTGAAAAACACCAACAAATTCAACAACAACCTCAACATTGAAAAACAACAACAAACTCAACATTCAAAAACACCAACAAATTCAACATCAACCTCAACATTGAAAAACAACAACAACCTCAACATTGAAAAACACCAACAAATTCAACAACAACCTCAACGTTGAAAAACACCAACAAATTCAACAACAACCTCAACATTGAAAAACAACAACAACCTGAACATTGAAAAACACCAACAAATTCAACAACAACCTCAACATTGAAAAACAACAACAACCTCAACATTGAAAAACACCAACAAATTCAACAACAACTTCAACATTGAAAAACACCAACAAATTCAACAACAACCTCAGCATTGAAAAACAACAACAACCTCAACATTGAAAAACACCAGCAAATTCAACAGCAACCTCAACATTGAAAAACAACAACAACCTCAACATTGAAAAACACCAACAAATTCAACAACAACTTCAACATTGAAAAACACCAACAAATTCAACAACAACCTCGAAATTGAAAAACACCAACAAATACAACAACAACCTCTACATTGAAAAACAACAACAACCTCAACATTGAAAAACACCAACAAATTCAACAACAACCTCAACATTGAAAAACAACAACAACCTCAACATTGCAAAACACCAGCAAATTCAACAACAACCTCAACATTTAAAAACAACAACAATCACAACATTGAAAAACACCAACAAATTCAACAACAACCTCAACATTGAAAAACAACAACAACCTCAACATTGAAAAACACCAACTATTTTCAACAACAACCTCGACATTTAAAAACAACAACAACCTCAACATTGATAAACACCAACAAATTCAGCAACAACCTCAACATTGAAAAACAACAACAACCTCAAAATTGAAAAACACCAACAAATTCAACAACAACTTCAAGATTGAAAAACACCATCAAATTCAACAACAACCGCAGCATTGAAAAACAACAACAACCTCAACATTGAAAAACACCAACAAATTCAACAACAACCTCAACATTGAAAAACAACAACAACCTCAACACTGAAAAACACCAACAAATTCAACAACAACTTCAACATTGAAAACCACCAACAAATTCAACAACATCCTCGAAATTGAAAAACACCAACAAATTCAACAACAACCTCAACTTTGAAAAACAACAACAACCTCAACATTGAAAAACACCAACAAATTCAACAACAACCTCAACATTGAAAAACAACAACAAACTCAACATTCAAAAACACCAACAAATTCAACATCAACCTCAACATTGAAAAACAACAACAACCTCAACATTGAAAAACACCAACAAATTCAACAACAACCTCAACGTTGAAAAACACCAACAAATTCAACAACAACCTCAACATTGAAAAACAACAACAACCTGAACATTGAAAAACACCAACAAATTCAACAACAACCTCAACATTGAAAAACAACAACAACCTCAACATTGAAAAACACCAACAAATTCAACAACAACCTCAACATTGAAAAACAACAACAACCTCAACATTGAAAAACACCAACAAATTCAACAACAACTTCAACATTGAAAAACACCAACAAATTCAACAACAACCTCGAAATTGAAAAACACCAACAAATACAACAACAACCTCAACATTGAAAAACAACAACAACCTCAACATTGAAAAACACCAACAAATTCAACAACAACTTCAACATTGAAAAACACCAACAAATTCAACAACAACCTCAGCATTGAAAAACAACAACAACCTCAACATTGAAAAACACCAACAAATTCAACAACAACCTCAACATTGAAAAACAACAACAACCTCAACATTGAAAAACACCAACAAATTCAACAACAACTTCAACATTGAAAAACACCAACAAATTCAACAACAACCTCGAAATTGAAAAACACCAACAAATTCAACAACAACCTCAACATTGAAAAACAACAACAACCTCAACATTGAAAAACACCAACAAATTCAACAACAACCTCAACATTGAAAAACAACAACCATCTCAACATTGAAAAACACAAACAAATTCAACAACAACCTCAACATTGAAAAACACCAACAAATTCAACAACAACCTCACATTGAAAAACAACAACAACCTCAACATTGAAAAACACCAACAAATTCAACAACAACTTCAACATTGAAAAACACCAACAAATTCAACAACAACCTCGAAATTGAAAAACACCAACAAATACAACAACAACCTCAACATTGAAAAACAACAACAACCTCAACATTGAAAAACACCAACAAATTCAACAGTAACCTCAGCATTGAAAAACAACAACAACCTCAACATTGAAAAACACCAACAAATTCAACAACAACCTCAACATTGAAAAACAACACCAAACTCAACATTGAAAAACACCAACAAATTCAACAACAACCTCAACATTGAAAAACAACAACAACCTCAACATTGAAAAACACCAACAAATTCAACAATAACCTCAACATTGAAAAACAACAACAACCTCAACATTGAAAAACACCAACAAATTCAACAACAACCTCAACATTGAAAAACAACAACAAACTCAACATTGAAAAACACCAACAAATTCAACAACAACCTCAACATTGAAAAACAACAACAACCTCAACATTGAAAAACACCAACAAATTCAACAACAACCTCAACATTGAAAAACACCAACAAATTCAACAACAACCTCAACATTGAAAAACAACAACAACCTCAACATTGAAAAACACCAACAAATTCAACAATAACCTCAACATTGAAAAACAACAACAACCTCAACATTGAAAAACACCAACAAATTCAACAACAACCTCAACATTGAAAAACAACAACAAACTCAACATTGAAAAACACCAACAAATTCAACAACAACCTCAACATTGAAAAACAACAACAACCTAAACATTGAAAAACACCAACAAATTCAACAACAACCTCAACATTGAAAAACAACAACAACCTCAACATTGAAAAACACCAACAAATTCAACAACAACCTCAACATTGAAAAACACCAACAAATTCAACAACAACCTCAGCATTGAAAAACAACAACAACCTCAACTTTGAAAAACACCAGCAAATTCAACAGCAACCTCAACATTGAAAAACAACAACAACCTCAACATTGAAAAACGCCAACAAATTCAACAACAACTTCAACATTGAAAAACACCAACAAATTCAACAACAACCTCGAAATTGAAAAACACCAACAAATACAACAACAACCTCCACATTGAAAAACAACAACAACCTCAACATTGAAAAACACCAACAAATTCAACAACAACCTCAACATTGAAAAACAACAACAACCTCAACATTGCAAAACACCAGCAAATTCAACAACAACCTCAACATTTAAAAACAACAACAATCACAACATTGAAAAGCACCAACAAATTCAACAACAACCTCAACATTGAAAAACAACAACAACCTCAACATTGAAAAACACCAACAAATTCAACAACAACCTCGACATTTAAAAACAACAACAACCTCAACATTGAAAAACACCAACAAATTCAGCAACAACCTCAACATTGAAAAACAACAACAACCTCAAAATTGAAAAACACCAACAAATTCAACAACAACTTCAACATTGAAAAACACCAACAAATTCAACAACAACCGCAGCATTGAAAAACAACAACAACCTCAACATTGAAAAACACCAACAAATTCAACAACAACCTCAACATTGAAAAACAACAACAACCTCAAAATTGAAAAACACCAACAAATTCAACAACAACTTCAACATTGAAAACCACCAACAAATTCAACAACAACCTCGAAATTGAAAAACACCAACAAATTCAACAACAACCTCAACTTTGAAAAACAACAACAACCTCAACATTGAAAAACACCAACAAATTCAACAACAACCTCAACATTGAAAAACAACAACAACCTCAACATTCAAAAACACCAACAAATTCAACAACAACCTCAACATTGAAAAACACCACAAATTCAACAACAACCTCAACATTGAAAAACACTAAAAAATTCAACAACAACCTCGAAATTGAAAAACACCAACAAATTCAACAACAAACTCAACATTGAAAAACACCAACAAATTCAACAACAACCTCAACATTGAAAAACAACAACAACCTCAACATTGAAAAACACCAACAAATTCAACAACAATCTCAACATTGAAAAGCACCAACAAATTCAACAACAACCTCAAGATTGAAAAACAACAACAACCTCAACATTGAAAAACACCAACAAATTCAACAACAACCTCAACATTGAAAAACAACAACAACCTCAACATTGAAAAACAGCAACAAATTCAACAACAACTTCAACATTGAAAAACTCCAGCAAATTCAACAACAACCTCGAAATTGAAAAACACCAACAAATACAACAACAACCTCAACATTGAAAAACAACAACAACCTCAACATTGAAAAACACCAACAAATTCAACAACAACCTCAACATTGAAACACAACAACAACCTCAACATTGCAAAACACCAGCAAATTCAACAACAACCTCAACATTTAAAAACACCAACAAATTCAACAACAACCTCAACATTGAAAAACAACAACCATCTCAACATTGAAAAACACAAACAAATTCAACAACAACCTCAACATTGAAAAACAACAACAACCTCAACATTGAAAAACACCAACAAATTCAACAACAACTTCAACACTGAAAAACACCAACAAATTCAACAACAACATCAGCATTGAAAAACAACAACAACCTCAACATTGAAAAACACCAACAAATTCAACAACAACCTCAACATTGAAAAACAACAACAAACTCAACATTGAAAAACACCAACAAATTCAACATCAACCTCAACATTGAAAAACAACAACAACCTCAACATTTAAAAACACCAACAAATTCAACAACAACCTCAACGTTGAAAAACACCAACAAATTCAACAACAACCTCAACATTGAAAAACAACAACAACCTAAACATTGAAAAACACCAACAAATTCAACAACAACCTCAACATTGAAAAACAACAACAACCTAAACATTGAAAAACACCAACAAATTCAACAACAACCTCAACATTGAAAAACAACAACCATCTCAACATTGAAAAACACAAACAAATTCAACAACAACCTCAACATTGAAAAACACCAACAAATTCAACAACAACCTCAACATTGAAAAACAACAACAACCTCAACATTGAAAAACACCAACAAATTCAACAACAACTTCAACATTGAAAAACACCAACAAATTCAACAACAACCTCGAAATTGAAAAACACCAACAAATACAACAACAACCTCAACATTGAAAAACAACAACAACCTCAACATTGAAAAACACCAACAAATTCAACAGTAACCTCAACATTGAAAAACAACAACAACCTCAACATTGAAAAACAACAACAATCACAACATTGAAAAACACCAACAAATTCAACAACAACCTCAACATTGAAAAACAACAACAACCTCAACATTGAAAAACACCAACAAATTCAACAACAACCTCGACATTTAAAAACAACAACAACCTCAACATTGAAAAACACCAACAAATTCAGCAACAACCTCAACATTGAAAAACAACAACAACCTCAAAATTGAAAAACACCAACAAATTCAACAACAACTTCAAAATTGAAAAACACCAACAAATTCAACAACAACCGCAGCATTGAAAAACAACAACAACCTCAACATTGAAAAACACCAACAAATTCAACAACAACCTCAACATTGAAAAACAACAACAACCTCAACATTGAAAACCACCAACAAATTCAAGAACAACTTCAACATTGAAAACCACCAACAAATTCAACAACAACCTCGAAATTGAAAAACACCAACAAATTCAACAACAACCTCAACTTTCAAAAACAACAACAACCTCAACATTGAAAAACACCAACAAATTCAACAACAACCTCAACATTGAAAAACAACAACAACCTCAACATTCAAAAACACCAACAAATTCAACAACAACCTCAACATTGAAAAACACCACAAATTCAACAACAACCTCAACATTGAAAAACATTAAAAATTCAACAACAACCTCGAAATTGAAAAACACCAACAAATTCAACAACAAACTCAACATTGAAAAACACCAACAAATTCAACAACAACCTCAACATTGAAAAACAACAACAACCTCAACATTGAAAAACACCAACAAATTCAACAACAATCTCAACATTGAAAAGCACCAACAAATTCAACAACAACCTCAACATTGAAAAACAACAACAACCTCAACATTGAA
The DNA here is from genome assembly GCA_026770705.1 of Isurus oxyrinchus. Classification (NCBI taxonomy): domain Eukaryota; kingdom Metazoa; phylum Chordata; class Chondrichthyes; order Lamniformes; family Lamnidae; genus Isurus; species Isurus oxyrinchus. The sequence continues at coordinate 265,558 of JANJGN010000380.1, forward strand.
AAACACCAACAAATTCAACAACAACCTCAACATTGAAAAACAACAACAACCTCAACATTGAAAAACAGCAACAAATTCAAGAACAACTTCAACATTGAAAAACAACAGCAAATTCAACAACAACCTCGAAATTGAAAAACACCAACAAATACAACAACAACCTCAACATTGAAAAACAACAACAACCTCAACATTGAAAAACACCAACAAATTCAACAACAACCTCAACATTGAAAAACAACAACAACCTCAACATTGCAAAACACCAGCAAATTCAACAACAACCTCAACATTGAAAAACACCAACAAATTCAACAACAACCTCAACATTGAAAAACAACAACCATCTCAACATTGAAAAACACAAACAAATTCAACAACAACCTCAACATTGAAAAACAACAACAACCTCAACATTGAAAAACACCAACAAATTCAACAACAACCTCAACATTGAAAAACAACAACAAACTCAACATTGAAAAACACCAACAAATTCAACATCAACCTCAACATTGAAAAACAACAACAACCTCAACATTTAAAAACACCAACAAATTCAACAACAACCTCAACGTTGAAAAACACCAACAAATTCAACAACAACCTCAACATTGAAAAACAACAATAACCTAAACATTGATAAACACCAACAAATTCAACAACTACCTCAACATTGAAAAACAACAACAACCTCAACATTGAAAAACACCAACAAATTCAACAACAACCTCAACATTGAAAAACAACAACCATCTCAACATTGAAAAACACAAACAAATTCAACAACAACCTCAACATTGAAAAACACCAACAAATTCAACAACAACCTCAACATTGAAAAACAACAACAACCTCAACATTGAAAAACACCAACAAATTCAACAACAACTTCAACATTGAAAAACACCAACAAATTCAACAACAACCTCGAAATTGAAAAACACCAACAAATACAACAACAACCTCAACATTGAAAAACAACAACAACCTCAACATTGAAAAACACCAACAAATTCAACAGTAACCTCAACATTGAAAAACAACAACAACCTCAACATTGAAAAACACCAACAAATTCAACAACAACCTCAACATTGAAAAACAACAACAAACTCAACATTGAAAAACACCAACAAATTCAACAACAACCTCAACATTGAAAAACAACAACAACCTCAACATTGAAAAACACCAACAAATTCAACAACAACCTCTACATTGAAAAACACCAACAAATTCAACAACAACCTCAACATTGAAAAACAACAACAACCTAAACATTGAAAAACACCAACAAATTCAACAACAACCTCAACATTGAAAAACAACAACAACCTCAACATTGAAAAACACCAACAAATTCAACAACAACCTCAACATTGAAAAACACCAACAAATTCAACAACAACCTCAGCATTGAAAAACAACAACAACCTCAACATTGAAAAACACCAGCAAATTCAACAGCAACCTCAACATTGAAAAACAACAACAACCTCAACATTGAAAAACACCAACAAATTCAACAACAACTTCAACATTGAAAAACACCAACAAATTCAACAACAACCTCGAAATTGAAAAACACCAACAAATACAACAACAACCTCTACATTGAAAAACAACAACAACCTCAACATTGAAAAACACCAACAAATTCAACAACAACCTCAACATTGAAAAACAACAACAACCTCAACATTGCAAAACACCAGCAAATTCAACAACAACCTCAACATTTAAAAACAACAACAATCACAACATTGAAAAACACCAACAAATTCAACAACAACCTCAACATTGAAAAACAACAACAACCTCAACATTGAAAAACACCAACAAATTCAACAACAACCTCGACATTTAAAAACAACAACAACCTCAACATTGAAAAACACCAACAAATTCAGCAACAACCTCAACATTGAAAAACAACAACAACCTCAAAATTGAAAAACACCAACAAATTCAACAACAACTTCAACATTGAAAAACAACAACAAATTCAACAACAACCTCAGCATTGAAAAACAACAACAACCTCAACATTGAAAAACACCAACAAATTCAACAACAACCTCAACATTGAAAAACAACAACAACCTCAACATTGAAAAACACCAACAAATTCAACAACAACTTCAACATTGAAAACCACCAACAAATTCAACAACAACCTCGAAATTGAAAAACACCAACAAATTCAACAACAACCTCAACTTTGAAAAACAACAACAACCTCAACATTGAAAAACACCAACAAATTCAACAACAACCTCAAAATTGAAAAGCAACAACAACCTCAACATTGAAAAACACCAACAAATTCAACAACAACCTCAACATTGAAAAACAACAACAACCTCAACATTGAAAAACACCAACAAATTCAACAACAACCTCAACATTGAAAAACAACAACAAACTCAACATTGAAAAACACCAACAAATTCAACATCAACCTCAACATTGAAAAACAACAACAACCTCAACATTTAAAAACACCAACAAATTCAACAACAACCTCAACGTTGAATAACACCAACAAATTCAACAACAACCTCAACATTGAAAAACAACAATAACCTAAACATTGATAAACACCAACAAATTCAACAACTACCTCAACATTGAAAAACAACAACAACCTCAACATTGAAAAACACCAACAAATTCAACAACAACCTCAACATTGAAAAACAACAACCATCTCAACATTGAAAAACACAAACAAATTCAACAACAACCTCAACATTGAAAAACACCAACAAATTCAACAACAACCTCAACATTGAAAAACAACAACAACCTCAACATTGAAAAACACCAACAAATTCAACAACAACTTCAACATTGAAAAACACCAACAAATTCAACAACAACCTCGAAATTGAATAACACCAACAAATACAACAACAACCTCAACATTGAAAAACAACAACAACCTCAACATTGAAAAACACCAACAAATTCAACAGTAACCTCAACATTGAAAAACAACAACAACCTCAACATTGAAAAACACCAACAAATTCAACAACAACCTCAACATTGAAAAACAACAACAAACTCAACATTGAAAAACACCAACAAATTCAACAACAACCTCAACATTGAAAAACAACAACAACCTCAACATTGAAAAACACCAACAAATTCAACAACAACCTCTACATTGAAAAACACCAACAAATTCAACAACAACCTCAACATTGAAAAACAACAACAACCTAAACATTGAAAAACACCAACAAATTCAACAACAACGTCAACATTGAAAAACAACAACAACCTCAACATTGAAAAACACCAACAAATTCAACAACAACCTCAACATTGAAAAACACCAACAAATTCAACAACAACCTCAGCATTGAAAAACAACAACAACCTCAACATTGAAAAACACCAGCAAATTCAACAGCAACCTCAACATTGAAAAACAACAACAACCTCAACATTGAAAAACACCAACAAATTCAACAACAACTTCAACATTGAAAAACACCAACAAATTCAACAACAACCTCGAAATTGAAAAACACCAACAAATACAACAACAACCTCTACATTGAAAAACAACAACAACCTCAACATTGAAAAACACCAACAAATTCAACAACAACCTCAACATTGAAAAACAACAACAACCTCAACATTGCAAAACACCAGCAAATTCAACAACAACCTCAACATTTAAAAACAACAACAATCACAACATTGAAAAACACCAACAAATTCAACAACAACCTCAACATTGAAAAACAACAACAACCTCAACATTGAAAAACACCAACAAATTCAACAACAACCTCGACATTTAAAAACAACAACAACCTCAACATTGAAAAACACCAACAAATTCAGCAACAACCTCAACATTGAAAAACAACAACAACCTCAAAATTGAAAAACACCAACAAATTCAACAACAACTTCAACATTGAAAAACAACAACAAATTCAACAACAACCTCAGCATTGAAAAACAACAACAACCTCAACATTGAAAAACACCAACAAATTCAACAACAACCTCAACATTGAAAAACAACAACAACCTCAACATTGAAAAACACCAACAAATTCAACAACAACTTCAACATTGAAAACCACCAACAAATTCAACAACAACCTCGAAATTGAAAAACACCAACAAATTCAACAACAACCTCAACTTTGAAAAACAACAACAACCTCAACATTGAAAAACACCAACAAATTCAACAACAACCTCAAAATTGAAAAGCAACAACAACCTCAACATTGAAAAACACCAACAAATTCAACAACAACCTCAACATTGAAAAACAACAACAACCTCAACATTGAAAAACACCAACAAATTCAACAACAACCTCAACATTGAAAAACAACAACAACCTCAACATTGAAAAACACCAACAAATTCAACAACAACCTCAACATTGAAAAACAACAACCATCTCAACATTGAAAAACACAAACAAATTCAACAACAACCTCAACATTGAAAAACACCAACAAATTCAACAACAACCTCAACATTGAAAAACAACAACAACCTCAACATTGAAAAACACCAACAAATTCAACAACAACTTCAACATTGAAAAACACCAACAAATTCAACAACAACCTCGAAATTGAAAAACACCAACAAATACAACAACAACCTCAACATTGAAAAACAACAACAACCTCAACATTGAAAAACACCAACAAATTCAACAGTAACCTCAACATTGAAAAACAACAACAACCTCAACATTGAAAAACACCAACAAATTCAACAACAACCTCAACATTGAAAAACAACAACAAACTCAACATTGAAAAACACCAACAAATTCAACAACAACCTCAACATTGAAAAACAACAACAACCTCAACATTGAAAAACACCAACAAATTCAACAACAACCTCTACATTGAAAAACACCAACAAATTCAACAACAACCTCAACATTGAAAAACAACAACAACCTAAACATTGAAAAACACCAACAAATTCAACAACAACCTCAACATTGAAAAACAACAACAACCTCAACATTGAAAAACACCAACAAATTCAACAACAACCTCAACATTGAAAAACACCAACAAATTCAACAACAACCTCAGCATTGAAAAACAACAACAACCTCAACATTGAAAAACACCAGCAAATTCAACAGCAACCTCAACATTGAAAAACAACAACAACCTCAACATTGAAAAACACCAACAAATTCAACAACAACTTCAACATTGAAAAACACCAACAAATTCAACAACAACCTCGAAATTGAAAAACACCAACAAATACAACAACAACCTCTACATTGAAAAACAACAACAACCTCAACATTGAAAAACACCAACAAATTCAACAACAACCTCAACATTGAAAAACAACAACAACCTCAACATTGCAAAACACCAGCAAATTCAACAACAACCTCAACATTTAAAAACAACAACAATCACAACATTGAAAAACACCAACAAATTCAACAACAACCTCAACATTGAAAAACAACAACAACCTCAACATTGAAAAACACCAACAAATTCAACAACAACCTCGACATTTAAAAACAACAACAACCTCAACATTGAAAAACACCAACAAATTCAGCAACAACCTCAACATTGAAAAACAACAACAACCTCAAAATTGAAAAACACCAACAAATTCAACAACAACTTCAACATTGAAAAACAACAACAAATTCAACAACAACCTCAGCATTGAAAAACAACAACAACCTCAACATTGAAAAACACCAACAAATTCAACAACAACCTCAACATTGAAAAACAACAACAACCTCAACATTGAAAAACACCAACAAATTCAACAACAACTTCAACATTGAAAACCACCAACAAATTCAACAACAACCTCGAAATTGAAAAACACCAACAAATTCAACAACAACCTCAACTTTGAAAAACAACAACAACCTCAACATTGAAAAACACCAACAAATTCAACAACAACCTCAAAATTGAAAAGCAACAACAACCTCAACATTGAAAAACACCAACAAATTCAACAACAACCTCAACATTGAAAAACAACAACAACCTCAACATTGAAAAACTCCAACAAATTCAACAACAACCTCAACATTGAAAAACAACAACAACCTCAACATTCAAAAACACCAACAAATTCAACAACAACCTCAACATTTAAAAACACCACAAATTCAACAACAACTTCAACATTGAAAAACACTAACAAATTCAACAACCTCGAAATTGAAAAACACCAACAAATTCAACATCAACCTCAACATTGAAAAACAACAACAACCTCAACATTTAAAAACACCAACAAATTCAACAACAACCTCAACGTTGAAAAACACCAACAAATTCAACAACAACCTCAACATTGAAAAACAACAATAACCTAAACATTGATAAACACCAACAAATTCAACAACTACCTCAACATTGAAAAACAACAACAACCTCAACATTGAAAAACACCAACAAATTCAACAACAACCTCAACATTGAAAAACAACAACCATCTCAACATTGAAAAACACAAACAAATTCAACAACAACCTCAACATTGAAAAACACCAACAAATTCAACAACAACCTCAACATTGAAAAACAACAACAACCTCAACATTGAAAAACACCAACAAATTCAACAACAACTTCAACATTGAAAAACACCAACAAATTCAACAACAACCTCGAAATTGAATAACACCAACAAATACAACAACAACCTCAACATTGAAAAACAACAACAACCTCAACATTGAAAAACACCAACAAATTCAACAGTAACCTCAACATTGAAAAACAACAACAACCTCAACATTGAAAAACACCAACAAATTCAACAACAACCTCAACATTGAAAAACAACAACAAACTCAACATTGAAAAACACCAACAAATTCAACAACAACCTCAACATTGAAAAACAACAACAACCTCAACATTGAAAAACACCAACAAATTCAACAACAACCTCTACATTGAAAAACACCAACAAATTCAACAACAACCTCAACATTGAAAAACAACAACAACCTAAACATTGAAAAACACCAACAAATTCAACAACAACGTCAACATTGAAAAACAACAACAACCTCAACATTGAAAAACACCAACAAATTCAACAACAACCTCAACATTGAAAAACACCAACAAATTCAACAACAACCTCAGCATTGAAAAACAACAACAACCTCAACATTGAAAAACACCAGCAAATTCAACAGCAACCTCAACATTGAAAAACAACAACAACCTCAACATTGAAAAACACCAACAAATTCAACAACAACTTCAACATTGAAAAACACCAACAAATTCAACAACAACCTCGAAATTGAAAAACACCAACAAATACAACAACAACCTCTACATTGAAAAACAACAACAACCTCAACATTGAAAAACACCAACAAATTCAACAACAACCTCAACATTGAAAAACAACAACAACCTCAACATTGCAAAACACCAGCAAATTCAACAACAACCTCAACATTTAAAAACAACAACAATCACAACATTGAAAAACACCAACAAATTCAACAACAACCTCAACATTGAAAAACAACAACAACCTCAACATTGAAAAACACCAACAAATTCAACAACAACCTCGACATTTAAAAACAACAACAACCTCAACATTGAAAAACACCAACAAATTCAGCAACAACCTCAACATTGAAAAACAACAACAACCTCAAAATTGAAAAACACCAACAAATTCAACAACAACTTCAACATTGAAAAACAACAACAAATTCAACAACAACCTCAGCATTGAAAAACAACAACAACCTCAACATTGAAAAACACCAACAAATTCAACAACAACCTCAACATTGAAAAACAACAACAACCTCAACATTGAAAAACACCAACAAATTCAACAACAACTTCAACATTGAAAACCACCAACAAATTCAACAACAACCTCGAAATTGAAAAACACCAACAAATTCAACAACAACCTCAACTTTGAAAAACAACAACAACCTCAACATTGAAAAACACCAACAAATTCAACAACAACCTCAAAATTGAAAAGCAACAACAACCTCAACATTGAAAAACACCAACAAATTCAACAACAACCTCAACATTGAAAAACAACAACAACCTCAACATTGAAAAACACCAACAAATTCAACAACAACCTCAACATTGAAAAACAACAACAACCTCAACATTGAAAAACACCAACAAATTCAACAACAACCTCAACATTGAAAAACAACAACCATCTCAACATTGAAAAACACAAACAAATTCAACAACAACCTCAACATTGAAAAACACCAACAAATTCAACAACAACCTCAACATTGAAAAACAACAACAACCTCAACATTGAAAAACACCAACAAATTCAACAACAACTTCAACATTGAAAAACACCAACAAATTCAACAACAACCTCGAAATTGAAAAACACCAACAAATACAACAACAACCTCAACATTGAAAAACAACAACAACCTCAACATTGAAAAACACCAACAAATTCAACAGTAACCTCAACATTGAAAAACAACAACAACCTCAACATTGAAAAACACCAACAAATTCAACAACAACCTCAACATTGAAAAACAACAACAAACTCAACATTGAAAAACACCAACAAATTCAACAACAACCTCAACATTGAAAAACAACAACAACCTCAACATTGAAAAACACCAACAAATTCAACAACAACCTCTACATTGAAAAACACCAACAAATTCAACAACAACCTCAACATTGAAAAACAACAACAACCTAAACATTGAAAAACACCAACAAATTCAACAACAACCTCAACATTGAAAAACAACAACAACCTCAACATTGAAAAACACCAACAAATTCAACAACAACCTCAACATTGAAAAACACCAACAAATTCAACAACAACCTCAGCATTGAAAAACAACAACAACCTCAACATTGAAAAACACCAGCAAATTCAACAGCAACCTCAACATTGAAAAACAACAACAACCTCAACATTGAAAAACACCAACAAATTCAACAACAACTTCAACATTGAAAAACACCAACAAATTCAACAACAACCTCGAAATTGAAAAACACCAACAAATACAACAACAACCTCTACATTGAAAAACAACAACAACCTCAACATTGAAAAACACCAACAAATTCAACAACAACCTCAACATTGAAAAACAACAACAACCTCAACATTGCAAAACACCAGCAAATTCAACAACAACCTCAACATTTAAAAACAACAACAATCACAACATTGAAAAACACCAACAAATTCAACAACAACCTCAACATTGAAAAACAACAACAACCTCAACATTGAAAAACACCAACAAATTCAACAACAACCTCGACATTTAAAAACAACAACAACCTCAACATTGAAAAACACCAACAAATTCAGCAACAACCTCAACATTGAAAAACAACAACAACCTCAAAATTGAAAAACACCAACAAATTCAACAACAACTTCAACATTGAAAAACAACAACAAATTCAACAACAACCTCAGCATTGAAAAACAACAACAACCTCAACATTGAAAAACACCAACAAATTCAACAACAACCTCAACATTGAAAAACAACAACAACCTCAACATTGAAAAACACCAACAAATTCAACAACAACTTCAACATTGAAAACCACCAACAAATTCAACAACAACCTCGAAATTGAAAAACACCAACAAATTCAACAACAACCTCAACTTTGAAAAACAACAACAACCTCAACATTGAAAAACACCAACAAATTCAACAACAACCTCAAAATTGAAAAGCAACAACAACCTCAACATTGAAAAACACCAACAAATTCAACAACAACCTCAACATTGAAAAACAACAACAACCTCAACATTGAAAAACTCCAACAAATTCAACAACAACCTCAACATTGAAAAACAACAACAACCTCAACATTCAAAAACACCAACAAATTCAACAACAACCTCAACATTTAAAAACACCACAAATTCAACAACAACTTCAACATTGAAAAACACTAACAAATTCAACAACCTCGAAATTGAAAAACACCAACAAATTCAACATCAACCTCAACATTGAAAAACAACAACAACCTCAACATTTAAAAACACCAACAAATTCAACAACAACCTCAACGTTGAAAAACACCAACAAATTCAACAACAACCTCAACATTGAAAAACAACAATAACCTAAACATTGATAAACACCAACAAATTCAACAACTACCTCAACATTGAAAAACAACAACAACCTCAACATTGAAAAACACCAACAAATTCAACAACAACCTCAACATTGAAAAACAACAACCATCTCAACATTGAAAAACACAAACAAATTCAACAACAACCTCAACATTGAAAAACACCAACAAATTCAACAACAACCTCAACATTGAAAAACAACAACAACCTCAACATTGAAAAACACCAACAAATTCAACAACAACTTCAACATTGAAAAACACCAACAAATTCAACAACAACCTCGAAATTGAATAACACCAACAAATACAACAACAACCTCAACATTGAAAAACAACAACAACCTCAACATTGAAAAACACCAACAAATTCAACAGTAACCTCAACATTGAAAAACAACAACAACCTCAACATTGAAAAACACCAACAAATTCAACAACAACCTCAACATTGAAAAACAACAACAAACTCAACATTGAAAAACACCAACAAATTCAACAACAACCTCAACATTGAAAAACAACAACAACCTCAACATTGAAAAACACCAACAAATTCAACAACAACCTCTACATTGAAAAACACCAACAAATTCAACAACAACCTCAACATTGAAAAACAACAACAACCTAAACATTGAAAAACACCAACAAATTCAACAACAACGTCAACATTGAAAAACAACAACAACCTCAACATTGAAAAACACCAACAAATTCAACAACAACCTCAACATTGAAAAACACCAACAAATTCAACAACAACCTCAGCATTGAAAAACAACAACAACCTCAACATTGAAAAACACCAGCAAATTCAACTGCAACCTCAACATTGAAAAACAACAACAACCTCAACATTGAAAAACACCAACAAATTCAACAACAACTTCAACATTGAAAAACACCAACAAATTCAACAACAACCTCGAAATTGAAAAACACCAACAAATACAACAACAACCTCTACATTGAAAAACAACAACAACCTCAACATTGAAAAACACCAACAAATTCAACAACAACCTCAACATTGAAAAACAACAACAACCTCAACATTGCAAAACACCAGCAAATTCAACAACAACCTCAACATTTAAAAACAACAACAATCACAACATTGAAAAACACCAACAAATTCAACAACAACCTCAACATTGAAAAACAACAACAACCTCAACATTGAAAAACACCAACAAATTCAACAACAACCTCGACATTTAAAAACAACAACAACCTCAACATTGAAAAACACCAACAAATTCAGCAACAACCTCAACATTGAAAAACAACAACAACCTCAAAATTGAAAAACACCAACAAATTCAACAACAACTTCAACATTGAAAAACAACAACAAATTCAACAACAACCTCAGCATTGAAAAACAACAACAACCTCAACATTGAAAAACACCAACAAATTCAACAACAACCTCAACATTGAAAAACAACAACAACCTCAACATTGAAAAACACCAACAAATTCAACAACAACTTCAACATTGAAAACCACCAACAAATTCAACAACAACCTCGAAATTGAAAAACACCAACAAATTCAACAACAACCTCAACTTTGAAAAACAACAACAACCTCAACATTGAAAAACACCAACAAATTCAACAACAACCTCAAAATTGAAAAGCAACAACAACCTCAACATTGAAAAACACCAACAAATTCAACAACAACCTCAACATTGAAAAACAACAACAACCTCAACATTGAAAAACACCAACAAATTCAACAACAACCTCAACATTGAAAAACAACAACAACCTCAACATTGAAAAACACCAACAAATTCAACAACAACCTCAACATTGAAAAACAACAACCATCTCAACATTGAAAAACACAAACAAATTCAACAACAACCTCAACATTGAAAAACACCAACAAATTCAACAACAACCTCAACATTGAAAAACAACAACAACCTCAACATTGAAAAACACCAACAAATTCAACAACAACTTCAACATTGAAAAACACCAACAAATTCAACAACAACCTCGAAATTGAAAAACACCAACAAATACAACAACAACCTCAACATTGAAAAACAACAACAACCTCAACATTGAAAAACACCAACAAATTCAACAGTAACCTCAACATTGAAAAACAACAACAACCTCAACATTGAAAAACACCAACAAATTCAACAACAACCTCAACATTGAAAAACAACAACAAACTCAACATTGAAAAACACCAACAAATTCAACAACAACCTCAACATTGAAAAACAACAACAACCTCAACATTGAAAAACACCAACAAATTCAACAACAACCTCTACATTGAAAAACACCAACAAATTCAACAACAACCTCAACATTGAAAAACAACAACAACCTAAACATTGAAAAACACCAACAAATTCAACAACAACCTCAACATTGAAAAACAACAACAACCTCAACATTGAAAAACACCAACAAATTCAACAACAACCTCAACATTGAAAAACACCAACAAATTCAACAACAACCTCAGCATTGAAAAACAACAACAACCTCAACATTGAAAAACACCAGCAAATTCAACAGCAACCTCAACATTGAAAAACAACAACAACCTCAACATTGAAAAACACCAACAAATTCAACAACAACTTCAACATTGAAAAACACCAACAAATTCAACAACAACCTCGAAATTGAAAAACACCAACAAATACAACAACAACCTCTACATTGAAAAACAACAACAACCTCAACATTGAAAAACACCAACAAATTCAACAACAACCTCAACATTGAAAAACAACAACAACCTCAACATTGCAAAACACCAGCAAATTCAACAACAACCTCAACATTTAAAAACAACAACAATCACAACATTGAAAAACACCAACAAATTCAACAACAACCTCAACATTGAAAAACAACAACAACCTCAACATTGAAAAACACCAACAAATTCAACAACAACCTCGACATTTAAAAACAACAACAACCTCAACATTGAAAAACACCAACAAATTCAGCAACAACCTCAACATTGAAAAACAACAACAACCTCAAAATTGAAAAACACCAACAAATTCAACAACAACTTCAACATTGAAAAACAACAACAAATTCAACAACAACCTCAGCATTGAAAAACAACAACAACCTCAACATTGAAAAACACCAACAAATTCAACAACAACCTCAACATTGAAAAACAACAACAACCTCAACATTGAAAAACACCAACAAATTCAACAACAACTTCAACATTGAAAACCACCAACAAATTCAACAACAACCTCGAAATTGAAAAACACCAACAAATTCAACAACAACCTCAACTTTGAAAAACAACAACAACCTCAACATTGAAAAACACCAACAAATTCAACAACAACCTCAAAATTGAAAAGCAACAACAACCTCAACATTGAAAAACACCAACAAATTCAACAACAACCTCAACATTGAAAAACAACAACAACCTCAACATTGAAAAACTCCAACAAATTCAACAACAACCTCAACATTGAAAAACAACAACAACCTCAACATTCAAAAACACCAACAAATTCAACAACAACCTCAACATTTAAAAACACCACAAATTCAACAACAACTTCAACATTGAAAAACACTAACAAATTCAACAACCTCGAAATTGAAAAACACCAACAAATTCAACAACAAACTCAACATTGAAAAACACCAACAAATTCAACAACAACCTCAACATTGAAAAACAACAACAACCTCAATATTGAAAAACACCAACAAATTCAACAACAATCTCAACATTGAAAAGCACCAACAAATTCAACAACAACCTCAACATTGAAAAACAACAACAACCTCAACATTGAAAAACACCAACAAATTCAACAACAACCTCAACATTGAAAAACAACAACAACCTCAACATTGAAAAACAGCAACAAATTCAACAACAACATTGAAAAACTCCAGCAAATTCAACAACAACCTCGAAATTGAAAAACACCAACAAATACAACAACAACCTCAACATTGAAAAACAACAACAACCTAAACATTGAAAAACACCAACAAATTCAACAACAACCTCAACATTGAAAAACAACAACAACCTCAACATTGCAAAACACCAGCAAATTCAACAACAACCTCAACATTGAAAAACACCAACAAATTCAACAACAACTTCAACATTGAAAAACACCAACAAATTCAACAACAACATCAGCATTGAAAAACAACAACAACCTCAACATTGAAAAACACCAACAAATTCAACAACAACCTCAACATTGAAAAACAACAACAAACGCAACATTGAAAAACACCAACAAATTCAACATCAACCTCAACATTGAAAAACAACAACAACCTCAACATTGAAAAACACCAACAAATTCAACAACAACCTCAACATTGAAAAACAACAACCATCTCAACATTAAAAAACACAAACAAATTCAACAACAACCTCAACATTGAAAAACACCAACAAATTCAACAACAACCTTAACATTGAAAAACAACAACAACCTCAACATTGAAAAACACCAACAAATTCAACAACAACTTCAACATTGAAAAACACCAACAAATTCAACAACAACCTCGAAATTGAAAAACAACAACAACCTCAACATTGAAAAACACCAACAAATTCAACAACAACCTCAACATTGAAAAACACCAACAAATTCAACAACAACCTCAGCATTGAAAAACAACAACAACCTCAACATTGAAAAACACCAGCAAATTCAACAGCAACCTCAACATTGAAAAACAACAACAACCTCAACATTGAAAAACACCAACAAATTCAACAACAACTTCAACATTGAAAAACACCAACAAATTCAACAACAACCTCGAAATTGAAAAACACCAACAAATACAACAACAACCTCTACATTGAAAAACAACAACAACCTCAACATTGAAAAACACCAACAAATTCAACAACAACCTCAACATTGAAAAACAACAACAACCTCAACATTGCAAAACACCAGCAAATTCAACAACAACCTCAACATTTAAAAACAACAACAATCACAACATTGAAAAACACCAACAAATTCAACAACAACCTCAACATTGAAAAACAACAACAACCTCAACATTGAAAAACACCAACAAATTCAACAACAACCTCGACATTTAAAAACAACAACAACCTCAACATTGAAAAACACCAACAAATTCAGCAACAACCTCAACATTGAAAAACAACAACCTCAAAATTGAAAAACACCAACAAATTCAACAACAACTTCAACATTGAAAAACAACAACAAATTCAACAACAACCTCAGCATTGAAAAACAACAACAACCTCAACATTGAAAAACACCAACAAATTCAACAACAACCTCAACATTGAAAAACAACAACAACCTCAACATTGAAAAACACCAACAAATTCAACAACAACTTCAACATTGAAAACCACCAACAAATTCAACAACAACCTCGAAATTGAAAAACACCAACAAATTCAACAACAACCTCAACTTTGAAAAACAACAACAACCTCAACATTGAAAAACACCAACAAATTCAACAACAACCTCAAAATTGAAAAGCAACAACAACCTCAACATTGAAAAACACCAACAAATTCAACAACAACCTCAACATTGAAAAACAACAACAACCTCAACATTGAAAAACTCCAACAAATTCAACAACAACCTCAACATTGAAAAACAACAACAACCTCAACATTCAAAAACACCAACAAATTCAACAACAACCTCAACATTTAAAAACACCACAAATTCAACAACAACCTCAACATTGAAAAACACTAACAAATTCAACAACCTCGAAATTGAAAAACACCAACAAATTCAACAACAAACTCAACATTGAAAAACACCAACAAATTCAACAACAACCTCAACATTGAAAAACAACAACAACCTCAACATTGAAAAACACCAACAAATTCAACAACAATCTCAACATTGAAAAGCACCAACAAATTCAACAACAACCTCAACATTGAAAAACAACAACAACCTCAACATTGAAAAACACCAACAAATTCAACAACAACCTCAACATTGAAAAACAACAACAACCTCAACATTGAAAAACAGCAACAAATTCAACAACAACATTGAAAAACTCCAGCAAATTCAACAACAACCTCGAAATTGAAAAACACCAACAAATACAACAACAACCTCAACATTGAAAAACAACAACAACCTAAACATTGAAAAACACCAACAAATTCAACAACAACCTCAACATTGAAAAACAACAACAACCTCAAAATTGAAAAACAACAACAAATTCAACAACAACTTCAACATTGAAAAACACCAACAAATTCAACAACAACCTCAACATTGAAAACAAACAACCATCTCGAAATTGAAAAACACCAACAAATTCAACAACAACCTCAACATTGAAAAACAACAACAACCTCAACATTGAAAAACACCAACAAATTCAACAACAACTTCAACATTGAAAAACACCAACAAATTCAACAACAACCTCGAAATTGAAAAACACCAACAAATACAACAACAACCTCAACATTGAAAAACAACAACAACCTCAACATTGAAAAACACCAACAAATTCAACAGTAACCTCAACATTGAAAAACAACAACAACCTCAACATTGAAAAACACCAACAAATTCAACAACAACCTCAACATTGAAAAACAACAACAAACTCAACATTGAAAAACACCAACAAATTCAACAACAACCTCAACATTGAAAAACAACAACAACCTCAACATTGAAAAACACCAACAAATTCAACAATAACCTCAACATTGAAAAACAACAACAACCTCAACATTGAAAAACACCAACAAATTCAACAACAACCTCAACATTGAAAAACAACAACAAACTCAACATTGAAAAACACCAACAAATTCAACAACAACCTCAACTTTGAAAAACAACAACAACCTCAACATTGAAAAACACCAACAAATTCAACAACAACCTCAACATTGAAAAACACCAACAAATTCAACAACAACCTCAACATTGAAAAACAACAACAACCTAAACATTGAAAAACACCAACAAATTCAACAACAACCTCAACATTGAAAAACAACAACAACCTCAACATTGAAAAACACCAACAAATTCAACAACAACCTCAACATTGAAAAACACCAACAAATTCAACAACAACCTCAGCATTGAAAAACAACAACAACCTCAACATTGAAAAACACCAGCAAATTCAACAGCAACCTCAACATTGAAAAACAACAACAAACTCAACATTGAAAAACACCAACAAATTCAACAACAACTTCAACATTGAAAAACACCAACAAATTCAACAACAACCTCGAAATTGAAAAACACCAACAAATACAACAACAACCTCTACATTGAAAAACAACAACAACCTCAACATTGAAAAACACCAACAAATTCAACAACAACCCCAACATTGAAAAACAACAACAACCTCAACATTGCAAAACACCAGCAAATTCAACAACAACCTCAACATTTAAAAACAACAACAATCACAACATTGAAAAACACCAACAAATTCAACAACAACCTCAACATTGAAAAACAACAACAACCTCAACATTGAAAAACACCAACAAATTCAACAACAACCTCGACATTTAAAAACAACAAAAACCTCAACATTGAAAAACACCAACAAATTCAGCAACAACCTCAACATTGAAAAACAACAACAACCTCAAAATTGAAAAACACCAACAAATTCAACAACAACTTCAACATTGAAAAACACCAACAAATTCAACAACAACCTCAACATTGAAAACAAACAACCATCTCAACATTGAAAAACACCAACAAATTCAACAACAACCTCAACATTGAAAAACAACAACAACCTCAACATTGAAAAACACCAACAAATTCAACAACAACTTCAACATTGAAAAACACCAACAAATTCAACAACAACCTCGAAATTGAAAAACACCAACAAATACAACAACAACCTCAACATTGAAAAACAACAACAACCTCAACATTGAAAAACACCAACAAATTCAACAACAACTTCAACATTGAAAAACACCAACAAATTCAACAACAACCTCAGCATTGAAAAACAACAACAACCTCAACATTGAAAAACACCAACAAATTCAACAACAACCTCAACATTGAAAAACAACAACAACCTCAACATTGAAAAACACCAACAAATTCAACAACAACTTCAACATTGAAAAACACCAACAAATTCAACAACAACCTCGAAATTGAAAAACACCAACAAATTCAACAACAACCTCAACATTGAAAAACAACAACAACCTCAACATTGAAAAACACCAACAAATTCAACAACAACTTCAACATTGAAAAACACCAACAAATTCAACAACAACCTCGAAATTGAAAAACACCAACAAATACAACAACAACCTCAACATTGAAAAACAACAACAACCTCAACATTGAAAAACACCAACAAATTCAACAGTAACCTCAACATTGAAAAACAACAACAACCTCAACATTGAAAAACACCAACAAATTCAACAACAACCTCAACATTGAAAAACAACAACAAACTCAACATTGAAAAACACCAACAAATTCAACAACAACCTCAACATTGAAAAACAACAACAACCTCAACATTGAAAAACACCAACAAATTCAACAATAACCTCAACATTGAAAAACAACAACAACCTCAACATTGAAAAACACCAACAAATTCAACAACAACCTCAACATTGAAAAACAACAACAAACTCAACATTGAAAAACACCAACAAATTCAACAACAACCTCAACATTGAAAAACAACAACAACCTCAACATTGAAAAACACCAACAAATTCAACAACAACCTCAACATTGAAAAACACCAACAAATTCAACAACAACCTCAACATTGAAAAACAACAACAACCTAAACATTGAAAAACACCAACAAATTCAACAACAACCTCAACATTGAAAAACAACAACAACCTCAACATTGAAAAACACCAACAAATTCAACAACAACCTCAACATTGAAAAACACCAACAAATTCAACAACAACCTCAGCATTGAAAAACAACAACAACCTCAACATTGAAAAACACCAGCAAATTCAACAGCAACCTCAACATTGAAAAACAACAACAACCTCAACATTGAAAAACACCAACAAATTCAACAACAACTTCAACATTGAAAAACACCAACAAATTCAACAACAACCTCGAAATTGAAAAACACCAACAAATACAACAACAACCTCTACATTGAAAAACAACAACAACCTCAACATTGAAAAACACCAACAAATTCAACAACAACCCCAACATTGAAAAACAACAACAACCTCAACATTGCAAAACACCAGCAAATTCAACAACAACCTCAACATTTAAAAACAACAACAATCACAACATTGAAAAACACCAACAAATTCAACAACAACCTCAACATTGAAAAACAACAACAACCTCAACATTGAAAAACACCAACAAATTCAACAACAACCTCGACATTTAAAAACAACAACAACCTCAACATTGAAAAACACCAACAAATTCAGCAACAACCTCAACATTGAAAAACAACAACAACCTCAAAATTGAAAAACACCAACAAATTCAACAACAACTTCAACATTGAAAAACACCAACAAATTCAACAACAACCGCAGCATTGAAAAACAACAACAACCTCAACATTGAAAAACACCAACAAATTCAACAACAACCTCAACATTGAAAAACAACAACAACCTCAACATTGAAAAACACCAACAAATTCAACAACAACTTCAACATTGAAAACCACCAACAAATTCAACAACAACCTCGAAATTGAAAAACACCAACAAATTCAACAACCTCAACTTTGAAAAACAACAACAACCTCAACATTGAAAAACACCAACAAATTCAACAACAACCTCAACATTGAAAAACAACAACAACCTCAACATTCAAAAACACCAACAAATTCAACAACAACCTCAACATTGAAAAACACCACAAATTCAACAACAACCTCAACATTGAAAAACACTAAAAAATTCAACAACAACCTCGAAATTGAAAAACACCAACAAATTCAACAACAAACTCAACATTGAAAAACACCAACAAATTCAACAACAACCTCAACATTGAAAAACAACAACAACCTCGAAATTGAAAAACACCAACAAATTCAACAACAATCTCAACATTGAAAAGCACCAACAAATTCAACAACAACCTCAACATTGAAAAACAACAACAACCTCAACATTGAAAAACACCAACAAATTCAACAACAACCTCAACATTGAAAAACAACAACAACCTCAACATTGAAAAACAGCAACAAATTCAACAACAACTTCAACATTGAAAAACTCCAGCAAATTCAACAACAACCTCGAAATTGAAAAACACCAACAAATACAACAACAACCTCAACATTGAAAAACAACAACAACCTCAGCATTGAAAAACACCAACAAGTTCAACAACAACCTCAACATTGAAAAACAACAACAACCTCAACATTGCAAAACACCAGCAAATTCAACAACAACCTCAACATTTAAAAACACCAACAAATTCAACAACAACCTCAACATTGAAAACAAACAACCATCTCAACATTGAAAAACACAAACAAATTCAACAACAACCTCAACATTGAAAAACAACAACAACCTCAACATTGAAAAACACCAACAAATTCAACAACAACTTCAACACAGAAAAACACCAACAAATTCAACAACAACATCAGCATTGAAAAACAACACCAACCTCAACATTGAAAAACACCAACAAATTCAACAACAACCTCAACATTGAAAAACAACAACAAACTCAACATTGAAAAACACCAACAAATTCAACATCAACCTCAACATTGAAAAACAAAAACAACCTCAACATTCAAAAACACCAACAAATTCAACAACAACCTCAACGTTGAAAAACACCAACAAATTCAACAACAACCTCAACATTGAAAAACAACAACAACCTAAACATTGAAAAACACCAACAAATTCAACAACAACCTCAACATTGAAAAACAACAACAACCTCAACATTGAAAAACACCAACAAATTCAACAACAACCTCAACATTGAAAAACAACAACCATCTCAAAATTGAAAAACACAAACAAATTCAACAACAACCTCAACATTGAAAAACACCAACAAATTCAACAACAACCTCAACATTGAAAAACAACAACAACCTCAACATTGAAAAACACCAACAAATTCAACAACAACTTCAACATTGAAAAACACCAACAAATTCAACAACAACGTCGAAATTGAAAAACACCAACAAATACAACAACAACCTCAACATTGAAAAACAACAACAACCTCAACATTGAAAAACACCAACAAATTCAACAGTAACCTCAACATTGAAAAACAACAACAACCTCAACATTGAAAAACAACAACAATCACAACATTGAAAAACACCAACAAATTCAACAACAACCTCAACATTGAAAAACAACAACAACCTCAACATTGAAAAACACCAACAAATTCAACAACAACCTCGACATTTAAAAACAACAACAACCTCAACATTGAAAAACACCAACAAATTCAGCAACAACCTCAACATTGAAAAACAACAACAACCTCAAAATTGAAAAACACCAACAAATTCAACAACAACTTCAACATTGAAAAACACCAACAAATTCAACAACAACCGCAGCATTGAAAAACAACAACAACCTCAACATTGAAAAACACCAACAAATTCAACAACAACCTCAACATTGAAAAACAACAACAACCTCAACATTGAAAAACACCAACAAATTCAACAACAACTTCAACATTGAAAACCACCAACAAATTCAACAACAACCTCGAAATTGAAAAACACCAACAAATTCAACAACAACCTCAACTTTGAAAAACAACAACAACCTCAACATTGAAAAACACCAACAAATTCAACAACAACCTCAACATTGAAAAACAACAACAACCTCAACATTCAAAAACACCAACAAATTCAACAACAACCTCAACATTGAAAAACACCACAAATTCAACAACAACCTCAACATTGAAAAACACTAAAAAATTCAACAACAACCTCGAAATTGAAAAACACCAACAAATTCAACAACAAACTCAACATTGAAAAACACCAACAAATTCAACAACAACCTCAACATTGAAAAACAACAACAACCTCAACATTGAAAAACACCAACAAATTCAACAACAATCTCAACATTGAAAAGCACCAACAAATTCAACAACAACCTCAACATTGAAAAACAACAACAACCTCAACATTGAAAAACACCAACAAATTCAACAACAACCTCAACATTGAAAAACAACAACAACCTCAACATTGAAAAACAGCAACAAATTCAACAACAACTTCAACATTGAAAAACTCCAGCAAATTCAACAACAACCTCGAAATTGAAAAACACCAACAAATACAACAACAACCTCAACATTGAAAAACAACAACAACCTCAACATTGAAAAACACCAACAAATTCAACAACAACCTCAACATTGAAAAACAACAACAACCTCAACATTGCAAAACACCAGCTAATTCAACAACAACCTCAACATTTAAAAACACCAACAAATTCAACAACAACCTCAACATTGAAAAACAACAACCATCTCAACATTGAAAAACACAAACAAATTCAACAACAACCTCAACATTGAAAAACAACAACAACCTCAACATTGAAAAACACCAACAAATTCAACAACAACTTCAACATTGAAAAACACCAACAAATTCAACAACAACCTCGAAATTGAAAAACACCAACAAATACAACCACAACCTCAACATTGAAAAACAACAACAACCTCAACATTGAAAAACACCAACAAATTCAACAGTAACCTCAACATTGAAAAACAACAACAACCTCAACATTGAAAAACAACAACAATCACAACATTGAAAAACACCAACAAATTCAACAACAACCTCAACATTGAAAAACAACAACAACCTCAACATTGAAAAACACCAACAAATTCAACAACAACCTCGACATTTAAAAACAACAACAACCTCAACATTGAAAAACACCAACAAATTCAGCAACAACCTCAAAATTGAAAAACAACAACAACCTCAAAATTGAAAAACACCAACAAATTCAACAACAACTTCAACATTGAAAAACACCAACAAATTCAACAACAACCGCAGCATTGAAAAACAACAACAACCTCAACATTGAAAAACACCAACAAATTCAACAACAACCTCAACATTGAAAAACAACAACAACCTCAACATTGAAAAACACCAACAAATTCAACAACAACTTCAACATTGAAAACCACCAACAAATTCAACAACAACCTCGAAATTGAAAAACACCAACAAATTCAACAACAACCTCAACTTTGAAAAACAACAACAACCTCAACATTGAAAAACACCAACAAATTCAACAACAACCTCAACATTGAAAAACAACAACAACCTCAACATTCAAAAACACCAACAAATTCAACAACAACCACAACATTGAAAAACACCACAAATTCAACAACAACCTCAACATTGAAAAACACTAAAAAATTCAACAACAACCTCGAAATTGAAAAACACCAACAATTTCAACAACAAACTCAACATTGAAAAACACCAACAAATTCAACAACAACCTCAACATTGAAAAACAACAACAACCTCAACATTGAAAAACACCAACAAATTCAACAACAATCTCAACATTGAAAAGCACCAACAAATTCAACAACAACCTCAAGATTGAAAAACAACAACAACCTCAACATTGAAAAACACCAACAAATTCAAAAACAACCTCAACATTGAAAAACAACAACAACCTCAACATTGAAAAACAGCAACAAATTCAACAACAACTTCAACATTGAAAAACTCCAGCAAATTCAACAACAACCTCGAAATTGAAAAACACCAACAAATACAACAACAACCTCAACATTGAAAAACAACAACAACCTCAACATTGAAAAACACCAACAAATTCAACAGTAACCTCAACATTGAAAAACAACAACAACCTCAACATTGAAAAACACCAACAAATTCAACAACAACCTCAACATTGAAAAACAACAACAAACTCAACATTGAAAAACACCAACAAATTCAACAACAACCTCAACATTGAAAAACAACAACAACCTCAACATTGAAAAACACCAACAAATTCAACAACAACCTCAACATTGAAAAACACCAACAAATTCAACAACAACCTCAACATTGAAAAACAACAACAACCTAAACATTGAAAAACACCAACAAATTCAACAACAACCTCAACATTGAAAAACAACAACAACCTCAACATTGAAAAACACCAACAAATTCAACAACAACCTCAACATTGAAAAACACCAACAAATTCAACAACAACCTCAGCATTGAAAAACAACAACAACCTCAACATTGAAAAACACCAGCAAATTCAACAGCAACCTCAACATTGAAAAACAACAACAACCTCAACATTGAAAAACACCAACAAATTCAACAACAACTTCAACATTGAAAAACACCAACAAATTCAACAACAACCTCGAAATTGAAAAACACCAACAAATACAACAACAACCTCTACATTGAAAAACAACAACAACCTCAACATTGAAAAACACCAACAAATTCAACAACAACCTCAACATTGAAAAACAACAACAACCTCAACATTGCAAAACACCAGCAAATTCAACAACAACCTCAACATTTAAAAACAACAACAATCACAACATTGAAAAACACCAACAAATTCAACAACAACCTCAACATTGAAAAACAACAACAACCTCAACATTGAAAAACACCAACAAATTCAACAACAACCTCGACATTTAAAAACAACAACAACCTCGAAATTGAAAAACACCAACAAATTCAGCAACAACCTCAACATTGAAAAACAACAACAACCTCAAAATTGAAAAACACCAACAAATTCAACAACAACTTCAACATTGAAAAACACCAACAAATTCAACAACAACCTCGAAATTGAAAAACACCAACAAATACAACAACAACCTCTACATTGAAAAACAACAACAACCTCAACATTGAAAAACACCAACAAATTCAACAACAACCTCAACATTGAAAAACAACAACAACCTCAACATTGCAAAACACCAGCAAATTCAACAACAACCTCAACATTTAAAAACAACAACAATCACAACATTGAAAAACACCAACAAATTCAACAACAACCTCAACATTGAAAAACAACAACAACCTCAACATTGAAAAACACCAACAAATTCAACAACAACCTCGACATTTAAAAACAACAACAACCTCGAAATTGAAAAACACCAACAAATTCAGCAACAACCTCAACATTGAAAAACAACAACAACCTCAAAATTGAAAAACACCAACAAATTCAACAACAACTTCAACATTGAAAAACACCAACAAATTCAACAACAACCTCGAAATTGAAAAACACCAACAAATACAACAACAACCTCAACATTGAAAAACAACAACAACCTCAACATTGAAAAACACCAACAAATTCAACAACAACTTCAACATTGAAAAACACCAACAAATTCAACAACAACCTCAGCATTGAAAAACAACAACAACCTCAACATTGAAAAACACCAACAAATTCAACAACGACCTCAACATTGAAAAACAACAACAACCTCAACATTGAAAAACACCAACAAATTCAACAACAACCTCAACATTGAAAAACAACAACCATCTCAACATTGAAAAACACAAACAAATTCAACAACAACTTCAACATTGAAAAACACCAACAAATTCAACAACAACCTCAACATTGAAAAACAACAACAACCTCAACATTGAAAAACACCAACAAATTCAACAACAACTTCAACATTGAAAAACACCAACAAATTCAACAACAACCTCGAAATTGAAAAACACCAACAAATACAACAAGGACCTCAACATTGAAAAACAACAACAACCTCAACATTGAAAAACACCAACAAATTCAACAACAACTTCAACATTGAAAAACACCAACAAATTCAACAACAACCTCAGCATTGAAAAACAACAACAACTTCAACATTGAAAAACACCAACAAATTCAACAACAACCTCAACATTGAAAAACAACAACAACCTCAACATTGAAAAACACCAACAAATTCAACAACAACTTCAACATTGAAAAACACCAACAAATTCAACAACAACCTCGAAATTGAAAAACACCAACAAATTCAACAACAACCTCAACTTTGAAAAGCAACAACCTCAACATTGAAAAACACCAACAAATTCAACAACAACCTCAACATTGAAAAACAACAACAACCTCAACATTGAAAAACACCAAAAAATTCAACAACAACCTCAACATTGAAAAACAACAACAAACTAAAAATTGAAAAACACCAACAAATTCAACAACAACCTCAACATTGAAAAACAACAACAACCTCAACATTGAAAAACACCAACAAATTCAACAACAACCTCGAAATTGAAAAACACCAACAAATTCAACAACAAACTCAACATTGAAAAACACCAACAAATTCAACAACAACCTCAACATTGAAAAACAACAACAACATCAACATTGAAAAACACCAACAAATTCAACAACAATCTCCACATTGAAAACCGCCAACAAATTCAACAACAACCTCAACATTGAAAAACACCAACAAATTCAACAACAACCTCAACATTGAAAAACAACAACAACCTCAACATTGAAAAACACCAACAAATTCAACAACAACCTCAACATTGAAAAACAACAGCAAACTCAACATTGTAAAACACCAACAAATTCCACAACAACCTCAACAGTGAAAAACAACAACAACCTCAACATTGAAAAACACCAACAAATTCAACAACAACCTCAACGTTTAAAAACACCAACAAATTCAACAACAACCTCAACAGTGAAAAACAACAGCAACCTAAACATTGAAAAACACCAACAAATTCAACGACAACCTCAACATTGAAAAACAACAACAACCTCAACATTGAAAAACACCAACAAATTCAACAACAACCTCGAAATTGAAAAACACCAACAAATACAACAACAACCTCAACATTGAAAAACAACAACAACCTCAAAATTGAAAAACACCAACAAATTCAACAACAACTTCAACATTGAAAAACACCAACAAATTCAACAACAACCTCAGCATTGAAA
Source organism: Isurus oxyrinchus (assembly GCA_026770705.1). Lineage (NCBI taxonomy): Eukaryota > Metazoa > Chordata > Chondrichthyes > Lamniformes > Lamnidae > Isurus > Isurus oxyrinchus. Next base: position 292,923 of record JANJGN010000380.1, read on the forward strand.
AACAACAACAGCCTCAACATTGAAAAACACCAACAAATTCAACAACAACCTCAACATTGAAAAACAACAACAACCTCAACATTGAAAAACACCAACAAATTCAACGACAACTTCAACATTGAAAACCACCAACAAATTCAACAACAACCTCGAAATTGAAAAACACCAACAAATTCAACAACAACCTCAACTTTGAAAAACAACAACAACCTCAACATTGAAAAACACCAACAAATTCAACAACAACCTCAACATTGAAAAACAACAACAAACTAAACATTGAAAAACACCAACAAATTCAACAACAACCTCAACATTGAAAAACAACAACAACCTCAACATTCAAAAACACCAACAAATTCAACAACAACCTCAACATTGAAAAACACCACAAATTCAACAACAACCTCAACATTGAAAAACACTAACAAATTCAACAACAACCTCGAAATTGAAAAACACCAACAAATTCAACAACAAACTCAACATTGAAAAACACCAACAAATTCAACAACAACCTCAACATTGAAAAACAAAAACAACCCGAACATTGAAAAACACCAACAAATTCAACAACAATCTCAACATTGAAAAGCACCAACAAATTCAACAACAACCTCAACATTGAAAAACAACAACAACCTCAACATTGAAAAACACCAACAAATTCAACAACAACCTCAACATTGAAAAACAACAACAACCTCAACATTGAAAAACACCAACAAATTCAACAACAACCTCAACATTGAAAAACAACAACAAACTCAACATTGCAAAACACCAACAAATTCAACAACAACCTCAACATTGAAAAACAACAACAACCTCAACATTGAAAAACACCAACAAATTCAACAACAACCTCAACGTTGAAAAACACCAACAAATTCAACAACAACCTCAACATTGAAAAACAACAACAACCTAAACATTGAAAAACACCAACAAATTCAACAACAACCTCAACATTGAAAAACATCAACAACCTCAACATTGAAAAACACCAACAAATTCAACAACAACCTCAACATTGAAAAACACCAACAAATTCAACAACAACCTCAGCATTGAAAAACAACAACAACCTCAACATTGAAAAACACCAACAAATTCAACAACAACCTCAACATTGAAAAACAACAACAACCTCAACATTGAAAACAGCAACAAATTCAACAACAACTTCAACATTGAAAAACTCCAGCAAATTCAACAACAACCTCGAAATTGAAAAACACCAACAAATACAACAACAACCTCAACATTGAAAAACAACAACAACCTCAACATTGACAAACACTAACAAATTCAACAACAACCTCAACATTGAAAAACAACAACAACCTCAACATTGCAAAACACCAGCAAATTCAACAACAACCTCAACATTTAAAAACACCAACAAATTCAAAAAAAACCTCAACATTGAAAAACAACAACCATCTCAACATTGAAAAACACAAACAAATTCAACAACAACCTCAACATTGAAAAACAAGAACAACCTCAACATTGAAAAACACCAACAAATTCAACAACAACTTCAACACTGAAAAACACCAACAAATTCAACAACAACCTCAGCATTGAAAAACAACAACAACCTCAACATTGAAAAACACCAACAAATTCAACAACAACCTCAACATTGAAAAACAACAACAAACTCAACATTGAAAAACACCAACAAATTCAACATCAACCTCAACATTGAAAAACAACAACAACCTCAACATTGAAAAACACCAACAAATTCAACAACAACCTCAACGTTGAAAAACACCAACAAATTCAACAACAACCTCAACATTGAAAAACAACAACAACCTAAACATTGAAAAACACCAACAAATTCAACAACAACCTCAACATTGAAAAACAACAACAACCTCAACATTGAAAAACACCAACAAATTCAACAACAACCTCAACATTGAAAAACAACAACCATCTCAACATTGAAAAACACAAACATTTTCAACAACAACCTCAACATTGAAAAACACCAACAAATTCAACAACAACCTCAACATTGAAAAACAACAACAACCTCAACATTGAAAAACACCAACAAATTCAACAACAACTTCAACATTGAAAAACACCAACAAATTCAACAACAACCTCGAAATTGAAAAACACCAACAAATACAACAACAACCTCAACATTGAAAAACAACAACAACCTCAACATTGAAAAACACCAACAAATTCAACAACAACTTCAACATTGAAAAACACCAACAAATTCATCAACAACATCAGCATTGAAAAACAACAACAACCTCAACATTGAAAAACACCAACAAATTCAACAACAACCACAACATTGAAAAACAACAACAACCTCAACAATGAAAAACACCAACAAATTCAACAACAACTTCAACATTGAAAAACACCAACAAATTCAACAACAACCTCGAAATTGAAAAACACCAACAAATTCAACAACAACCTCAACTTTGAAAAACAACAACCTCAACATTGAAAAACACCAACAAATTCAACAACAACCTCAACATTGAAAAACAACAACAACCTCAACATTGAAAAACACCAACAAATTCAACAACAACCTCAACATTGAAAAACAACAACAAACTAAACATTGAAAAACACCAACAAATTCAACAACAACCTCAACATTGAAAAACAACAACAACCTCAACATTGAAAAACACCAACAAATTCAACAACAATCTCCACATTGAAAAGCGCCAACAAATTCAACAACAACCTCAACATTGAAAAACAACAACAACCTCAACATTGAAAAACACCAACAAATTCAACAACAACCTCAACATTGAAAAACAACAACAACCTCAACATTGAAAAGCACCAACAAATTCAACAACAACCTCAACATTGAAAAACAACAACAAACTCAACATTGAAAAACACCAACAAATTCAACAACAACCTCAACATTGAAAAACAACAACAACCTCAACATTGAAAAACACCAACAAATTCAACAACAACCTCGAAATTGAAAAACACCAACAAATACAACAACAACCTCAACATTGAAAAACAACAACAACCTCAACATTGAAAAACACCAACAAATTCAACAACAACCTCAACATTGAAAAACAACAACAACCTCAACATTGAAAAACACCAACAAATTCAACAACAACCTCAACGTTTAAAAACACCAACAAATTCAACAACAACCTCAACAGTGAAAAACAACCACAACCTAAACATTGAAAAACACCAACAAATTCAACGACAACCTCAACATTGAAAAACAACAACAACCTCGACATTGTAAAACACCAACAAATTCAACAACAACCTCGAAATTGAAAAACACCAACAAATACAACAACAACCTCAACATTGAAAAACAACAACAACCTCAACATTGAAAAACACCAACAAATTCAACAACAACCTCAACATTGAAAAACAACAACAACCTCAACATTGCAAAACACCAGCAAATTCAACAACAACCTCAACATTTAAAAACACCAACAAATTCAACAACAACCTCAACATTGAAAAACAACAACCATCTCAACATTGAAAAACACCAACAAATTCAACAACAAACTCAACATTGAAAAACAACAACAACCTCCACATTGAAAAACACCAACAAATTCAACAACAACCTCGACATTGAAAAACACCCTCAAATTCAAAATCAACCTCAACATTGAAAAACACCAACAACCTCAAAATTGAAAAAACACCAACAAATTCAACAACAACCTCAACATTTAAAAACAACAACAACCTCAACATTGAAAAACACCAACAAATTCAACAACAACCTCAACATTGAAAAACACCAACAAATTCAACAACAACCTCAACATTGAAAAACACCAACAAACTCAACAACAACCTCAACATTGAAAAATAACAACAGCCTCAACATTGAAAAACACCAACAAATTCAACAACAACCTCAAAATTGAAAAACACCAACAAATTCAACAACAACCTCAACATTGAAAAACACCAACAAATTCAACAACAACCTCAACATTGAAAAACACCAACAAATTCAACAACAACCTCAACATTGAAAAACAGCAACAACATCTCAACATTGAAAAACACCAACAAATTCAACAACAACTTCAACATTGAAAAACACCAACAAATTCACCAACAACCTCGACATTGAAAAACACCATCACATTCAACAACAACCTCAACATTGAAAAACAACAACAACCTCAACATTGAAAAACACCAACAAATTCAACAAAAACATCAACATTGAAAACACCAACAAATTCAACAACAACCTCAACATTTAAAAACGCCAACAAATTCAACAACAACCTCAACATTGAAAAACAGGAACCTCAACATTGAAAAACACCAACAAATTCAACAACAACCCCGACATTGAAAAACACCAACAAATTCAACAACAACCTGAACTTTGAAAAACAACAACAACCTCATCATGGAAAAACACCAACAAATTCAACAACAACCTCAACATTGAAAAACAACAACATCCTCAAAATTGAAAAACACCAACAAATTCAACAACAACCCCAACATTTAAAAACAACAACAACCTCAGCATTGAAAAACACCAACAATTTCAACAACAACCTCAACATTGAAAAACACCAACAAATTCAACAACAACCTCAGCAGTGAAAAACAACAACAACCTCAAAATTGAAAAAACACCAACAAATTCAACAACAACCTCAACATTTAAAAACAACAACAACCTCAACATTGAAAAACACCAACAAATTCAACAACAACCTCAACATTGAAAAACACCAACAAATTCAACAACAACCTCAACATTGAAAAACACCAACAAACTCAACAACAACCTCAACATTGAAAAATAACAACAGCCTCAACATTGAAAAACACCAACAAATTCAACAACAACCTCAAAATTGAAAAACACCAACAAATTCAACAACAACCTCAACATTGAAAAACACCAACAAATTCAACAACAACCTCAACATTGAAAAACACCAACAAATTCAACAACAACCTCAACATTGAAAAACAGCAACAACATCTCAACATTGAAAAACACCAACAAATTCAACAACAACTTCAACATTGAAAAACACCAACAAATTCACCAACAACCTCGACATTGAAAAACACCATCACATTCAACAACAACCTCAACATTGAAAAACAACAACAACCTCAACATTGAAAAACACCAACAAATTCAACAAAAACATCAACATTGAAAACACCAACAAATTCAACAACAACCTCAACATTTAAAAACGCCAACAAATTCAACAACAACCTCAACATTGAAAAACAGGAACCTCAACATTGAAAAACACCAACAAATTCAACAAAAAATTCAACATAGAAAAACACCAACAAATTCAACAACAACCCCGACATTGAAAAACACCAACAAATTCAACAACAACCTGAACTTTGAAAAACAACAACAACCTCATCATGGAAAAACACCAACAAATTCAACAACAACCTCAACATTGAAAAACAACAACATCCTCAAAATTGAAAAACACCAACAAATTCAACAACAACCCCAACATTTAAAAACAACAACAACCTCAGCATTGAAAAACACCAACAATTTCAACAACAACCTCAACATTGAAAAACACCAACAAATTCAACAACAACCTCAGCAGTGAAAAACAACAACAACCTCAACATTGAAAAACACCAACAAATTCAACAACAACCTCCACATTGAAAAACAACAACAACCTCAACATTGAAAAACACCAACAAATTCAACAACAACTTCAACATTGAAAAACACCAACAAATTCAACAACAACATCAGCATTGAAAAACAACAACAACCTCAACATTGAAAAACACCAACAAATTCAACAACAACCACAACATTGAAAAACAACAACAACCTCAACATTGAAAAACACCAACAAATTCAACAACAACTTCAACATTGAAAAACACCAACAAATTCAACAACAACCTCAACATTGAAAAACAACAACAACCTGAACATTCAAAAACACCAACAAATTCAACAACAACCTCAACATTGAAAAACACCACAAATTCAACAACAACCTCAACATTGAAAAACACTAACAAATTCAACAACAACCTCGAAATTGAAAAACACCAACAAATTCAACAACAAACTCAACATTGAAAAACACCAACAAATTCAACAACAACCTCAACATTGAAAAACAAAAACAACCCGAACATTGAAAAACACCAACAAATTCAACAACAATCTCAACATTGAAAAGCACCAACAAATTCAACAACAACCTCAACATTGAAAAACAACAACAACCTCAACATTGAAAAACACCAACAAATTCAACAACAACCTCAACATTGAAAAACAACAACAACCTCAACATTGAAAAACACCAACAAATTCAACAACAACCTCAACATTGAAAAACAACAACAAACTCAACATTGCAAAACACCAACAAATTCAACAACAACCTCAACATTGAAAAACAACAACAACCTCAACATTGAAAAACACCAACAAATTCAACAACAACCTCAACGTTGAAAAACACCAACAAATTCAACAACAACCTCAACATTGAAAAACAACAACAACCTAAACATTGAAAAACACCAACAAATTCAACAATAACCTCAACATTGAAAAACATCAACAACCTCAACATTGAAAAACACCAACAAATTCAACAACAACCTCAACATTGAAAAACACCAACAAATTCAACAACAACCTCAGCATTGAAAAACAACAACAACCTCAACATTGAAAAACACCAACAAATTCAACAACAACCTCAACATTGAAAAACAACAACAACCTCAACATTGAAAACAGCAACAAATTCAACAACAACTTCAACATTGAAAAACTCCAGCAAATTCAACAACAACCTCGAAATTGAAAAACACCAACAAATACAACAACAACCTCAACATTGAAAAACAACAACAACCTCAACATTGACAAACACTAACAAATTCAACAACAACCTCAACATTGAAAAACAACAACAACCTCAACATTGCAAAACACCAGCAAATTCAACAACAACCTCAACATTTAAAAACACCAACAAATTCAAAAAAAACCTCAACATTGAAAAACAACAACCATCTCAACATTGAAAAACACAAACAAATTCAACAACAACCTCAACATTGAAAAACAAGAACAACCTCAACATTGAAAAACACCAACAAATTCAACAACAACTTCAACACTGAAAAACACCAACAAATTCAACAACAACCTCAGCATTGAAAAACAACAACAACCTCAACATTGAAAAACACCAACAAATTCAACAACAACCTCAACATTGAAAAACAACAACAAACTCAACATTGAAAAACACCAACAAATTCAACATCAACCTCAACATTGAAAAACAACAACAACCTCAACATTGAAAAACACCAACAAATTCAACAACAACCTCAACGTTGAAAAACACCAACAAATTCAACAACAACCTCAACATTGAAAAACAACAACAACCTAAACATTGAAAAACACCAACAAATTCAACAACAACCTCAACATTGAAAAACAACAACAACCTCAACATTGAAAAACACCAACAAATTCAACAACAACCTCAACATTGAAAAACAACAACCATCTCAACATTGAAAAACACAAACATTTTCAACAACAACCTCAACATTGAAAAACACCAACAAATTCAACAACAACCTCAACATTGAAAAACAACAACAACCTCAACATTGAAAAACACCAACAAATTCAACAACAACTTCAACATTGAAAAACACCAACAAATTCAACAACAACCTCGAAATTGAAAAACACCAACAAATACAACAACAACCTCAACATTGAAAAACAACAACAACCTCAACATTGAAAAACACCAACAAATTCAACAACAACTTCAACATTGAAAAACACCAACAAATTCAACAACAACATCAGCATTGAAAAACAACAACAACCTCAACATTGAAAAACACCAACAAATTCAACAACAACCACAACATTGAAAAACAACAACAACCTCAACAATGAAAAACACCAACAAATTCAACAACAACTTCAACATTGAAAAACACCAACAAATTCAACAACAACCTCGAAATTGAAAAACACCAACAAATTCAACAACAACCTCAACTTTGAAAAACAACAACCTCAACATTGAAAAACACCAACAAATTCAACAACAACCTCAACATTGAAAAACAACAACAACCTCAACATTGAAAAACACCAACAAATTCAACAACAACCTCAACATTGAAAAACAACAACAAACTAAACATTGAAAAACACCAACAAATTCAACAACAACCTCAACATTGAAAAACAACAACAACCTCAACATTGAAAAACACCAACAAATTCAACAACAATCTCCACATTGAAAAGCGCCAACAAATTCAACAACAACCTCAACATTGAAAAACAACAACAACCTCAACATTGAAAAACACCAACAAATTCAACAACAACCTCAACATTGAAAAACAACAACAACCTCAACATTGAAAAGCACCAACAAATTCAACAACAACCTCAACATTGAAAAACAACAACAAACTCAACATTGAAAAACACCAACAAATTCAACAACAACCTCAACATTGAAAAACAACAACAACCTCAACATTGAAAAACACCAACAAATTCAACAACAACCTCGAAATTGAAAAACACCAACAAATACAACAACAACCTCAACATTGAAAAACAACAACAACCTCAACATTGAAAAACACCAACAAATTCAACAACAACCTCAACATTGAAAAACAACAACAACCTCAACATTGAAAAACACCAACAAATTCAACAACAACCTCAACGTTTAAAAACACCAACAAATTCAACAACAACCTCAACAGTGAAAAACAACCACAACCTAAACATTGAAAAACACCAACAAATTCAACGACAACCTCAACATTGAAAAACAACAACAACCTCGACATTGTAAAACACCAACAAATTCAACAACAACCTCGAAATTGAAAAACACCAACAAATACAACAACAACCTCAACATTGAAAAACAACAACAACCTCAACATTGAAAAACACCAACAAATTCAACAACAACCTCAACATTGAAAAACAACAACAACCTCAACATTGCAAAACACCAGCAAATTCAACAACAACCTCAACATTTAAAAACACCAACAAATTCAACAACAACCTCAACATTGAAAAACAACAACCATCTCAACATTGAAAAACACCAACAAATTCAACAACAAACTCAACATTGAAAAACAACAACAACCTCCACATTGAAAAACACCAACAAATTCAACAACAACCTCGACATTGAAAAACACCCTCAAATTCAAAATCAACCTCAACATTGAAAAACACCAACAACCTCAAAATTGAAAAAACACCAACAAATTCAACAACAACCTCAACATTTAAAAACAACAACAACCTCAACATTGAAAAACACCAACAAATTCAACAACAACCTCAACATTGAAAAACACCAACAAATTCAACAACAACCTCAACATTGAAAAACACCAACAAACTCAACAACAACCTCAACATTGAAAAATAACAACAGCCTCAACATTGAAAAACACCAACAAATTCAACAACAACCTCAAAATTGAAAAACACCAACAAATTCAACAACAACCTCAACATTGAAAAACACCAACAAATTCAACAACAACCTCAACATTGAAAAACACCAACAAATTCAACAACAACCTCAACATTGAAAAACAGCAACAACATCTCAACATTGAAAAACACCAACAAATTCAACAACAACTTCAACATTGAAAAACACCAACAAATTCAACAACAACCTCGACATTGAAAAACACGATCACATTCAACAACAACCTCAACATTGAAAAACAACAACAACCTCAACATTGAAAAACACCAACAAATTCAACAAAAACATCAACATTGAAAACACCAACAAATTCAACAACAACCTCAACATTTAAAAACGCCAACAAATTCAACAACAACCTCAACATTGAAAAACAGGAACCTCAACATTGAAAAACACCAACAAATTCAACAAAAAATTCAACATAGAAAAACACCAACAAATTCAACAACAACCCCGACATTGAAAAACACCAACAAATTCAACAACAACCTGAACTTTGAAAAACAACAACAACCTCATCATGGAAAAACACCAACAAATTCAACAACAACCTCAACATTGAAAAACAACAACATCCTCAAAATTGAAAAACACCAACAAATTCAACAACAACCCCAACATTTAAAAACAACAACAACCTCAGCATTGAAAAACACCAACAATTTCAACAACAACCTCAACATTGAAAAACACCAACAAATTCAACAACAACCTCAGCAGTGAAAAACAACAACAACCTCAACATTGAAAAACACCAACAAATTCAACAACAACCTCCACATTGAAAAACAACAACAACCTCAACATTGAAAAACACCAACAAATTCAACAACAACTTCAACATTGAAAAACACCAGCAAATTCAACAACAACCTCGAAATTGAAAAACACCAACAAATACAACAACAACCTCAACATTGAAAAACAACAACAACCTCAACATTGAAAAACACCAACAAATTCAACAACAACCTCAACATTGAAAAACAACAACAACCTCAACATTGCAAAACACCAGCAAATTCAACAACAACCTCAACATTTAAAAACACCAACAAATTCAACAACAACCTCAACATTGAAAAACAACAACCATCTCAACATTGAAAAACACAAACAAATTCAACAACAACCTCAACATTGAAAAACAACAACAACCTCAACATTGAAAAACACCAACAAATTCAACAACAACTTCCACACTGAAAAACACCAACAAATTCAACAACAACCTCAGCATTGAAAAACAACAACAACCTCAACATTGAAAAACACCAACAAATTCAACAACAACCTCAACATTGAAAAACACCAAAAACCTCAAAATTGAAAAAACACCAACAAATTCAACAACAACCTCAACATTTAAAAACAACAACAACCTCAACATTGAAAAACACCAACAAATTCAACAACAACCTCAACATTGAAAAACACCAACAAATTCAACAACAACCTCAACATTGAAAAACACCAACAAACTCAACAACAACCTCAACATTGAAAAATAACAACAACCTCAACATTGAAAAACACCAACAAATTCAACAACAACCTCAAAATTGAAAAACACCAACAAATTCAAGAACAACCTCAACATTGAAAAACACCAACAAATTCAACAACAACCTCAACATTGAAAAACACCAACAAATTCAACAACAACCTCAACATTGAAAAACAGCAACAACATCTCAACATTGAAAAACACCAACAAATTCAACAACAACTTCAACATTGAAAAACACCAACAAATTCAACAACAACCTCGACATTGAAAAACACCATCACATTCAAGAACAACCTCAACATTGAAAAACAACAACAACCTCAACATTGAAAAACACCAACAAATTCAACAAAAACATCAACATTGAAACCACCAACAAATTCAACAACAACCTCAACATTTAAAAACGCCAACAAATTCAACAACAACCTCAACATTGAAAAACAGGAACCTCAACATTGAAAAACACCAACAAATTCAACAAAAAATTCAACATAGAAAAACACCAACAAATTCAACAACAACCCCGACATTGAAAAACACCAACAAATTCAACAACAACCTGAACTTTGAAAAACAACAACAACCTCATCATGGAAAAACACCAACAAATTCAACAACAACCTCAACATTGAAAAACAACAACAACCTCAGCATTGAAAAGCACCAACAATTTCAACAACAACCTCAACATTGAAAAACACCAACAAATTCAACAACAACCTCAGCAGTGAAAAACAACAACAACCTCAACATTGAAAAACACCAACAAATTCAACAACAACCTCCACATTGAAAAACAACAACAACCTCAACATTGAAAAACACCAACAAATTCAACAACAACTTCAACATTGAAAAACACCAGCAAATTCAACAACAACCTCGAAATTGAAAAACACCAACAAATACAACAACAACCTCAACATTGAAAAACAACAACAACCTCAACATTGAAAAACACCAACAAATTCAACAACAACCTCAACATTGAAAAACAACAACAACCTCAACATTGCAAAACACCAGCAAATTCAACAACAACCTCAACATTTAAAAACACCAACAAATTCAACAACAACCTCAACATTGAAAAACAACAACCATCTCAACATTGAAAAACACAAACAAATTCAACAACAACCTCAACATTGAAAAACAACAACAACCTCAACATTGAAAAACACCAACAAATTCAACAACAAATTCCACACTGAAAAACACCAACAAATTCAACAACAACCTCAGCATTGAAAAACAACAACAACCTCAACATTGAAAAACACCAACAAATTCAACAACAACCTCAACATTGAAAAACAACAACAACCTAAACATTGAAAAACACCAACAAATTCAACAACAACTTCAACATTGAAAAACACCAACAAATTCAACAACAACCTCGAAATTGAAAAACACCAACAAATTCAACAACAACCTCAACTTTGAAAAACAACATCAACCTCAACATTGAAAAACACCAACAAATTCAACAACAACCTCAAAATTGAAAAACAACAACAACCTCAGCATTGAAAAACACCAACAAATTCAACAACAACGTCAACATTGAAAAACAACAACAAACTAAACATTGAAAAACACCAACAAATTCAACAACAACCTCAACATTGAAAAACAACAACAACCTCAACATTGAAAACCACCAACAAATTCAACAACAACCTCAACATTGAAAAACACCAACAAATTCAACAACAACCTCAACATTGAAAAACACTAACAAATTCAACGACAACCTCGAAATTGAAAAACACCAACAAATTCAACAACAAACTCAGCATTGAAAAACACCAACAAATTCAACAACAACCTCAACATTGAAAAACACCAACAAATTCAACAACAACCTCAACATTGAAAAACACCAACAATCTCAACAACAACCTCAACATTGAAAAATAACAACAACCTCAACATTGAAAAACACCAACAAATTCAACAACAACCTCAAAATTGAAAAACACCAACAAATTCAACAACAACCTCAACATTGAAAAACACCAACAAATTCAACAACAACCTCAACATTGAAAAACACCAACAAATTCAACAACAACTTCAACATTGAAAAACAGCAACAACATCTCAACATTGAAAAACACCAACAAATTCAACAACTTCAACATTGAAAAACACCAACAAATTCAACAACAACCTCGACATTGAAAAACACCATCAAATTCAACAACCACCTCAACATTGAAAAACAACAACAACCTCAACATTGAAAAACACCAACAAATTCAACAAAAACATCAACAATGAAAACACCAACAAATTCAACAACAACCTCAACATTTAAAAACGCCAACAAATTCAACAACAACCTCAACATTGAAAAACAGGAACCTCAACATTGAAAAACACCAACAAATTCAACAAAAAATTCAACATAGAAAAACACCAACAAATTCAACAACAACCCCGACATTGAAAAACACCAACAAATTCAACAACAACCTGAACTTTGAAAAACAACAACAACCTCATCATGGAAAAACACCAACAAATTCAACAACAACCTCAACATTGAAAAACAACAACATCCTCAAAATTGAAAAACACCAACAAATTCAACAACAACCCCAACATTTAAAAACAACAACAACCTCAGCATTGAAAAACACCAACAAATTCAACAACAACCTCAACATTGAAAAACACCAACAAATTCAACAACAACCTCAACATTGAAAAACACCAAAAAACTCAACAACAACCTCAACATTGAAAAACAACAACAACCTCAACATTGAAAAACACCAACAAATTCAACAACAACCTCAACATTGAAAAACACCAACAAATTCAACAACAACCTCAACATTGAAAAACACCAACAAACTCAACAACAACCTAAACATTGAAAAACAACAACAACCTCAACATTGAAAAACACCAACAAATTCAACAACAACCTCAACATTGAAAAACACCAACAAATTCACCAACAACCTCAGCATTGAAAAACACCAACAACCTCAACATTGAAAAACACCAACAAATTCAACAACAACCTCAACATTGAAAAACAACAACAACCTCAACATTGAAAAACACCAACAAATTCAACAACAACCTCAACATTGAAAAACAACAACAAACTAAACATTGAAAAACACCAACAAATTAAACAACAACCTCAACATTGAAAAACAACAACAACCTCAACATTGAAAAACACCAACAAATTCAACAACAACCTCAACATTGAAAAACACCAACAAATTCAACAACAACCTCGAAGTTGAAAAACACCAACACATTCAACAACAAACTCAACATTGAAAAACGCCAACAAATTCAACAACAACCTCAACATTGAAAAACAACAACAACCTCAACATTGAAAAACACCAACAAAGTCAACAACAACCTCAACATTGAAAAGCACCAACAAATTCAACAACAACCTCAACATTGAAAAACAACAACAACCTCAACATTGAAAAACACCAACAAATTCAACAGTAACCTCAACATTGAAAAACAACAACAACCTCAACATTGAAAAACACCAACAAATTCAACAACAACCTCAACATTGAAAAACAACGACAAACTCAACATTGAAAAACAACAACAAATTCAACAACAACTTCAACATTGAAAAACAACAACAACCTCAACATTGAAAAACACCAACAAATTCAACAACAACCTCAACATTGAAAAACACCAACAAATTCAACAACAACCTCAACATTGAAAAACAACAACAACCTAAACATTGAAAAACACCAACAAATTCAACAACAACCTCAACATTGAAAAACAACAACAACCTCAACATTGAAAAACACCAACAAATTCAACAACAACCTCAACATTGAAAAACACCAACAAATTCAACAACAACCTCAGCATTTTAAAACAACAACAACCTCAACGTTGAAAAACACGAGCAAATTCAACAGCAACCTCAACATTGAAAAACAACAACAACCTCAACATTGAAAAACACCAACAAATTCAACAACAACTTCAACATTGAAAAACACCAACAAATTCAACAACAACCTCGAAATTGAAAAACAACAACAACCTCAACATTGAAAAACACCAACAAATTCAACAACAACCTCAACGTTGAAAAACACCAGCAAATTCAACAGCAACCTCAACATTGAAAAACAACAACAACCTCAACATTGAAAAACACCAACAAATTCAACAACAACTTCAACATTGAAAAACACCAACAAATTCAACAACAACCTCGAAATTGAAAAACAACAACAACCTCAACATTGAAAAACACCAACAAATTCAACAACAACCTCAACATTGAAAAACACCAACAAATTCAACAACAACCTCAACATTGAAAAACAACAACAACCTAAACATTGAAAAACACCAACAAATTCAACAACAACCTCAACATTGAAAAACAACAACAACCTCAACATTGAAAAACACCAACAAATTCAACAACAACCTCAACATTGAAAAACACCAACAAATTCAACAACAACCTCAGCATTGAAAAACAACAACAACCTCAACGTTGAAAAACACCAGCAAATTCAACAGCAACCTCAACATTGAAAAACAACAACAACCTCAACATTGAAAAACACCATCAAATTCAACAACAACCTCAACGTTGAAAAACACCAGCAAATTCAACAGCAACCTCAACATTGAAAAACAACAACAACCTCAACATTGAAAAACACCAACAAATTCAACAACAACTTCAACATTGAAAAACACCAACAAATTCAACAACAACCTCGAAATTGAAAAACACCAACAAATTCAACAACATCCTCAACATTGAAAAACAACAACAACCTCAACATTGCAAAACACCAGCAAATTCAACAACAACCTCAACATTTAAAAACAACAACAATCACAACATTGAAAAACACCAACAAATTCAACAACAACCTCAACATTGAAAAACAACAACAACCTCAACATTGAAAAACACCACCAAATTCAACAACAACCTCGACATTGAAAAACAACAACAACCTCAACATTGAAAAACACCAACAAATTCAGCAACAACCTCAACATTGAAAAACAACAACAACCTCAAAATTGAAAAACACCAACAAATTCAACAACAACTTCAACATTGAAAAACATCAACAAATTCAACAACAACCTCAGCATTGAAAAACAACAACAACCTCAACATTGAAAAACACCAACAAATTCAACAACAACCTCAACATTGAAAAACACCAATAAATTCAACAACAACTTCAACATTGAAAAACACCAACAAATTCAACAACAACCTCGAAATTGAAAAACACCAACAAATTCAACAACAACCTCAACTTTGAAAAACAACAACAACCTCAACATTGAAAAACACCAACAAATTCAACAACAACCTCAAAATTGAAAAGCAACAACAACCTCAACATTGAAAAACACCAACAAATTCAACAACAACCTCAACATTGAAAAACAACAACAAACTAAACATTGAAAAACACCAACAAATTCAACAACAACCTCAACATTGAAAAACAACAACAACCTCAACATTCAAAAACACCAACAAATTCAACAACAACCTCAACATTGAAAAGCACCACAAATTCAACAACAACCTCAACATTGACAAACACTAACAAATTCAACAACAACCTCGAAATTGAAAAACACCAACAAATTCAACAACAAACTCAACATTGAAAAACACCAACAAATTCAACAACAACCTCAACATTGAAAAACAACAACAACCTCAACATTGAAAAACACCAACAAATTCAACAACAATCTCAACATTGAAAAGCACCAACAAATTCAACAACAACCTCAACATTGAAAAACTACAACAACCTCAACATTGAAAAACACCAACAAATTCAACAACAACCTCAACATTGAAAAACAACAACAAACTCAACATTGCAAAACACCAACAAATTCAACAACAACCTCAACATTGAAAAACAACAACAACCTCAACATTGAAAAACACCAACAAATTCAACAACAACCTCAACGTTGAAAAACAACAACAAATTCAACAACAACCTCAACATTGAAAAACAACAACAACCTCAACATTGCAAAACACCAGCAAATTCAACAACAACCTCAACATTTAAAAACACCAACAAATTCAACAACAACCTCAACATTGAAAAACAACAACCATCTCAACATTGAAAAACACAAACAAATTCAACAACAACCTCAACATTGAAAAACAACAACAACCTCAACATTGAAAAACTCCAACAAATTCAACAACAACTTCCACACTGAAAAACACGAACAAATTCAACAACAACCTCAGCATTGAAAAACAACAACAACCTCAACATTGAAAAACACCAACAAATTCAACAACAACCTCAACATTGAAAAACAACAACAACCTCAACATTGAAAAACACCAACAAATTCAACAACAACTTCAACATTGAAAAACACCAACAAATTCAACAACAACCTCGAAATTGAAAAACACCAACAAATTCAACAACAACCTCAACTTTGAAAAACAACATCAACCTCAACATTGAAAAACACCAACAAATTCAACAACAACCTCAAAATTGAAAAACAACAACAACCTCAACATTGAAAAACACCAACAAATTCAACAACAACCTCAACATTGAAAAACAACAACAAACTAAACATTGAAAAACACCAACAAATTCAACAACAACCTCAACATTGAAAAACAACAACAACCTCAACATTGAAAACCACCAACAAATTCAACAACAACCTCAACATTGAAAAACACCAACAAATTCAACAACAACCTCAACATTGAAAAACACTAACAAATTCAACGACAACCTCGAAATTGAAAAACACCAACAAATTCAACAACAAACTCAACATTGAAAAACACCAACAAATTCAACAACAACCTCAACATTGAAAAACACCAACAAATTCAACAACAATTTCCACATTGAAAAGCACCAACAAATTCAACAACAACCTCAGCATTGAAAAACAACAACAACCTCAACATTTAAAAACACCAACAAATTCAACAACAACCTCAACATTGAAAAACAACAACAACCTCAACATTGAAAAACACCAACAAATTCAACAACAACCTCAACATTGAAAAACAACAACAAACTCAACATTGAAAAACACCAACAAATTCAACAACAACCTCAACATTGAAAAACAACAACAACCTCAACATTGAAAAACACCAACAAATTCAACAACAACCTCAACGTTGAAAAACACCAACAAATTCAACAACAACCTCAACATTGAAAAACAACAACAACCTAAACATTGAAAAACACCAACAAATTCAACAACAACCTCAACATTGAAAAACAACAACAACCTCAACATTGAAAAACACCAACAAATTCAACAACAACCTCAACATTGAAAATCACCAACAAATTCAACAACAACTTCAGCATTGAAAAACAACAACAACCTCAACATTGAAAAACACCAAAAAATTCAACAACAACCTCAACATTGAAAAACAACAACAACCTCAACATTGAAAAACACCAACAAATTCAACAACAACTTCAAAATTGAAAAACACCAACAAATTCAACAACAACCTCGAAATTAAAAAACACCAACAAATACAACAACAACCTCAACATTGAAAAACAACAACAACCTCAACATTGAAAAACACCAACAAATTCAACAACAACCTCAACATTGAAAAACAGCAACAACCTCAACATTGCAAAACACCAGCAAATTCAACAACAACCTCAACATTTAAAAACACCAACAAATTCAAGAACAACCTCAACATTGAAAAACAACAACCATCTCAACATTGAAAAACACCAACAAACTCAACAACAACCTCAACATTGAAAAGCACCAACAAATTCAACAACAACCTCAACATTGAAAAACAGCAACAACCTCAACATTGAAAAACACCAACAAATTCAACAGTAACCTCAACATTGAAAAACAACAACAACCTCAACATTGAAAAACACCAACAAATTCAACAACAACCTCAACATTGAAAAACAACAACAAACTCAACATTGAAAAACACCAACAAATTCAACAACAACTTCAACATTGAAAAACAACAACAACCTCAACATTGAAAAACACCAACAAATTCAACAACAACCTCAACATTGAAAAACACCAACAAATTCAACAACAACCTCAACATTGAAAAACAACAACAACCTAAACATTGAAAAACACCAACAAATTCAACAAACAACCTCAACATTGAAAAACAACAACAACCTCAACATTGAAAAACACCAACAAATTCAACAACAACCTCAACATTGAAAAACACCAACAACTTCAACAACAACCTCAGCATTGAAAAGCAACAACAACCTCAACGTTGAAAAACACCAGCAAATTCAACAGCAACCTCAACATTGAAAAACAACAACAAATTCAACAACAACTTCAACATTGAAAAACACCAACAAATTCAACAACAACCTCGAAATTGAAAAACACCAACAAATACAACAACAACCTCTACATTGAAAAACAACAACAACCTCAACATTGAAAAACACCAACAAATTCAACAACAACCTCAACATTGAAAAACAACAACAACCTCATCATTGCAAAACACCAGCAAATTCAACAACAACCTCAACATTTAAAAACAAAAACAATCACAACATTGAAAAACACCAACAAATTCAACAACAACCTCAACATTGAAAAACAACAACAACCTCAACATTGAAAAACACCAACAAATTCAACAACAACCTCGACATTGAAAAACAACAACAACCTCAACATTGAAAAACACCAACAAATTCAGCAACAACCTCAACATTGAAAAACAACAACAACCTCAAAATTGAAAAACACCAACAAATTCAACAACAACTTCAACATTGAAAAACATCAACAAATTCAGCAACAACCTCAGCATTGAAAAACAAGAACAACCACAACATTGAAAAACACCAACAAATTCAACAACAGCCTCAACATTGAAAAGCACCAACAAATTCAACAACAACTTCAACATTGAAAAACACCAACAAATTCAACAACAACCTCGAATTTGAAAAACACCAACAAATTCAACAACAACCTCAACTTTGAAAAACAACAACAACCTCAACATTTAAAAACACCAACAAATTCAACAACAACCTCAAAATTGAAAAGCAACAACAACCTCAACATTGAAAAACACCAACAAATTCAACAACAACCTCAACATTGAAAAACAGCAACAAACTAAACATTGAAAAACACCAACATATTCAACAACAACCTCAACATTGAAAAACAACAACAACCTCAACATTCAAAAACACCAACAAATTCAACAACAACCTCAACATTGAAAAACACTAACAAATTCAACAACAACCTCGAAATTGAAAAACACCAACAAATTCAACAACAAACTCAACATTGAAAAACACCAACAAATTCAACAACAACCTCAACATTGAAAAACAACAACAATCTCAACATTGAAAAACACCAACAAATTCAACAACAATCTCAACATTGAAAAGCACCAACAAATTCAACAACAACCTCAACATTGAAAAACAACAACAACCTCAACATTGAAAACCACCAACAAATTCAACAACAACCTCAACATTGAAAAACTACAACAACCTCAACATTGAAAAACACCAACAAATTCAACAACAACCTCAACATTTAAAAACAACAACAAACTCAACATTGCAAAACACCAACAAATTCAACAACAACCTCAACATTGAAAAACAACAACAACCTCAACATTGCAAAACACCAGCAAATTCAACAACACCCTCAACATTTAAAAACACCAACAAATTCAACAACAACCTCAACATTGAAAAACAACAACCATCTCAACATTGAAAAACACAAACAAATTCAACAACAACCTCAACATTGAAAAACAACAACAACCTCAACATTGAAAAACACCAACAAATTCAACAACAACTTCCACACTGAAAAACACCAACAAATTCAACAACAACCTCAGCATTGAAAAACAACAACAACCTCAACATTGAAAAACACCAACAAATTCAACAACAACCTCAACATTGAAAAACAACAACAACCTCAACATTGAAAAACACCAACAAATTCAACAACAACTTCAACATTGAAAAACACCAACAAATTCAACAACAACCTCGAAATTGAAAAACACCAACAAATTCAACAACAACCTCAACTTTGAAAAACAACATCAACCTCAACATTGAAAAACACCAACAAATTCAACAACAACCTCAAAATTGAAAAACAACAACAACCTCAACATTGAAAAACACCAACAAATTCAACAACAACCTCAACATTGAAAAACAACAACAAACTAAACATTGAAAAACACCAACAAATTCAACAACAACCTCAACATTGAAAAACAACAACAACCTCAACATGAAAACCACCAACAAATTCAACAACAACCTCAACATTGAAAAACACCAACAAATTCAACAACAACCTCAACATTGAAAAACACTAACAAATTCAACGACAACCTCGAAATTGAAAAACACCAACAAATTCAACAACAAACTCAACATTGAAAAACACCAACAAATTCAACAACAACCTCAACATTGAAAAACAACAACAACCTCAACATTGAAAAACACCAACAAATTCAACAACAATTTCCACATTGAAAAGCACCAACAAATTCAACAACAACCTCAGCATTGAAAAACAACAACAACCTCAACATTTAAAAACACCAACAAATTCAACAACAACCTCAACATTGAAAAACAACAACAACCTCAACATTGAAAAACACCAACAAATTCAACAACAACCTCAACATTGAAAAACAACAACAAACTCAACATTGAAAAACACCAACAAATTCAACAACAACCTCAACATTGAAAAACAACAACAACCTCAACATTGAAAAACACCAACAAATTCAACAACAACCTCAACGTTGAAAAGCACCAACAAATTCAACAGCAACCTCAACATTGAAAAACAACAACAACCTAAACATTGAAAAACACCAACAAATTCAACAACAACCTCAACATTGAAAAACAACAACAACCTCAACATTGAAAAACACCAACAAATTCAACAACAACCTCAACATTGAAAATCACCAACAAATTCAACAACAACTTCAGCATTGAAAAACAACAACAACCTCAACATTGAAAAACACCAACAAATTCAACAACAACCTCAACATTGAAAAACAACAACAACCTCAACATTGAAAAACACCAACAAATTCAACAACAACTTCAACATTGAAAAACACCAACAAATTCAACAACAACCTCGAAATTAAAAAACACCAACAAATACAACAACAACCTCAACATTGAAAAACAACAACAACCTCAACATTGAAAAACACCAACAAATTCAACAACAACCTCAACATTGAAAAACAGCAACAACCTCAACATTGCAAAACACCAGCAAATTCAACAACAACCTCAACATTTAAAAACACCAACAAATTCAAGAACAACCTCAACATTGAAAAACAACAACCATCTCAACATTGAAAAACACCAACAAACTCAACAACAACCTCAACATTGAAAAGCACCAACAAATTCAACAACAACCTCAACATTGAAAAACAACAACAACCTCAACATTGAAAAACACCAACAAATTCAACAGTAACCTCAACATTGAAAAACAACAACAACCTCAACATTGAAAAACACCAACAAATTCAACAAGAACCTCAACATTGAAAAACAACAACAAACTCAACATTGAAAAACACCAACAAATTCAACAACAACTTCAACATTGAAAAACAACAACAACCTCAACATTGAAAAACACCAACAAATTCAACAACAACCTCAACATTGAAAAACACCAACAAATTCAACAACAACCTCAACATTGAAAAACAACAACAACATAAACATTGAAAAACACCAACAAATTCAACAACAACCTCAACATTGAAAAACAACAACAACCTCAACATTGAAAAGCACCAACAAATTCAACAACAACCTCAACATTGAAAAACACCAACAACTTCAACAACAACCTCAGCATTGAAAAACAACAACAACCTCAACGTTGAAAAGCACCAGCAAATTCAACAGCAACCTCAACATTGAAAAACAACAACAAATTCAACAACAACTTCAACATTGAAAAACACCAACAAATTCAACAACAACCTCGAAATTGAAAAACACCAACAAATACAACAACAACCTCTACATTGAAAAACAACAACAACCTCAACATTGAAAAACACCAACAAATTCAACAACAACCTCAACATTGAAAAACAACAACAACCTCAACATTGCAAAACACCAGCAAATTCAACAACAACCTCAACATTTAAAAACAAAAACAATCACAACATTGAAAAACACCAACAAATTCAACAACCTCAACATTGAAAAACAACAACAACCTCAACATTGAAAAACACCAACAAATTCAACAACAACCTCGACATTGAAAAACAACAGCAACCTCAACATTGAAAAACACCAACAAATTCAGCAACAACCTCAACATTGAAAAACAACAACAACCTCAAAATTGAAAAACACCAACAAATTCAACAACAACTTCAACATTGAAAAACATCAACAAATTCAACAACAACCTCAGCATTGAAAAACAAGAACAACCTCAACATTGAAAAACACCAACAAATTCAACAACAACCTCAAAATTGAAAAACACCAACAAATTCAACAACAACTTCAAAATTGAAAAACACCAACAAATTCAACAACAACCTCGAAATTGAAAAACACCAACAAATTCAACAACAACCTCAACTTTGAAAAACAACAACAACCTCAACATTGAAAAACACCAACAAATTCAACAACAACCTCAAAATTGAAAAGCAACAACAACCTCAACATTGAAAAACACCAACAAATTCAACAACAACCTCAACATTGAAAAACAGCAACAAACTAATCATTGAAAAACACCAACAAATTCAACAAGAACCTCAACATTGAAAAACAACAACAACCTCAACATTCAAAAACACCAACAAATTCAACAACAACCTCAACATTGAAAAACACCACAAATTCAACAACAACCTCAACATTGAAAAACACTAACAAATTCAACAACAACCTCGAAATTGAAAAACACCAACAAATTCAACAACAAACTCAACATTGAAAAACACCAACAAATTCAACAACAACCTCAACATTGAAAAACAACAACAATCTCAACATTGAAAAACACCAACAAATTCAACAACAATCTCAACATTGAAAAGCACCAACAAATTCAACAACAACCTCAACATTGAAAAACAACAACAACCTCAACATTGAAAAACACCAACAAATTCAACAACAACCTCAACATTGAAAAACTACAACAACCTCAACATTGAAAAACACCAACAAATTCAACAACAACCTCAACATTTAAAAACAACAACAAACTCAACATTGCAAAACACCAACAAATTCAACAACAACCTCAACATTGAAAAACAACAACAACCTCAACATTGAAAAACACCAACAAATTCAACAACAACCTCAACGTTGAAAAACACCAACAAATTCAACAACAACCTCAACATTGAAAAACAACAACAACCTAAACATTGAAAAACACCAACAAATTCAACAACAACCTCAACATTGAAAAATATCAACAACCTCAACATTGAAAAACACCAACAAATTCAACAACAACCTCAACATTGAAAAACAACAACAAATTCAACAACAACCTCAGCAGTGAAAAACAACAACAACCTCAACATTGAAAAACACCAACAAATTCAACAACAACCTCCACATTGTAAAACAACAACAACCTCAACATTGAAAAACACCAACAAATTCAACAACAACTTCAACATTGAAAAACAACAACAACCTCAACATTGAAAAACACCAACAAATTCAACAACAACCTCAACATTGAAAAACACCAACAAATTCAACAACAACCTGAACATTGAAAAACAACAACAACCTAAACATTGAAAAACACCAACAAATTCAACAACAACCTCAACATTGAAAAACAACAACAACCTCAACATTGACAAACACAAACAAATTCAACAACAACCTCAACATTGAAAAACACCAACAAATTCAACAACAACCTCAGCATTGAAAAACAACAACAACCTCAACGTTGAAAAACACCAGCAAATTCAACAGCAACCTCAACATTGAAAAACAACAACAAATTCAACAGCAACTTCAACATTGAAAAACACCAACAAATTCAACAACAACCTCGAAATTGAAAAACACCAACAAATACAACAACAACCTCTACATTGAAAAACAACAACAACCTCAACATTGAAAAACACCAACAAATTCAACAACAACCTCAACATTGAAAAACAACAACAACCTCAACATTGCAAAACACCAGCAAATTCAACAACAACCTCAACATTTAAAAACAACAACAATCACAACATTGAAAAACACCAACAAATTCAACAACAACCTCAACATTGAAAAACAACAACAACCTCAACATTGAAAAACACCAACAAATTCAACAACAATCTCAACATTGAAAAGCACCAACAAATTCAACAACAACCTCAACATTGAAAAACAACAACAACCTCAACATTGAAAAACACCAACAAATTCAACAACAACCTCAACATTGAAAAACTACAACAACCTCAACATTGAAAAACACCAACAAATTCAACAACAACCTCAACATTTAAAAACAACAACAAACTCAACATTGCAAAACACCAACAAATTCAACAACAACCTCAACATTGAAAAACAACAACAACCTCAACATTGAAAAACACCAACAAATTCAACAACAACCTCAACGTTGAAAAACACCAACAAATTCAACAACAACCTCAACATTGAAAAACAACAACAACCTAAACATTGAAAAACACCAACAAATTCAACAACAACCTCAACATTGAAAAATATCAACAAACTCAACATTGAAAAACACCAACAAATTCAACAACAACCTCAACATTGAAAAACACCAACAAATTCAACAACAACCTCAGCAGTGAAAAACAACAACAACCTCAACATTGAAAAACACCAACAAATTCAACAACAACCTCCACATTGAAAAACAACAACAACCTCAACATTGAAAAACACCAACAAATTCAACAACAACTTCAACATTGAAAAACAACAACAACCTCAACATTGAAAAACACCAACAAATTCAACAACAACCTCAACATTGAAAAACACCAACAAATTCAACAACAACCTCAACATTGAAAAACAACAACAACCTAAACATTGAAAAACACCAACAAATTCAACAACAACCTCAACATTGAAAAACAACAACAACCTCAACATTGAAAAACACCAACAAATTCAACAACAACCTCAACATTGAAAAACACCAACAAATTCAACAACAACCTCAGCATTGAAAAACAACAACAACCTCAACGTTGAAAAACACCAGCAAATTCAACAGCAACCTCAACATTGAAAACCAACAACAAATTCAACAACAACTTCAACATTGAAAAACACCAACAAATTCAACAACAACCTCAACATTGAAAATCACCAACAAATTCAACAACAACTTCAGCATTGAAAAACAACAACAACCTCAACATTGAAAAACACCAACAAATTCAACAACAACCTCAACATTGAAAAACAACAACAACCTCAACATTGAAAAACACCAACAAATTCAACAACAACTTCAACATTGAAAAACACCAACAAATTCAACAACAACCTCGAAATTAAAAAACACCAACAAATACAACAACAACCTCAACATTGAAAAACAACAACAACCTCAACATTGAAAAACACCAACAAATTCAACAACAACCTCAACATTGAAAAACAGCAACAACCTCAACATTGCAAAACACCAGCAAATTCAACAACAACCTCAACATTTAAAAACACCAACAAATTCAAGAACAATCTCAACATTGAAAAACAACAACCATCTCAACATTGAAAAACACCAACAAACTCAACAACAACCTCAACATTGAAAAGCACCAACAAATTCAACAACAACCTCAACATTGAAAAACAACAACAACCTCAACATTGAAAAACACCAACAAATTCAACAGTAACCTCAACATTGAAAAACAACAACAACCTCAACATTGAAAAACACCAACAAATTCAACAAGAACCTCAACATTGAAAAACAACAACAAACTCAACATTGAAAAACACCAACAAATTCAACAACAACTTCAACATTGAAAAACAACAACAACCTCAACATTGAAAAACACCAACAAATTCAACAACAACCTCAACATTGAAAAACACCAACAAATTCAACAACAACCTCAACATTGAAAAACAACAACAACATAAACATTGAAAAACACCAACAAATTCAACAACAACCTCAACATTGAAAAACAACAACAACCTCAACATTGAAAAACACCAACAAATTCAACAACAACCTCAACATTGAAAAACACCAACAACTTCAACAACAACCTCAGCATTGAAAAACAACAACAACCTCAACGTTGAAAAGCACCAGCAAATTCAACAGCAACCTCAACATTGAAAAACAACAACAAATTCAACAACAACTTCAACATTGAAAAACACCAACAAATTCAACAACAACCTCGAAATTGAAAAACACCAACAAATACAACAACAACCTCTACATTGAAAAACAACAACAACCTCAACATTGAAAAACACCAACAAATTCAACAACAACCTCAACATTGAAAAACAACAACAACCTCAACATTGCAAAACACCAGCAAATTCAACAACAACCTCAACATTTAAAAACAAAAACAATCACAACATTGAAAAACACCAACAAATTCAACAACAACCTCAACATTGAAAAACAACAACAACCTCAACATTGAAAAACACCAACAAATTCAACAACAACCTCGACATTGAAAAACAACAGCAACCTCAACATTGAAAAACACCAACAAATTCAGCAACAACCTCAACATTGAAAAACAACAACAACCTCAAAATTGAAAAACACCAACAAATTCTACAACAACTTCAACATTGAAAAACATCAACAAATTCAACAACAACCTCAGCATTGAAAAACAAGAACAACCTCAACATTGAAAAACACCAACAAATTCAACAACAACCTCAAAATTGAAAAACACCAACAAATTCAACAACAACTTCAAAATTGAAAAACACCAACAAATTCAACAACAACCTCGAAATTGAAAAACACCAACAAATTCAACAACAACCTCAACTTTGAAAAACAACAACAACCTCAACATTGAAAAACACCAACAAATTCAACAACAACCTCAAAATTGAAAAGCAACAACAACCTCAACATTGAAAAACACCAACAAATTCAACAACAACCTCAACATTGAAAAACAGCAACAAACTAATCATTGAAAAACACCAACAAATTCAACAAGAACCTCAACATTGAAAAACAACAACAACCTCAACATTCAAAAACACCAACAAATTCAACAACAACCTCAACATTGAAAAACACCACAAATTCAACAACAACCTCAACATTGAAAAACACTAACAAATTCAACAACAACCTCGAAATTGAAAAACACCAACAAATTCAACAACAAACTCAACATTGAAAAACACCAACAAATTCAACAACAACCTCAACATTGAAAAACAACAACAATCTCAACATTGAAAAACACCAACAAATTCAACAACAATCTCAACATTGAAAAGCACCAACAAATTCAACAACAACCTCAACATTGAAAAACAACAACAACCTCAACATTGAAAAACACCAACAAATTCAACAACAACCTCAACATTGAAAAACTACAACAACCTCAACATTGAAAAACACCAACAAATTCAACAACAACCTCAACATTTAAAAACAACAACAAACTCAACATTGCAAAACACCAACAAATTCAACAACAACCTCAACATTGAAAAACAACAACAACCTCAACATTGAAAAACACCAACAAATTCAACAACAACCTCAACGTTGAAAAACACCAACAAATTCAACAACAACCTCAACATTGAAAAACAACAACAACCTAAACATTGAAAAACACCAACAAATTCAACAACAACCTCAACATTGAAAAATATCAACAACCTCAACATTGAAAAACACCAACAAATTCAACAACAACCTCAACATTGAAAAACAACAACAAATTCAACAACAACCTCAGCAGTGAAAAACAACAACAACCTCAACATTGAAAAACACCAACAAATTCAACAACAACCTCCACATTGTAAAACAACAACAACCTCAACATTGAAAAACACCAACAAATTCAACAACAACTTCAACATTGAAAAACAACAACAACCTCAACATTGAAAAACACCAACAAATTCAACAACAACCTCAACATTGAAAAACACCAACAAATTCAACAACAACCTGAACATTGAAAAACAACAACAACCTAAACATTGAAAAACACCAACAAATTCAACAACAACCTCAACATTGAAAAACAACAACAACCTCAACATTGACAAACACAAACAAATTCAACAACAACCTCAACATTGAAAAACACCAACAAATTCAACAACAACCTCAGCATTGAAAAACAACAACAACCTCAACGTTGAAAAACACCAGCAAATTCAACAGCAACCTCAACATTGAAAAACAACAACAAATTCAACAACAACTTCGACATTGAAAAACACCAACAAATTCAACAACAACCTCGAAATTGAAAAACACCAACAAATACAACAACAACCTCTACATTGAAAAACAACAACAACCTCAACATTGAAAAACACCAACAAATTCAACAACAACCTCAACATTGAAAAACAACAACAACCTCAACATTGCAAAACACCAGCAAATTCAACAACAACCTCAACATTTAAAAACAACAACAATCACAACATTGAAAAACACCAACAAATTCAACAACAACCTCAACATTGAAAAACAACAACAACCTCAACATTGAAAAACACCAACAAATTCAACAACAATCTCAACATTGAAAAGCACCAACAAATTCAACAACAACCTCAACATTGAAAAACAACAACAACCTCAACATTGAAAAACACCAACAAATTCAACAACAACCTCAACATTGAAAAACTACAACAACCTCAACATTGAAAAACACCAACAAATTCAACAACAACCTCAACATTTAAAAACAACAACAAACTCAACATTGCAAAACACCAACAAATTCAACAACAACCTCAACATTGAAAAACAACAACAACCTCAACATTGAAAAACACCAACAAATTCAACAACAACCTCAACGTTGAAAAACACCAACAAATTCAACAACAACCTCAACATTGAAAAACAACAACAACCTAAACATTGAAAAACACCAACAAATTCAACAACAACCTCAACATTGAAAAATATCAACAAACTCAACATTGAAAAACACCAACAAATTCAACAACAACCTCAACATTGAAAAACACCAACAAATTCAACAACAACCTCAGCAGTGAAAAACAACAACAACCTCAACATTGAAAAACACCAACAAATTCAACAACAACCTCCACATTGAAAAACAACAACAACCTCAACATTGAAAAACACCAACAAATTCAACAACAACTTCAACATTGAAAAACAACAACAACCTCAACATTGAAAAACACCAACAAATTCAACAACAACCTCAACATTGAAAAACACCAACAAATTCAACAACAACCTCAACATTGAAAAACAACAACAACCTAAACATTGAAAAACACCAACAAATTCAACAACAACCTCAACATTGAAAAACAACAACAACCTCAACATTGAAAAACACCAACAAATTCAACAACAACCTCAACATTGAAAAACACCAACAAATTCAACAACAACCTCAGCATTGAAAAACAACAACAACCTCAACGTTGAAAAACACCAGCAAATTCAACAGCAACCTCAACATTGAAAACCAACAACAAATTCAACAACAACTTCAACATTGAAAAACACCAACAAATTCAACAACAACCTCGAAATTGAAAAACACCAACAAATACAACAACAACCTCTACATTGAAAAACAACAACAACCTCAACATTGAAAAACACCAACAAATTCAACAACAACCTCAACATTGAAAAACAACAACAACCTCAACATTGCAAAACACCAGCAAATTCAACAACAACCTCAACATTTAAAAACAACAACAATCACAACATTGAAAAACACCAACAAATTCAACAACAACCTCAACATTGAAAAACAACAACAACCTCAACATTGAAAAACACCAACAAATTCAACAACAACCTCCACATTGAAAAACAACAACAACCTCAACATTGAAAAACACCAACAAATTCAGCAACAACCTCAACATTGAAAAACAACAACAACCTCAAAATTGAAAAACACCAGCAAATTCAACAACAACTTCAACATTGAAAAACATCAACAAATTCAACAACAACCTCAGCATTGAAAAACAAGAACAACCTCAACATTGAAAAGCACCAACAAATTCAACAACAACCTCAACATTGAAAAACAACAACAACCTCAACATTGAAAAACACAAACAAATTCAACAACAACCTCAACATTGAAGAATTACAACAACCTCAACATTGAAAAACACCAACAAATTCAACAACAACCTCAACATTTAAAAACAACAACAAACTCAACATTGCAAAACACCAACAAATTCAACAACAACCTCAACATTGCAAAACAACAACAACCTCAACATTGAAAAACACCAACAAATTCAACAACAACCTCAACGTTGAAAAACACCAACAAATTCAACAACAACCTCAACATTGAAAAACAACAACAACCTAAACATTGAAAAACACCAACAAATTCAACAACAACCTCAACATTGAAAAATATCAACAACCTCAACATTGAAAAACACCAACAAATTCAGCAACAACCTCAACATTGAAAAACACCAACAAATTCAACAACAAACTCAGCAGTGAAAAACAACAACAACCTCAACATTGAAAAACACCAACAAATTCAACAACAACCTCCACATTGAAAAACAACAACAACCTCAACATTGAAAAACACCAACAAATTCAACAACAACTTCAACATTGAAAAACACCAGCAAATTCAACAACAACCTCGAAATTGAAAAACACCAACAAATACAACAACAACCTCAACATTGAAAAACAACAACAACCTCAACATTGAAAAACACCAACAAATTCAACAACAACCTCAACATTGAAAAACAACAACAACCTCAACATTGCAAAACACCAGCAAATTCAACAACAACCTCAACATTTAAAAACACCAACAAATTCAACAACAACCTCAACATTGAAAAACAACAACCATCTCAACATTGAAAAACACAAACAAATTCAACAACAACCTCAACATTGAAAAACAACAACAACCTCAACATTGAAAAACACCAACAAATTCAACAACAACTTGAACACTGAAAAACACCAACAAATTCAACAACAACCTCAGCATTGAAAAACAACAACAACCTCAACATTGAAAAACACCAACAAATTCAACAACAACCTCAACATTGAAAAACAACAACAACCTCAACATTGAAAAACACCAGCAAATTCAACAACAACTTCAACATTGAAAAACACCAACAAATTCAACAACAACCTCGAAATTGAAAAACACCAACAAATTCAACAACAACCTCAACTTTGAAAAACAACATCAACCTCAACATTGAAAAACACCAACAAATTCAACAACAACCTCAAAATTGAAAAACAACAACAACCTCAGCATTGAAAAACACCAACAAATTCAACAACAACCTCAACATTGAAAAACAACAACAAACTAAACATTGAAAAACACCAACAAATTCAACAACAACCTCAACATTGAAAAACAACAACAACCTCAACATTGAAAACCACCAACAAATTCAACAACAACCTCAACATTGAAAAACACCAACAAATTCAACAACAACCTCAACATTGAAAAACACTAACAAATTCAACGACAACCTCGAAATTGAAAAACACCAACAAATTCAACAACAACCTCAACATTGAAAAACAACAACAACCTCAACATTGAAAAACACCAACAAATTCAACAACAATCTCCACATTGAAAAGCACCAACAAATTCAACAACAACCTCAACATTGAAAAACAACAACAACCTCAACATTGAAAAACACCACAAATTCAACAACAACCTCAACATTGAAAAACACTAACAAATTCAACAACAACCTCGAAATTGAAAAACACCAACAAATTCAACAACAAATTCAACATTGAAAAACACCAACAAATTCAACAACCACCTCAACATTGAAAAACAACAACAACCTCAACATTGAAAAACACCAACAAATTCAACAACAATCTCAACATTGAAAAGCACCAACAAATTCAACAACAACCTCAACATTGAAAAACAACAACAACCTCAACATTGAAAAACACCAACAAATTCAACAACAACCTCAACATTGAAAAACTACAACAACCTCAACATTGAAAAACACCAACAAATTCAACAACAACCTCAACATTTAAAAACAACAACAAACTCAACATTGCAAAACACCAACAAATTCAACAACAACCTCAACATTGAAAAACAACAACAACCTCAACATTGAAAAACACCAACAAATTCAACAACAACCTCAACATTGAAAAACACCAACAAATTCAACAAGAACCTCAACATTGAAAAACAACAACAACCTAAACATTGAAGAACACCAACAAATTCAACAACAACCTCAACATTGAAAAATCTCAACAACCTCAACATTGAAAAACACCAACAAATTCAACAACAACCTCAACATTGAAAAACACCAACAAATTCAACAACAACCTCAGCAGTGAAAAACAACAACAACCTCAACATTGAAAAACACCAACAAATTCAACAACAACCTCCACATTGAAAAACAACAACAACCTCAACATTGAAAAACACCAACAAATTCAACAACAACTTCAACATTGAAAAACACCAGCAAATTCAACAACAACCTCGAAATTGAAAAACACCAACAAATACAACAACAACCTCAACATTGAAAAACAACAACAACCTCAACATTGAAAAACACCAACAAATTCAACAACAACCTCAACATTGAAAAACAACAACAACCTCAACATTGCAAAACACCAGCAAATTCAACAACAACCTCAACATTTAAAAACACCAACAAATTCAACAACAACCTCAACATTGAAAAACAACAACCATCTCAACATTGAAAAACACAAACAAATTCAACAACAACCTCAACATTGAAAAACAACAACAACCTCAACATTGAAAAACACCAACAATTCAACAACAACTTGAACACTGAAAAACACCAACAAATTCAACAACAACCTCAGCATTGAAAAACAACAACAACCTCAACATTGAAAAACACCAACAAATTCAACAACAACCTCAACATTGAAAAACAACAACAACCTCAACATTGAAAAACACCAACAAATTCAACAACAACTTCAACATTGAAAAACACCAACAAATTCAACAACAACCTCGAAATTGAAAAACACCAACAAATTCAACAACAACCTCAACTTTGAAAAACAACATCAACCTCAACATTGAAAAACACCAACAAATTCAACAACAACCTCAAAATTGAAAAACAACAACAACCTCAGCATTGAAAAACACCAACAAATTCAACAACAACCTCAACATTGAAAAACAACAACAAACTAAACATTGAAAAACACCAACAAATTCAACAACAACCTCAACATTGAAAAACAACAACAACCTCAACATTGAAAACCACCAACAAATTCAACAACAACCTCAACATTGAAAAACACCAACAAATTCAACAACAACCTCAACATTGAAAAACACTAACAAATTCAACGACAACCTCGAAATTGAAAAACACCAACAAATTCAACAACAAGCTCAACATTGAAAAACACCAACAAATTCAACAACAACCTCAACATTGAAAAACAACAACAACCTCAACATTGAAAAACACCAACAAATTCAACAACAATCTCCACATTGAAAAGCACCAACAAATTCAACAACAACCTCAGCATTGAAAAACAACAACAACCTCAACATTTAAAAACACCAACAAATTCAACAACAACCTCAACATTGAAAAACAACAACAACCTCAACATTGAAAAACACCAACATATTCAACAACAACCTCAACATTGAAAAACAACAACAAACTCAACATTGAAAAACACCAACAAATTCAACAACAACCTCAACATTGAAAAACAACAACAACCTCAACATTGAAAAACACCAACAAATTCAACAACAACCTCAACGTTGAAAAACACCAACAAATTCAACAACAACCTCAACATTGAAAAACAACAACAACCAAAACATTGAAAAACACCAACAAATTCAACAACAACCTCAACATTGAAAAACAACAACAACCTCAACATTGAAAAACACCAACAAATTCAACAACAACCTCAACATTGAAAATCACCAACAAATTCAACAACAACCTCAGCATTGAAAAACAACAACAACCTCAACATTGAAAAACACCAACAAATTCAACAACAACCTCAACATTGAAAAACAACAACAACCTCAACATTGAAAAACACCAACAAATTCAACAACAACTTCAACATTGAAAAACACCAACAAATTCAACAACAACCCCGAAATTAAAAAACACCAACAAATACAACAACAACCTCAACATTGAAAAACAACAACAACCTCAACATTGAAAAACACCAGCAAATTCAACAACAACCTCAACATTGAAAAACAGCAACAACCTCAACATTGCAAAACACCAGCAAATTCAACAACAACCTCAACATTTAAAAACACCAACAAATTCAACAACAACCTCAACATTGAAAAACAACAACCATCTCAACATTGAAAAACACCAACAAATTCAACAACAACCTCAACATTGAAAAACAACAACAACCTCCACATTGAAAAACACCAACAAATTCAACAACAACCTCGACATTGAAAAACACCCTCAAATTCAAAATCAACCTCAACATTGAAAAACACCAACAACCTCAAATTGAAAAAACACCAACAAATTCAACAACATCCTCAACATTTAAAAACAACAACAACCTCAACATTGAAAAACACCAACAAATTCAACAACAACCTCAACATTGAAAAACACCAACAAATTCAACAGCAACCTCAACATTGAAAAAAACCAACAAACTCAACAACAACCTCAACATTGAAAAATAACAACAACCTCAACATTGAAAAACACCAACAAATTCAACAACAACCTCAACATTGAAAAACACCAACAAATTCAACAACAACCTCAACATTGAAAAACACCAACAAATTCAACAACAACCTCAACATTGAAAAACACCAACAAATTCAACAACAACCTCAACATTGAAAAACAGCAACAACATCTCAAGATTGAAAAACACCAACAAATTCAACAACAACTTCAACATTTAAAAACACCAACAAATTCAGAAAATGCTGGAATATCATCAATTGCTAGGTTTTGATATTTTGTTACCCGCATCGAACCATGTTTGTTTAAATTGAGGGATTTGGAGATTTTGATTGTGCAGCTAACGCAGAGAATTTTGAATCTGCAGAATTTGATGAATTACAAGAAAGTGAAGACTTTTGCTTGACACAGAAGCCAGAGCTGTTGAAAATGATAGGAATGGAGATATTGAAGGCATAATTCATCAAAGAACATTGAAAAATGTGTAGTTTGTTAGAAATAGTTCTATTTGTGTATTACAACAAGAAACATTATTGGAGATGTAGAAATGATTGAATTGTAGAAAGCTGTACAATAAGTGAAAGATCATATGATACAAAGATAGAATTTGATGAACATAGGAGATTTTGCAAAGTGTAGTAATATAAGATATCTGCTTATAGAGAAAATGCTTCAATATGTGTTATTGCTAGAACTGGAAAGTTTCATAGATACAGAGAGCCAAGTTTGATGAAACTGAAGAAATGGAGAAATTGAAGTTGCAAAGAATGCAGGCAAGCTGCAAATCAGCTCAATCTAAGAACTTACTGAAAAATAAGATTTTGCTCGATGCAGAGAACTAACTCTTACTAAATAGATACTGTAATTTAGAAATTGTAAGTTCAGTTCAGTCATAACTATGACTAGATGTGTGGATCGATAGAAATAGAGACACATGTTAAGAAAGGCAGAGGAAATTAATAGAGCTAGTAAAGTTGTTGGAAAGTAAGAAACTTGTACATGGAGAGAAGCAGCAGATCCTACAAGCAGAGAATTTCGATAAACTGGAAGATTTTACAAATATGGGGAATGAGAAATATCTGCAGATAGAGAAAATGCTAGAATATCATCAATTGCTAGGTTTTGATATTATGTTATCCGCATCGAACCACGTTTGTTTAAATTGAGGGATATGGAGATATTGATTGTTCAGTTAACGCAGAGAATTTTGAATCTGCAAAATTTGATGAATTACAAGAAAGTGAATACTTTTGCTTGACATAGAAGCCAGAGCTGTTGAAAATTATAGGAATGGAGATATTGAAGGCATAATTAAACAAATAACATTGAAAAATGTGTAGTTTGTTAGAAATAGTTCTATTTGAGTAATACAACAAGAAAAATTATTGGAGATTTAGAAATGATTGAATTGAAGAAAGCTGTACAATAAGTGAAAGATCATATGATACAAAGATAGAATTTGATGAACATAGGAGATTTTGCAAAGTGTAGTGATATAAGATATATGCTTATAGAGAAAATGCTTCAATATGTGTTATTGCTAGAACTGGAAAGTTTAATAGATACAGAGAGCCAAGTTTGAAGAAACTGAAGAAATGGAGAAATTGAAGTTGCAGAGGATGCAAGCAACCTGCAAATGAGCTCAATCTGAGAAATTACTGAAAAATAAGATTTTGCTCGATGCAGAGAACTACTTTTACTGATAGATATTGTAATTCAGAAATTGTATTTTCAGTTGAATCATAACTATGACTAGATGTGTGGATCGATAGAAATAGAGACACATGTTAAGAAAGGCAGAGGAAATTAATAGAGCTAGTGAAGTTGTTGGAAAGTAAGAAACTTGTACATGGAGAGAAGCAGCAGATCCTACAAGCAGAGAATTTCGATAAACTGGAAGATTTTACAAATCTGGGGAATGAGAAAAATCTGCAGATAGAGAATTTTGAATCTGCGGAATTTGATGAATTACAAGAAACTGAATACTTTTGCTTGACATAGAAACCAATTCTGCTGAAAAATATAGGAATGGAGATATCGAAGGCAGAATTGACCAAAGAACATTGAAAAATGTGTAGTTTGTTAGAAATAGTTCTATTAATGTAGTTCAACAATAATAATTATTGGAGATGTAGAAATTGATTGAATTGAAGAAAGTTGTACAATCAGTGAACGAGCAGATGATACAAAGATAGAATTTGATGAAAATAGCAGATTTTGCAAAGTTTACGAATATGTGATATCTGCTTATAGAGAAAATGCTTCAATATGTGTTATTGCTAGAACTTGAAAGTTTCATAGATACAGATTGCCAAGTTTGCTGAAACTGAAGAAATGGAGAAATTGAAGTTGCAAAGAATGCAGGCAAGCTGCAAATCAGCTCAATCTAAGAATTTACTGAAAAATAAGATTTTGCTCGATGCAGAGAACTAACTCTTACTAAATAGATACTGTAATTCAGAAATTGTAAGTTCAGTTGAATCATAACTATGTCTAGATGTGTGGAGCGAAAGAAATAGAGACACTTGTTTAGATAGGCAGAGGAAATTAATAGAGATAGTGAGGTTGTTGGAAAGTAAGAAACTAGTATATGGAGAGGAGCAGCAAATCTTACAAGCAGAGAATGTCGATAAACTGGAAGATTTTACAAATATGGGGAATGAGAAATATCTGCAGATAGAGAAAATGCTAGAATATCATCAATTGCTAGGTTTTGATATTTTGTTATCCGCATCGAACCATGTTTCTTTAAATTGAGGGATATGGAGATTTTGTTTGTGCAGCTAACGCAGAGAATTTTGAATCTGCGGAATTTCATGAATTACAAGAAAGTGAATACTTTTGCTTGACATAGAAGCCAGAGCTGTTGAAAATTATAGGAATGGAGATATTGAAGGCATAATTCAATAAAGAACATTGAAAAATGTGTAGTTTGTTAGAAATAGTTCTATTTGTGTATTACAACAAGAAAAATTATTGGAGATGTAGAAATGATTGAATTGTAGAAAGCTGTACAATAAGTGAAAGATCATATGATACAAAGATAGAATTTGATGAACATAGGAGTTTTTGCAAAGTGTAGTATTATAAGATATCTGCTTATAGAGAAAATGCTTCAATATGTGTTATTGCTAGAACTGGAAAGTTTCATAGATACAGAGAGCCAAGTTTGAAGAAACTGAAGAAATGGAGAAATTGAAGTTGCAGAGGATGCAAGCAACCTGCAAATGAGCTCAATCTGAGAAATTACTGAAAAATAAGATTTTGCTCGATGCAGAGAACTACTTTTACTGATAGATATTGTAATTCAGAAATTGTAAGTTCAGTTGAATCATAACTATGTCTAGATGTGTGGAGCGAAAGAAATAGAGACACTTGTTTAGATAGGCAGAGGAAATTAATAGAGATAGTGAAGTTGTTGGAAAGTAAGAAACTTGTATATGGAGAGGAGCAGCAGATCTTACAAGCAGAGAATGTCGATAAACTGGAAGATTTTACAAATATGGGGAATGAGAAATATCTGCAGATAGAGAAAATGCTAGAATATCATCAATTGCTAGGTTTTGATATTTTGTTATGCGCATCGAACCATGTTTGTTTAAATTGAGGGATATGGCGATTTTGATTGTGCAGCTAACGCAGAGAATTTTGATTCTGCAGAATTTGATGAATTACAAGAAAGTGAAGACTTTTGCTTGACATAGAAGCCAGAGCTGTTGAAAATTATAGGAATGGCGATATTGAAGGCATAATTAAACAAATAACATTGAAAAAATTGTAGTTTGTTAAAAATAGTTCTATTTGTGTATTACAACAAGAAAAATTATTGGAGGTTTAGGAATGATTGAATTGAAGAAAGCTGTACAATAAGTGAAAGATCATATGATACAAAGATAGAATTTGATGAACATAGGAGATTTTGCAAAGTGTAGTAATATGAGATATCTGCTTATAGAGAAAATGCTTCAATATGTGTTATTGCTAGAACTGGAAAGTTTCATAGATACAGAGAGCCATGTTTGATGAAACTGAAGAAATGGAGAAATTGAAGTTGCAAAGAATGCAGGCAAGCTGCAAATCAGCTCAATCTAAGAATTTACTGAAAAATAAGATTTTGCTCGATGCAGAGAACTAACTCTTACTAAATAGATACTGTAATTTAGAAATTGTAAGTTCAGTTCAATCATAACTATGTCTAGATGTGTGGAGCGAAAGAAATAAAGACACTTGTTTAGATAGGCAGAGGAAATTAATAGAGATAGTGAAGTTGTTGGAAAGTAAGAAACTTGTATATGGAGAGAAGCAGCAGATCTTAGAAGCAGAGAATGTCGATAAACTGGAAGATTTTACAAATATGGGGAATGAGAAATATCTGCAGATAGAGAAAATGCTAGAATATCATCAATTGCTAGGTTTTGAGATTATGTTATCCGCATCGAACCAGGTTTGATTAAATTGAAGGATATGGAGATATTGATTGTGCAGTTAACGCAGAGAATTTTGAATCTGCAAAATTTGATGAATTACAAGAAAGTGAATACTTTTGCTTGACATAGAAGCCAGAGCTGTTGAAAATTATAGGAATGGAGATATTGAAGGCATAATTAAACAAATAACATTGAAAAATGTGTAGTTTGTTAAAAATAGTTCTATTTGTGCATTACAACAAGAAAAATTATTGGAGATTTAGAAATGATTGAATTGAAGAAAGCTGTACAATAAGTGAAAGATCATATGATACAAAGATAGAATTTGATGAACATAGGAGATTTTGCAAAGTGTAGTAATATGAGATATCTGCTTATAGAGAAAATGCTTCAATATGTGTTATTGCTAGAACTGGAAAGTTTCATAGATACAGAGAGCCAAGTTTGATGAAACTGAAGAAATGGAGAAATTGTAGTTGCAAAGAATGCAGGCAAGCTGCAAATCAGCTCAATCTAAGAATTTACTGAAAAATAAGATTTTGCTCGATGCAGAGAATTAACTCTTACTAAATAGATACTGTAATTTAGAAATTGTAAGTTCAGTTCAATCATAACTATGTCTAGAAGTGTGGAGCGAAAGAAATAAAGACACTTGTTTAGATAGGCAGAGGAAATTAATAGAGATAGTGAAGTTGTTGGAAAGTAAGTAACTTGTATATGGAGAGGAGCAGCAGATCTTACATTAGAGAATGTCGATAAACTGGAAGATTTTACAAATATGGGGAATGAGAAATATCTGCAGATAGAGAAAATGCTAGAATATCATCAATTGCTAGGTTTTGATATTATGTTATCCGCATCGAACCAGGTTTGTTTAAATTGAAGGATATGGAGATATTGATTGTGCAGTTAACGCAGAGAATTTTGAATCTGCAAAATTTGATGAATTACAAGAAAGTGAATACTTTTGCTTGACATAGAAGCCAGAGCTGTTGAAAATTATAGGAATGGAGATATTGAAGGCATAATTAAACAAATAACATTGAAAAATGTGTAGTTTGTTAAAAATAGTTCTATTTGTGTATTACAACAAGAAAAATTATTGGAGATTTAGAAATGATTGAATTGAAGAAAGCTGTACAATAAGTGAAAGATCATATGATACAAAGATAGAATTTGATGAACATAGGAGATTTTGCAAAGTGTAGTGATATAAGATATCTGCTTATAGAGAAAATGCTTCAATATGTGTTATTGCTAGAACTGGAAAGTTTCATAGATACAGAGTGCCAAGTTTGAAGAAACTGAAGAAATGGAGAAATTGAACTTGCAGAGGATGCAGGCAAGCTGCAAATCAGCTCAATCTAAGAATTTACTGAAAAATCAGATTTTGCTCGATGCAGAGAACTAACTCGAAATTGTAAGTCAGTTGAATCATAACTATGTCTACATGTGTGGAGCTAAAGATATAAAGACATTTGTTTAGATAGGCAGAGGAAATTAATAGAGATAGTGAGGTTGTTGGAATGTAAGAAACTGGTATATGGAGAGAAGCAGCAGATCTTACAAGCAGAGAATGTCGATAAACATTTTACAAATATGGGGAATGAGAAATGTCTGCAGATAGAGAATTTTGAATCTGCGGAATTTGATGAATTACAAGAAACTGAATACTTTTGCTTGACATAGAAACCAATTCTGCTGAAAAATATAGGAATGGAGATATCGAAGGCATAATTGACCAAAGAGCATTGAAAAATGAGTAGTTTGTTCGAAATAGGTTTATTAATGTAGTTCAACAATAATAATTATTGGAGATGTAGAAATTGATTGAATTGAAGAAAGTTGTACAATCAGTGAACGAGCAGATGATACAAAGATAGAATTTGATGAAAATAGCAGATTTTGCAAAGTTTACGAATATGTGATATCTGCTTATAGAGAAAATGCTTCAATATGTGTTATTGCTAGAAATGGAAAGTTTCATAGATACAGATTGCCAAGTTTGCTGAAACTGAAGAAATGGAGAAATTGAAGTTGCAAAGAATGCAGGCAAGCTGCAAATCAGCTCAATCTAAGAATTTACTGAAAAATAAGATTTTGCTCGATGCAGAGAACTAACTCTTACTAAATAGATACTGTAATTCAGAAATTGTAAGTT
Organism: Isurus oxyrinchus; assembly: GCA_026770705.1. Lineage (NCBI taxonomy): Eukaryota > Metazoa > Chordata > Chondrichthyes > Lamniformes > Lamnidae > Isurus > Isurus oxyrinchus. Next base: position 335,846 of record JANJGN010000380.1, read on the forward strand.
CAGTTGAATCATAACTATGTCTAGATGTGTGGAGCGAAAGAAATAGAGACACTTGTTTAGATAGGCAGAGGAAATTAATAGAGATAGTGAAGTTGTTGGAAAGTAAGAAACTTGTATATGGAGAGGAGCAGCAGATCTTACAAGCAGAGAATGTCGATAAACTGGAAGATTTTACAAATATGGGGAATGAGAAATATCTGCAGATAGAGAAAATGCTAGAATATCATCAATTGCTAGGTTTTGATATTATGTTATCCGCATCGAACCATGTTTCTTTTAATTGAGGGATATGGAGATTTTGATTGTGCAGCTAACGCAGAGAATTTTGAATCTGCGGAATTTCATGAATTACAAGAAAGTGAAGACTTTTGCTTGACACAGAAGCCAGAGCTGTTGAAAATTATAGGAATGGAGATATCGAAGGCATAATTCAACAAAGAACATTGAAACATGTGTAGTTTGTTAGAAATAGTTCTATTTGTGTATTACAACAAGAAAAATTATTGGAGATGTAGAAATGATTGAATTGTAGAAAGCTGTACAATAAGTGAAAGATCATATGATACAAAGATAGAATTTGATGAACATAGGAGATTTTGCAAAGTGTAGTAATATAAGATATCTGCTTATAGAGAAAATGCTTCAATATGTGTTATTGCTAGAACTGGAAAGTTTCATAGATACAGATTGCCAAGTTTGCTGAAACTGAAGAAATGGAGAAATTGAAGATGCAAAGAATGCAGGCAAGCTGCAAATCAGCTCAATCTAAGAATTTACTGAAAAATAAGATTTTGCTCGATGCAGAGAACTAACTCTTACTAAATAGATACTGTAATTCAGAAATTGTAAGTTCAGTTGAATCATAACTATGTCTAGATGTGTGGAGCGAAAGAAATAGAGACACTTGTTTAGATAGGCAGAGGAAATTAATAGAGATAGTGAAGTTGTTGGAAAGTAAGAAACTTGTATATGGAGAGGAGCAGCAGATCTTACAAGCAGAGAATGTCGATAAACTGGAAGATTTTACAAATATGGGGAATGAGAAATATCTGCAGATAGAGAAAATGCTAGAATATCATCAATTGCTAGGTTTTGATATTATGTTATCCGCATCGAACCATGTTTCTTTTAATTGAGGGATATGGAGATTTTGATTGTGCAGCGAACGAAGAGAATTTTGAATCTGCGGAATTTCATGAATTACAAGAAAGTGAAGACTTTTGCTTGACATAGAATCCAGAGCTGTTGAAAATTATAGGAATGGAGATATTGAAGGCATAATTCAACAAAGAACATTGAAAAATGTGTAGTATGTTAGAAATAGTTCTATTTGTGTATTACAACAAGAAAAATTATTGGAGATGTAGAAATGATTCAATTGAAGAAAGCTGTACAATAAGTGAAAGATCATATGATACAAAGATAGAATTTGATGAACATAGGAGATTTTGCAAAGTGTAGAATGTCGATAAACTGGAAGATTTTACAAATATGGGGAATGAGAAATATCTGCGGATAGAGAAAATGCTAGAATATCATCAATTGCTAGGTTTTGATATTATGTTATCCGCATCGAACCATGTTTCTTTTAATTGAGGGATATGGAGATTTTGATTGTGCAGCTAACGCAGACAATTTTGATTCTGCGGAATTTCATGAATTACAAGAAAGTGAAGACTTTTGCTTGACATAGAATCCAGAGCTGTTGAAAATTATAGGAATGGAGATATTGAAGGCATAATTCAACAAAGAACATTGAAAAATGTGTAGTATGTTAGAAATAGTTCTATTTGTGTATTACAACAAGAAAAATTATTGGAGATGTAGAAATGATTCAATTGAAGAAAGCTGTACAATAAGTGAAAGATCATATGATACAAAGATAGAATTTGATGAACATAGGAGATTTTGCAAAGTGTAGTAATATAAGATATCTGCTTATAGAGAAAATGCTTCAATATGTGTTATTGCTAGAACTGGAAAGTTTCATAGATACAGATTGCCAAGTTTGCTGAAACTGAAGAAATGGAGAAATTGAAGATGCAAAGAATGCAGGCAAGCTGCAAATCAGCTCAATCTAAGAATTTACTGAAAAATAAGATTTTGCTCGATGCAGAGAACTAACTCTTACTAAATAGATACTGTAATTCAGAAATTGTAAGTTCAGTTGAATCATAACTATGTCTAGATGTGTGGAGCGAAAGAAATAGAGACACTTGTTTAGATAGGCAGAGGAAATTAATAGAGATAGTGAAGTTGTTGGAAAGTAAGAAACTTGTATATGGAGAGGAGCAGCAGATCTTACAAGCAGAGAATGTCGATAAACTGGAAGATTTTACAAATATGGGGAATGAGAAATATCTGCAGATAGAGAAAATGCTAGAATATCATCAATTGCTAGGTTTTGATATTATGTTATCCGCATCGAACCATGTTTCTTTTAATTGAGGGATATGGAGATTTTGATTGTGCAGCTAACGCAGAGAATTTTGAATCTGCGGAATTTCATGAATTACAAGAAAGTGAAGACTTTTGCTTGACACAGAAGCCAGAGCTGTTGAAAATTATAGGAATGGAGATATCGAAGGCATAATTCAACAAAGAACATTGAAACATGTGTAGTTTGTTAGAAATAGTTCTATTTGTGTATTACAACAAGAAAAATTATTGGAGATGTAGAAATGATTGAATTGTAGAAAGCTGTACAATAAGTGAAAGATCATATGATACAAAGATAGAATTTGATGAACATAGGAGATTTTGCAAAGTGTAGTAATATAAGATATCTGCTTATAGAGAAAATGCTTCAATATGTGTTATTGCTAGAACTGGAAAGTTTCATAGATACAGATTGCCAAGTTTGCTGAAACTGAAGAAATGGAGAAATTGAAGATGCAAAGAATGCAGGCAAGCTGCAAATCAGCTCAATCTAAGAATTTACTGAAAAATAAGATTTTGCTCGATGCAGAGAACTAACTCTTACTAAATAGATACTGTAATTCAGAAATTGTAAGTTCAGTTGAATCATAACTATGTCTAGATGTGTGGAGCGAAAGAAATAGAGACACTTGTTTAGATAGGCAGAGGAAATTAATAGAGATAGTGAAGTTGTTGGAAAGTAAGAAACTTGTATATGGAGAGGAGCAGCAGATCTTACAAGCAGAGAATGTCGATAAACTGGAAGATTTTACAAATATGGGGAATGAGAAATATCTGCAGATAGAGAAAATGCTAGAATATCATCAATTGCTAGGTTTTGATATTATGTTATCCGCATCGAACCATGTTTCTTTTAATTGAGGGATATGGAGATTTTGATTGTGCAGCGAACGAAGAGAATTTTGAATCTGCGGAATTTCATGAATTACAAGAAAGTGAAGACTTTTGCTTGACATAGAATCCAGAGCTGTTGAAAATTATAGGAATGGAGATATTGAAGGCATAATTCAACAAAGAACATTGAAAAATGTGTAGTATGTTAGAAATAGTTCTATTTGTGTATTACAACAAGAAAAATTATTGGAGATGTAGAAATGATTCAATTGAAGAAAGCTGTACAATAAGTGAAAGATCATATGATACAAAGATAGAATTTGATGAACATAGGAGATTTTGCAAAGTGTAGAATGTCGATAAACTGGAAGATTTTACAAATATGGGGAATGAGAAATATCTGCGGATAGAGAAAATGCTAGAATATCATCAATTGCTAGGTTTTGATATTATGTTATCCGCATCGAACCATGTTTCTTTTAATTGAGGGATATGGAGATTTTGATTGTGCAGCTAACGCAGACAATTTTGATTCTGCGGAATTTCATGAATTACAAGAAAGTGAAGACTTTTGCTTGACACAGAAGCCAGAGCTGTTGAAAATTATAGGAATGGAGATATCGAAGGCATAATTCAACAAAGAACATTGAAACATGTGTAGTTTGTTAGAAATAGTTCTATTTGTGTATTACAACAAGAAAAATTATTGGAGATGTAGAAATGATTGAATTGTAGAAAGCTGTACAATAAGTGAAAGATCATATGATACAAAGATAGAATTTGATGAACATAGGAGATTTTGCAAAGTGTAGTAATATAAGATATCTGCTTATAGAGAAAATGCTTCAATATGTGTTATTGCTAGAACTGGAAAGTTTCATAGATACAGATTGCCAAGTTTGCTGAAACTGAAGAAATGGAGAAATTGAAGATGCAAAGAATGCAGGCAAGCTGCAAATCAGCTCAATCTAAGAATTTACTGAAAAATAAGATTTTGCTCGATGCAGAGAACTAACTCTTACTAAATAGATACTGTAATTCAGAAATTGTAAGTTCAGTTGAATCATAACTATGTCTAGATGTGTGGAGCGAAAGAAATAGAGACACTTGTTTAGATAGGCAGAGGAAATTAATAGAGATAGTGAAGTTGTTGGAAAGTAAGAAACTTGTATATGGAGAGGAGCAGCAGATCTTACAAGCAGAGAATGTCGATAAACTGGAAGATTTTACAAATATGGGGAATGAGAAATATCTGCAGATAGAGAAAATGCTAGAATATCATCAATTGCTAGGTTTTGATATTATGTTATCCGCATCGAACCATGTTTCTTTTAATTGAGGGATATGGAGATTTTGATTGTGCAGCGAACGAAGAGAATTTTGAATCTGCGGAATTTCATGAATTACAAGAAAGTGAAGACTTTTGCTTGACATAGAATCCAGAGCTGTTGAAAATTATAGGAATGGAGATATTGAAGGCATAATTCAACAAAGAACATTGAAAAATGTGTAGTATGTTAGAAATAGTTCTATTTGTGTATTACAACAAGAAAAATTATTGGAGATGTAGAAATGATTCAATTGAAGAAAGCTGTACAATAAGTGAAAGATCATATGATACAAAGATAGAATTTGATGAACATAGGAGATTTTGCAAAGTGTAGAATGTCGATAAACTGGAAGATTTTACAAATATGGGGAATGAGAAATATCTGCGGATAGAGAAAATGCTAGAATATCATCAATTGCTAGGTTTTGATATTATGTTATCCGCATCGAACCATGTTTCTTTTAATTGAGGGATATGGAGATTTTGATTGTGCAGCTAACGCAGACAATTTTGATTCTGCGGAATTTCATGAATTACAAGAAAGTGAAGACTTTTGCTTGACACAGAAGCCAGAGCTGTTGAAAATTATAGGAATGGAGATATCGAAGGCATAATTCAACAAAGAACATTGAAACATGTGTAGTTTGTTAGAAATAGTTCTATTTGTGTATTACAACAAGAAAAATTATTGGAGATGTAGAAATGATTGAATTGTAGAAAGCTGTACAATAAGTGAAAGATCATATGATACAAAGATAGAATTTGATGAACATAGGAGATTTTGCAAAGTGTAGTAATATAAGATATCTGCTTATAGAGAAAATGCTTCAATATGTGTTATTGCTAGAACTGGAAAGTTTCATAGATACAGATTGCCAAGTTTGCTGAAACTGATGAAATGGAGAAATTGAAGATGCAAAGAATGCAGGCAAGCTGCAAATCAGCTGAATCTAAGAATTTACTGAAAAATAAGATTTTGCTCGATGCAGAGAACTAACTCTTACTAAATAGATACTGTAATTCAGAAATTGTAAGTTCAGTTGAATCATAACTATGTCTAGATGTGTGGAGCGAAAGAAATAGAGACACTTGTTTAGATAGGCAGAGGAAATTAATAGAGATAGTGAAGTTGTTGGAAAGTAAGAAACTTGTATATGGAGAGGAGCAGCAGATCTTACAAGCAGAGAATGTCGATAAACTGGAAGATTTTACAAATATGGGGAATGAGAAATATCTGCAGATAGAGAAAATGCTAGAATATCATCAATTGCTAGGTTTTGATATTATGTTATCCGCATCGAACCAGGTTTGTTTAAATTGAGGGATATGGAGATTTTGATTGTGCAGCTAACGCAGAGAATTTTGATTCTGCAGAATTTGATGAATTACAAGAAAGTGAAGACTTTTGCTTGACATAGAAGCCAGAGCTGTTGAAAATTATTGGAATGGAGATATTGAAGGCATGATTAAACAAATAACATTGAAAAATGTGTAGTTTGTTAAAAATAGTTCTATTTGTGTATTACAACAACAAAAATTATTGGAGATTTAGAAATGATTGAATTGAAGAAAGCTGTACAATAAGTGAAAGATCATATGATACAAAGATAGAATTTGATGAACATAGGAGATTTTGCAAAGTGTAGTGATATAAGATATCTGCTTATAGAGAAAATGCTTCAATATGTGTTATTGCTAGAACTGGAAAGTTTCATAGATACAGAGAGCCAAGTTTGATGAAACTGAAGAAATGGAGAAATTGAAGTTGCAAAGAATGCAGGCAAGCTGCAAATCAGCTCAATCTAAGAATTTACTGAAAAATCAGATTTTGCTCGATGCAGAGAACTAACTCGAAATTGTAAGTTCAGTTGAATCATAACTATGTCTACATGTGTGGAGCTAAAGATATAAAGACACTTGTTTAGATAGGCAGAGGAAATTAATAGAGATAGTGAGGTTGTTGGAATGTAAGAAACTGGTATATGGAGAGAAGCAGCAGATCTTACAAGCAGAGAATGTCGATAAACATTTTACAAATATGGGGAATGAGAAATGTCTGCAGATAGAGAATTTTGAATCTGCGGAATTTGATGAATTACAAGAAACTGAATACTTTTGCTTGACATAGAAACCAATTCTGCTGAAAAATATAGGAATGGAGATATCGAAGGCATAATTGACCAAAGAGCATTGAAAAATGAGTAGTTTGTTCGAAATAGGTTTATTAATGTAGTTCAACAATAATAATTATTGGAGATGTAGAAATTGATTGAATTGAAGAAAGTTGTACAATCAGTGAACGAGCAGATGATACAAAGATAGAATTTGATGAAAATAGCAGATTTTGCAAAGTTTACGAATATGTGATATCTGCTTATAGAGAAAATGCTTCAATATGTGTTATTGCTAGAAATGGAAAGTTTCATAGATACAGATTGCCAAGTTTGCTGAAACTGAAGAAATGGAGAAATTGAAGTTGCAAAGAATGCAGGCAAGCTGCAAATCAGCTCAATCTAAGAATTTACTGAAAAATAAGATTTTGCTCGATGCAGAGAACTAACTCTTACTAAATAGATACTTTAATTCAGAAATTGTAAGTTCAGTTGAATCATAACTATGTCTAGATGTGTGGAGCGAAAGAAATAGAGACACTTGTTTAGATAGGCAGAGGAAATTAATAGAGATAGTGAAGTTGTTGGAAAGTAAGAAACTTGTATATGAGAGGGGCAGCAGATCTTACAAGCAGAGAATGTCGATAAACTGGAAGATTTTACAAATATGGGGAATGAGAAATATCTGCGGATAGAGAAAATGCTAGAATATCATCAATTGCTAGGTTTTGATATTATGTTATCCGCATCGAACCATGTTTCTTTTAATTGAGGGATATGGAGATTTTGATTGTGCAGCTAACGCAGACAATTTTGATTCTGCGGAATTTCATGAATTACAAGAAAGTGAAGACTTTTGCTTGACACAGAAGCCAGAGCTGTTGAAAATTATAGGAATGGAGATATCGAAGGCATAATTCAACAAAGAACATTGAAACATGTGTAGTTTGTTAGAAATAGTTCTATTTGTGTATTACAACAAGAAAAATTATTGGAGATGTAGAAATGATTGAATTGTAGAAAGCTGTACAATAAGTGAAAGATCATATGATACAAAGATAGAATTTGATGAACATAGGAGATTTTGCAAAGTGTAGTAATATAAGATATCTGCTTATAGAGAAAATGCTTCAATATGTGTTATTGCTAGAACTGGAAAGTTTCATAGATACAGATTGCCAAGTTTGCTGAAACTGATGAAATGGAGAAATTGAAGATGCAAAGAATGCAGGCAAGCTGCAAATCAGCTGAATCTAAGAATTTACTGAAAAATAAGATTTTGCTCGATGCAGAGAACTAACTCTTACTAAATAGATACTGTAATTCAGAAATTGTAAGTTCAGTTGAATCATAACTATGTCTAGATGTGTGGAGCGAAAGAAATAGAGACACTTGTTTAGATAGGCAGAGGAAATTAATAGAGATAGTGAAGTTGTTGGAAAGTAAGAAACTTGTATATGGAGAGGAGCAGCAGATCTTACAAGCAGAGAATGTCGATAAACTGGAAGATTTTACAAATATGGGGAATGAGAAATATCTGCAGATAGAGAAAATGCTAGAATATCATCAATTGCTAGGTTTTGATATTATGTTATCCGCATCGAACCAGGTTTGTTTAAATTGAGGGATATGGAGATTTTGATTGTGCAGCTAACGCAGAGAATTTTGATTCTGCAGAATTTGATGAATTACAAGAAAGTGAAGACTTTTGCTTGACATAGAAGCCAGAGCTGTTGAAAATTATTGGAATGGAGATATTGAAGGTATGATTAAACAAATAACATTGAAAAATGTGTAGTTTGTTAAAAATAGTTCTATTTGTGTATTACAACAACAAAAATTATTGGAGATTTAGAAATGATTGAATTGAAGAAAGCTGTACAATAAGTGAAAGATCATATGATACAAAGATAGAATTTGATGAACATAGGAGATTTTGCAAAGTGTAGTGATATAAGATATCTGCTTATAGAGAAAATGCTTCAATATGTGTTATTGCTAGAACTGGAAAGTTTCATAGATACAGAGAGCCAAGTTGGAAGAAACTGAAGAAATGGAGAAATTGAAGTTGCAAAGAATGCAGGCAAGCTGCAAATCAGCTCAATCTAAGAATTTACTGAAAAATCAGATTTTGCTCGATGCAGAGAACTAACTCGAAATTGTAAGTTCAGTTGAATCATAACTATGTCTACATGTGTGGAGCTAAAGATATAAAGACACTTGTTTAGATAGGCAGAGGAAATTAATAGAGATAGTGAGGTTGTTGGAATGTAAGAAACTGGTATATGGAGAGAAGCAGCAGATCTTACAAGCAGAGAATGTCGATAAACATTTTACAAATATGGGGAATGAGAAATGTCTGCAGATAGAGAATTTTGAATCTGCGGAATTTGATGAATTACAAGAAACTGAATACTTTTGCTTGACATAGAAACCAATTCTGCTGAAAAATATAGGAATGGAGATATCGAAGGCATAATTGACCAAAGAGCATTGAAAAATGAGTAGTTTGTTCGAAATAGGTTTATTAATGTAGTTCAACAATAATAATTATTGGAGATGTAGAAATTGATTGAATTGAAGAAAGTTGTACAATCAGTGAACGAGCAGATGATACAAAGATAGAATTTGATGAAAATAGCAGATTTTGCAAAGTTTACGAATATGTGATATCTGCTTATAGAGAAAATGCTTCAATATGTGTTATTGCTAGAAATGGAAAGTTTCATAGATACAGATTGCCAAGTTTGCTGAAACTGAAGAAATGGAGAAATTGAAGTTGCAAAGAATGCAGGCAAGCTGCAAATCAGCTCAATCTAAGAATTTACTGAAAAATAAGATTTTGCTCGATGCAGAGAACTAACTCTTACTAAATAGATACTGTAATTCAGAAATTGTAAGTTCAGTTGAATCATAACTATGTCTAGATGTGTGGAGCGAAAGAAATAGAGACACTTGTTTAGATAGGCAGAGGAAATTAATAGAGATAGTGAAGTTGTTGGAAAGTAAGAAACTTGTATATGGAGAGGAGCAGCAGATCTTACAAGCAGAGAATGTCGATAAACTGGAAGATTTTACAAATATGGGGAATGAGAAATATCTGCAGATAGAGAAAATGCTAGAATATCATCAATTGCTAGGTTTTGATATTATGTTATCCGCATCGAACCATGTTTCTTTTAATTGAGGGATATGGAGATTTTGATTGTGCAGCTAACGCAGAGAATTTTGAATCTGCGGAATTTCATGAATTACAAGAAAGTGAAGACTTTTGCTTGACACAGAAGCCAGAGCTGTTGAAAATTATAGGAATGGAGATATCGAAGGCATAATTCAACAAAGAACATTGAAACATGTGTAGTTTGTTAGAAATAGTTCTATTTGTGTATTACAACAAGAAAAATTATTGGAGATGTAGAAATGATTGAATTGTAGAAAGCTGTACAATAAGTGAAAGGTCATATGATACAAAGATAGAATTTGATGAACATAGGAGATTTTGCAAAGTGTAGTAATATAAGATATCTGCTTATAGAGAAAATGCTTCAATATGTGTTATTGCTAGAACTGGAAAGTTTCATAGATACAGATTGCCAAGTTTGCTGAAACTGAAGAAATGGAGAAATTGAAGATGCAAAGAATGCAGGCAAGCTGCAAATCAGCTCAATCTAAGAATTTACTGAAAAATAAGATTTTGCTCGATGCAGAGAACTAACTCTTACTAAATAGATACTGTAATTCAGAAATTGTAAGTTCAGTTGAATCATAACTATGTCTAGATGTGTGGAGCGAAAGAAATAGAGACACTTGTTTAGATAGGCAGAGGAAATTAATAGAGATAGTGAAGTTGTTGGAAAGTAAGAAACTTGTATATGGAGAGGAGCAGCAGATCTTACAAGCAGAGAATGTCGATAAACTGGAAGATTTTACAAATATGGGGAATGAGAAATATCTGCAGATAGAGAAAATGCTAGAATATCATCAATTGCTAGGTTTTGATATTATGTTATCCGCATCGAACCATGTTTCTTTTAATTGAGGGATATGGAGATTTTGATTGTGCAGCGAACGAAGAGAATTTTGAATCTGCGGAATTTCATGAATTACAAGAAAGTGAAGACTTTTGCTTGACATAGAATCCAGAGCTGTTGAAAATTATAGGAATGGAGATATTGAAGGCATAATTCAACAAAGAACATTGAAAAATGTGTAGTATGTTAGAAATAGTTCTATTTGTGTATTACAACAAGAAAAATTATTGGAGATGTAGAAATGATTCAATTGAAGAAAGCTGTACAATAAGTGAAAGATCATATGATACAAAGATAGAATTTGATGAACATAGGAGATTTTGCAAAGTGTAGAATGTCGATAAACTGGAAGATTTTACAAATATGGGGAATGAGAAATATCTGCGGATAGAGAAAATGCTAGAATATCATCAATTGCTAGGTTTTGATATTATGTTATCCGCATCGAACCATGTTTCTTTTAATTGAGGGATATGGAGATTTTGATTGTGCAGCTAACGCAGACAATTTTGATTCTGCGGAATTTCATGAATTACAAGAAAGTGAAGACTTTTGCTTGACACAGAAGCCAGAGCTGTTGAAAATTATAGGAATGGAGATATCGAAGGCATAATTCAACAAAGAACATTGAAACATGTGTAGTTTGTTAGAAATAGTTCTATTTGTGTATTACAACAAGAAAAATTATTGGAGATGTAGAAATGATTGAATTGTAGAAAGCTGTACAATAAGTGAAAGATCATATGATACAAAGATAGAATTTGATGAACATAGGAGATTTTGCAAAGTGTAGTAATATAAGATATCTGCTTATAGAGAAAATGCTTCAATATGTGTTATTGCTAGAACTGGAAAGTTTCATAGATACAGATTGCCAAGTTTGCTGAAACTGAAGAAATGGAGAAATTGAAGATGCAAAGAATGCAGGCAAGCTGCAAATCAGCTCAATCTAAGAATTTACTGAAAAATAAGATTTTGCTCGATGCAGAGAACTAACTCTTACTAAATAGATACTGTAATTCAGAAATTGTAAGTTCAGTTGAATCATAACTATGTCTAGATGTGTGGAGCGAAAGAAATAGAGACACTTGTTTAGATAGGCAGAGGAAATTAATAGAGATAGTGAAGTTGTTGGAAAGTAAGAAACTTGTATATGGAGAGGAGCAGCAGATCTTACAAGCAGAGAATGTCGATAAACTGGAAGATTTTACAAATATGGGGAATGAGAAATATCTGCAGATAGAGAAAATGCTAGAATATCATCAATTGCTAGGTTTTGATATTATGTTATCCGCATCGAACCATGTTTCTTTTAATTGAGGGATATGGAGATTTTGATTGTGCAGCGAACGAAGAGAATTTTGAATCTGCGGAATTTCATGAATTACAAGAAAGTGAAGACTTTTGCTTGACATAGAATCCAGAGCTGTTGAAAATTATAGGAATGGAGATATTGAAGGCATAATTCAACAAAGAACATTGAAAAATGTGTAGTATGTTAGAAATAGTTCTATTTGTGTATTACAACAAGAAAAATTATTGGAGATGTAGAAATGATTCAATTGAAGAAAGCTGTACAATAAGTGAAAGATCATATGATACAAAGATAGAATTTGATGAACATAGGAGATTTTGCAAAGTGTAGAATGTCGATAAACTGGAAGATTTTACAAATATGGGGAATGAGAAATATCTGCGGATAGAGAAAATGCTAGAATATCATCAATTGCTAGGTTTTGATATTATGTTATCCGCATCGAACCATGTTTCTTTTAATTGAGGGATATGGAGATTTTGATTGTGCAGCTAACGCAGACAATTTTGATTCTGCGGAATTTCATGAATTACAAGAAAGTGAAGACTTTTGCTTGACACAGAAGCCAGAGCTGTTGAAAATTATAGGAATGGAGATATCGAAGGCATAATTCAACAAAGAACATTGAAACATGTGTAGTTTGTTAGAAATAGTTCTATTTGTGTATTACAACAAGAAAAATTATTAGAGATGTAGAAATGATTGAATTGTAGAAAGCTGTACAATAAGTGAAAGATCATATGATACAAAGATAGAATTTGATGAACATAGGAGATTTTGCAAAGTGTAGTAATATAAGATATCTGCTTATAGAGAAAATGCTTCAATATGTGTTATTGCTAGAACTGGAAAGTTTCATAGATACAGATTGCCAAGTTTGCTGAAACTGATGAAATGGAGAAATTGAAGATGCAAAGAATGCAGGCAAGCTGCAAATCAGCTCAATCTAAGAATTTACTGAAAAATAAGATTTTGCTCGATGCAGAGAACTAACGCTTACTAAATAGATACTGTAATTCAGAAATTGTAAGTTCAGTTGAATCATAACTATGTCTAGATGTGTGGAGCGAAAGAAATAGAGACACTTGTTTAGATAGGCAGAGGAAATTAATAGAGATAGTGAAGTTGTTGGAAAGTAAGAAACTTGTATATGGAGAGGAGCAGCAGATCTTACAAGCAGAGAATGTCGATAAACTGGAAGATTTTACAAATATGGGGAATGAGAAATATCTGCAGATAGAGAAAATGCTAGAATATCATCAATTGCTAGGTTTTGATATTATGTTATCCGCATCGAACCAGGTTTGTTTAAATTGAGGGATATGGAGATTTTGATTGTGCAGCTAACGCAGAGAATTTTGATTCTGCAGAATTTGATGAATTACAAGAAAGTGAAGACTTTTGCTTGACATAGAAGCCAGAGCTGTTGAAAATTATTGGAATGGAGATATTGAAGGCATGATTAAACAAATAACATTGAAAAATGTGTAGTTTGTTAAAAATAGTTCTATTTGTGTATTACAACAACAAAAATTATTGGAGATTTAGAAATGATTGAATTGAAGAAAGCTGTACAATAAGTGAAAGATCATATGATACAAAGATAGAATTTGATGAACATAGGAGATTTTGCAAAGTGTAGTAATATGAGATATCTGCTTATAGAGAAAATGCTTCAATATGTGTTATTGCTAGAACTGGAAAGTTGAATAGATACAGAGAGCCAAGTTTGATGAAACTGAAGAAATGGAGAAATTGAAGTTGCAGAGGATGCAGGCAAGCTGCAAATCAGCTCAATCTAAGAATTTACTGAAAAATAAGATTTTGCTCGATGCAGAGAATTAACTCTTACTAAATAGATACTGTAATTCAGAAATTGTAAGTTCAGTTCAATCATAACTATGTCTAGATGTGTAGAGCGAAAGAAATAAAGACACTTGTTTAGATAGGCAGAGGAAATTAATAGAGATAGTGAAGTTGTTGGAAAGTAAGAAACTTGTATATGGAGAGGAGCAGCAGATCTTACATTAGAGAATGTCGATAAACTGGAAGATTTTACAAATATGGGGAATGAGAAATATCTGCAGATAGAGAAAATGCTAGAATATCATCAATTGCTAGGTTTTGATATTATGTTATCCGCATCGAACCAGGTTTGTTTAAATTGAAGGATATGGAGATATTGATTGTGCAGTTAACGCAGAGAATTTTGAATCTGCAAAATTTGATGAATTACAAGAAAGTGAATACTTTTGCTTGACATAGAAGCCAGAGCTGTTGAAAATTTTAGGAATGGAGATATTGAAGGCATAATTAAACAAATAACATTGAAAAATGTGTAGTTTGTTAAAAATAGTTCTATTTGTGTAATACAACAAGAAAAATTATTGGAGATTTAGAAATGATTGAATTGAAGAAAGCTGTACAATAAGTGAAAGATCATATGATACAAAGATAGAATTTGATGAACATAGGAGATTTTGCAAAGTGTAGTGATATAAGATATCTGCTTATAGAGAAAATGCTTCAATATGTGTTATTGCTAGAACTGGAAAGTTTCATAGATACAGAGTGCCAAGTTGGAAGAAACTGAAGAAATGGAGAAATTGAAGTTGCAGAGGATGCAGGCAAGCTGCAAATCAGCTCAATCTAAGAATTTACTGAAAAATCAGATTTTGCTCGATGCAGAGAACTAACTCGAAATTGTAAGTTCAGTTCAATCATAACTATGTCTACATGTGTGGAGCGAAAGAAATAAAGACACTTGTTTAGATAGGCAGAGGAAATTAATAGAGATAGTGAGGTTGTTGGAAAGTAAGAAACTTGTATATGGAGAGGAGCAGCAGATCTTACAAGCAGAGAATGTCGATAAACTGGAAGATTTTACAAATATGGGGAATGAGAAATATCTGCAGATAGAGAAAATGCTAGAATATCATCAATTGCTAGGTTTTGATATTATGTTATCCGCATCGAACCATGTTTCTTTTAATTGAGGGATATGGAGATTTTGATTGTGCAGCTAACGCAGAGAATTTTGAATCTGCGGAATTTCATGAATTACAAGAAAGTGAAGACTTTTGCTTGACACAGAAGCCAGAGCTGTTGAAAATTATAGGAATGGAGATATCGAAGGCATAATTCAACAAAGAACATTGAAACATGTGTAGTTTGTTAGAAATAGTTCTATTTGTGTATTACAACAAGAAAAATTATTGGAGATGTAGAAATGATTGAATTGTAGAAAGCTGTACAATAAGTGAAAGGTCATATGATACAAAGATAGAATTTGATGAACATAGGAGATTTTGCAAAGTGTAGTAATATAAGATATCTGCTTATAGAGAAAATGCTTCAATATGTGTTATTGCTAGAACTGGAAAGTTTCATAGATACAGATTGCCAAGTTTGCTGAAACTGAAGAAATGGAGAAATTGAAGATGCAAAGAATGCAGGCAAGCTGCAAATCAGCTCAATCTAAGAATTTACTGAAAAATAAGATTTTGCTCGATGCAGAGAACTAACTCTTACTAAATAGATACTGTAATTCAGAAATTGTAAGTTCAGTTGAATCATAACTATGTCTAGATGTGTGGAGCGAAAGAAATAGAGACACTTGTTTAGATAGGCAGAGGAAATTAATAGAGATAGTGAAGTTGTTGGAAAGTAAGAAACTTGTATATGGAGAGGAGCAGCAGATCTTACAAGCAGAGAATGTCGATAAACTGGAAGATTTTACAAATATGGGGAATGAGAAATATCTGCAGATAGAGAAAATGCTAGAATATCATCAATTGCTAGGTTTTGATATTATGTTATCCGCATCGAACCATGTTTCTTTTAATTGAGGGATATGGAGATTTTGATTGTGCAGCGAACGAAGAGAATTTTGAATCTGCGGAATTTCATGAATTACAAGAAAGTGAAGACTTTTGCTTGACATAGAATCCAGAGCTGTTGAAAATTATAGGAATGGAGATATTGAAGGCATAATTCAACAAAGAACATTGAAAAATGTGTAGCATGTTAGAAATAGTTCTATTTGTGTATTACAACAAGAAAAATTATTGGAGATGTAGAAATGATTCAATTGAAGAAAGCTGTACAATAAGTGAAAGATCATATGATACAAAGATAGAATTTGATGAACATAGGAGATTTTGCAAAGTGTAGAATGTCGATAAACTGGAAGATTTTACAAATATGGGGAATGAGAAATATCTGCGGATAGAGAAAATGCTAGAATATCATCAATTGCTAGGTTTTGATATTATGTTATCCGCATCGAACCATGTTTCTTTTAATTGAGGGATATGGAGATTTTGATTGTGCAGCTAACGCAGACAATTTTGATTCTGCGGAATTTCATGAATTACAAGAAAGTGAAGACTTTTGCTTGACACAGAAGCCAGAGCTGTTGAAAATTATAGGAATGGAGATATCGAAGGCATAATTCAACAAAGAACATTGAAACATGTGTAGTTTGTTAGAAATAGTTCTATTTGTGTATTACAACAAGAAAAATTATTGGAGATGTAGAAATGATTGAATTGTAGAAAGCTGTACAATAAGTGAAAGATCATATGATACAAAGATAGAATTTGATGAACATAGGAGATTTTGCAAAGTGTAGTAATATAAGATATCTGCTTATAGAGAAAATGCTTCAATATGTGTTATTGCTAGAACTGGAAAGTTTCATAGATACAGATTGCCAAGTTTGCTGAAACTGAAGAAATGGAGAAATTGAAGATGCAAAGAATGCAGGCAAGCTGCAAATCAGCTCAATCTAAGAATTTACTGAAAAATAAGATTTTGCTCGATGCAGAGAACTAACTCTTACTAAATAGATACTGTAATTCAGAAATTGTAAGTTCAGTTGAATCATAACTATGTCTAGATGTGTGGAGCGAAAGAAATAGAGACACTTGTTTAGATAGGCAGAGGAAATTAATAGAGATAGTGAAGTTGTTGGAAAGTAAGATACTTGTATATGGAGAGGAGCAGCAGATCTTACAAGCAGAGAA
The DNA here is from genome assembly GCA_026770705.1 of Isurus oxyrinchus. NCBI lineage: Eukaryota > Metazoa > Chordata > Chondrichthyes > Lamniformes > Lamnidae > Isurus > Isurus oxyrinchus. The sequence continues at coordinate 352,933 of JANJGN010000380.1, forward strand.
TGTCGATAAACTGGAAGATTTTACAAATATGGGGAATGAGAAATATCTGCAGATAGAGAAAATGCTAGAATATCATCAATTGCTAGGTTTTGATATTATGTTATCCGCATCGAACCATGTTTCTTTTAATTGAGGGATATGGAGATTTTGATTGTGCAGCGAACGAAGAGAATTTTGAATCTGCGGAATTTCATGAATTACAAGAAAGTGAAGACTTTTGCTTGACATAGAATCCAGAGCTGTTGAAAATTATAGGAATGGAGATATTGAAGGCATAATTCAACAAAGAACATTGAAAAATGTGTAGTATGTTAGAAATAGTTCTATTTGTGTATTACAACAAGAAAAATTATTGGAGATGTAGAAATGATTCAATTGAAGAAAGCTGTACAATAAGTGAAAGATCATATGATACAAAGATAGAATTTGATGAACATAGGAGATTTTGCAAAGTGTAGAATGTCGATAAACTGGAAGATTTTACAAATATGGGGAATGAGAAATATCTGCGGATAGAGAAAATGCTAGAATATCATCAATTGCTAGGTTTTGATATTATGTTATCCGCATCGAACCATGTTTCTTTTAATTGAGGGATATGGAGATTTTGATTGTGCAGCTAACGCAGACAATTTTGATTCTGCGGAATTTCATGAATTACAAGAAAGTGAAGACTTTTGCTTGACACAGAAGCCAGAGCTGTTGAAAATTATAGGAATGGAGATATCGAAGGCATAATTCAACAAAGAACATTGAAACATGTGTAGTTTGTTAGAAATAGTTCTATTTGTGTATTACAACAAGAAAAATTATTAGAGATGTAGAAATGATTGAATTGTAGAAAGCTGTACAATAAGTGAAAGATCATATGATACAAAGATAGAATTTGATGAACATAGGAGATTTTGCAAAGTGTAGTAATATAAGATATCTGCTTATAGAGAAAATGCTTCAATATGTGTTATTGCTAGAACTGGAAAGTTTCATAGATACAGATTGCCAAGTTTGCTGAAACTGATGAAATGGAGAAATTGAAGATGCAAAGAATGCAGGCAAGCTGCAAATCAGCTCAATCTAAGAATTTACTGAAAAATAAGATTTTGCTCGATGCAGAGAACTAACTCTTACTAAATAGATACTGTAATTCAGAAATTGTAAGTTCAGTTGAATCATAACTATGTCTAGATGTGTGGAGCGAAAGAAATAGAGACACTTGTTTAGATAGGCAGAGGAAATTAATAGAGATAGTGAAGTTGTTGGAAAGTAAGAAACTTGTATATGGAGAGGAGCAGCAGATCTTACAAGCAGAGAATGTCGATAAACTGGAAGATTTTACAAATATGGGGAATGAGAAATATCTGCAGATAGAGAAAATGCTAGAATATCATCAATTGCTAGGTTTTGATATTATGTTATCCGCATCGAACCAGGTTTGTTTAAATTGAGGGATATGGAGATTTTGATTGTGCAGCTAACGCAGAGAATTTTGATTCTGCAGAATTTGATGAATTACAAGAAAGTGAAGACTTTTGCTTGACATAGAAGCCAGAGCTGTTGAAAATTATTGGAATGGAGATATTGAAGGCATGATTAAACAAATAACATTGAAAAATGTGTAGTTTGTTAAAAATAGTTCTATTTGTGTATTACAACAACAAAAATTATTGGAGATTTAGAAATGATTGAATTGAAGAAAGCTGTACAATAAGTGAAAGATCATATGATACAAAGATAGAATTTGATGAACATAGGAGATTTTGCAAAGTGTAGTAATATGAGATATCTGCTTATAGAGAAAATGCTTCAATATGTGTTATTGCTAGAACTGGAAAGTTGAATAGATACAGAGAGCCAAGTTTGATGAAACTGAAGAAATGGAGAAATTGAAGTTGCAGAGGATGCAGGCAAGCTGCAAATCAGCTCAATCTAAGAATTTACTGAAAAATAAGATTTTGCTCGATGCAGAGAATTAACTCTTACTAAATAGATACTGTAATTCAGAAATTGTAAGTTCAGTTCAATCATAACTATGTCTAGATGTGTAGAGCGAAAGAAATAAAGACACTTGTTTAGATAGGCAGAGGAAATTAATAGAGATAGTGAAGTTGTTGGAAAGTAAGAAACTTGTATATGGAGAGGAGCAGCAGATCTTACATTAGAGAATGTCGATAAACTGGAAGATTTTACAAATATGGGGAATGAGAAATATCTGCAGATAGAGAAAATGCTAGAATATCATCAATTGCTAGGTTTTGATATTATGTTATCCGCATCGAACCAGGTTTGTTTAAATTGAAGGATATGGAGATATTGATTGTGCAGTTAACGCAGAGAATTTTGAATCTGCAAAATTTGATGAATTACAAGAAAGTGAATACTTTTGCTTGACATAGAAGCCAGAGCTGTTGAAAATTTTAGGAATGGAGATATTGAAGGCATAATTAAACAAATAACATTGAAAAATGTGTAGTTTGTTAAAAATAGTTCTATTTGTGTAATACAACAAGAAAAATTATTGGAGATTTAGAAATGATTGAATTGAAGAAAGCTGTACAATAAGTGAAAGATCATATGATACAAAGATAGAATTTGATGAACATAGGAGATTTTGCAAAGTGTAGTGATATGAGATATCTGCTTATAGAGAAAATGCTTCAATATGTGTTATTGCTAGAACTGGAAAGTTTCATAGATACAGATTGCCAAGTTTGATGAAACTGAAGAAATGGAGAAATTGAAGTTGCAAAGAATGCAGGCAAGAAGCAAATCAGCTCAATCTAAGAATTTACTGAAAAATAAGATTTTGCTCGATGCAGAGAATTAACTCTTACTAAATAGATACTGTAATTTAGAAATTGTAAGTTCAGTTCAATCATAACTATGTCTAGATGTGTAGAGCGAAAGAAATAAAGACACTTGTTTAGATAGGCAGAGGAAATTAATAGAGATAGTGAAGTTGTTGGAAAGTAAGAAACTTGTATATGGAGAGGAGCAGCAGATCTTACATTAGAGAATGTCGATAAACTGGAAGATTTTACAAATATGGGGAATGAGAAATATCTGCAGATAGAGAAAATGCTAGAATATCATCAATTGCTAGGTTTTGATATTATGTTATCCGCATCGAACCAGGTTTGTTTAAATTGAAGGATATGGAGATATTGATTGTGCAGTTAACGCAGAGAATTTTGAATCTGCAAAATTTGATGAATTACAAGAAAGTGAATACTTTTGCTTGACATAGAAGCCAGAGCTGTTGAAAATTTTAGGAATGGAGATATTGAAGGCATAATTAAACAAATAACATTGAAAAATGTGTAGTTTGTTAAAAATAGTTCTATTTGTGTAATACAACAAGAAAAATTATTGGAGATTTAGAAATGATTGAATTGAAGAAAGCTGTACAATAAGTGAAAGATCATATGATACAAAGATAGAATTTGATGAACATAGGAGATTTTGCAAAGTGTAGTGATATAAGATATCTGCTTATAGAGAAAATGCTTCAATATGTGTTATTGCTAGAACTGGAAAGTTTCATAGATACAGAGTGCCAAGTTAGAAGAAACTGAAGAAATGGAGAAATTGAAGTTGCAGAGGATGCAGGCAAGCTGCAAATCAGCTCAATCTAAGAATTTACTGAAAAATCAGATTTTGCTCGATGCAGAGAACTAACTCGAAATTGTAAGTTCAGTTGAATCATAACTATGTCTACATGTGTGGAGCGAAAGAAATAAAGACACTTGTTTAGATAGGCAGAGGAAATTAATAGAGATAGTGAGGTTGTTGGAAAGTAAGAAACTGGTATATGGAGAGAAGCATCAGATCTTACAAGCAGAGAATGTCGATAAACATTTTACAAATATGGGGAATGAGAAATGTCTGCAGATAGAGAATTTTGAATCTGCGGAATTTGATGAATTACAAGAAACTGAATACTTTTGCTTGACATAGAAACCAATTCTGCTGAAAAATATAGGAATGGAGATATCGAAGGCATAATTGACCAAAGAGCATTGAAAAATGAGTAGTTTGTTCAAAATAGGTATATTAATGTAGTTCAACAATAATAATTATTGGAGATGTAGAAATTGATTGAATTGAAGAAAGTTGTACAATCAGTGAACGAGCAGATGATACAAAGATAGAATTTGATGAAAATAGCAGATTTTGCAAAGTTTACGAATATGTGATATCTGCTTATAGAGAAAATGCTACAATATGTGTTATTGCTAGAAATGGAAAGTTTCATAGATACAGATTGCCAAGTTTGCTGAAACTGAAGAAATGGAGAAATTGAAGTTGCAAAGAATGCAGGCAAGCTGCAAATCAGCTCAATCTAAGAATTTACTGAAAAATAAGATTTTGCTCGATGCAGAGAACTAACTCTTACTAAATAGATACTGTAATTCAGAAATTGTAAGTTCAGTTGAATCATAACTATGTCTAGATGTGTGGAGCGAAAGAAATAGAGACACTTGTTTAGATAGGCAGAGGAAATTAATAGAGATAGTGAAGTTGTTGGAAAGTAAGAAACTTGCATATGGAGAGGAGCAGCAGATCTTACAAGCAGAGAATGTCGATAAACTGGAAGATTTTACAAATATGGGGAATGAGAAATATCTGCAGATAGAGAAAATGCTAGAATATCATCAATTGCTAGGTTTTGATATTATGTTATCCGCATCGAACCATGTTTCTTTTAATTGAGGGATATGGAGATTTTGATTGTGCAGCTAACGCAGACAATTTTGATTCTGCGGAATTTCATGAATTACAAGAAAGTGAAGACTTTTGCTTGACACAGAAGCCAGAGCTGTTGAAAATTATTGGAATGGAGATATCGAAGGCATAATTCAACAAAGAACATTGAAACATGTGTAGTTTGTTAGAAATAGTTCTATTTGTGTATTACAACAAGAAAAATTATTGGAGATGTAGAAATGATTGAATTGTAGAAAGCTGTACAATAAGTGAAAGATCATATGATACAAAGATAGAATTTGATGAACATAGGAGATTTTGCAAAGTGTAGTAATATAAGATATCTGCTTATAGAGAAAATGCTTCAATATGTGTTATTGCTAGAACTGGAAAGTTTCATAGATACAGATTGCCAAGTTTGCTGAAACTGAAGAAATGGAGAAATTGAAGATGCAAAGAATGCAGGCAAGCTGCAAATCAGCTCAATCTAAGAATTTACTGAAAAATAAGATTTTGCTCGATGCAGAGAACTAACTCTTACTAAATAGATACTGTAATTCAGAAATTGTAAGTTCAGTTGAATCATAACTATGTCTAGATATGTGGAGCGAAAGAAATAGAGACACTTGTTTAGATAGGCAGAGGAAATTAATAGAGATAGTGAAGTTGTTGGAAAGTAAGAAACTTGTATATGGAGAGGAGCAGCAGATCTTACATTAGAGAATGTCGATAAACTGGAAGATTTTACAAATATGGGGAATGAGAAATATCTGCAGATAGAGAAAATGCTAGAATATCATCAATTGCTAGGTTTTGATATTATGTTATCCGCATCGAACCAGGTTTGTTTAAATTGAGGGATATGGAGATTTTGATTGTGCAGCTAACGCAGAGAATTTTGATTCTGCAGAATTTGATGAATTACAAGAAAGTGAAGACTTTTGCTTGACATAGAAGCCAGAGCTGTTGAAAATTATTGGAATGGAGATATTGAAGGCACGATTAAACAAATAACATTGAAAAATGTGTAGTTTGTTAAAAATAGTTCTATTTGTGTATTACAACAACAAAAATTATTGGAGATTTAGAAATGATTGAATTGAAGAAAGCTGTACAATAAGTGAAAGATCATATGATACAAAGATAGAATTTGATGAACATAGGAGATTTTGCAAAGTGTAGTAATATGAGATATCTGCTTATAGAGAAAATGCTTCAATATGTGTTATTGCTAGAACTGGAAAGTTTCATAGATACAGATTGCCAAGTTTGATGAAACTGAAGAAATGGAGAAATTGAAGTTGCAAAGAATGCAGGCAAGCTGCAAATCAGCTCAATCTAAGAATTTACTGAAAAATAAGATTTTGCTCGATGCAGAGAATTAACTCTTACTAAATAGATACTGTAATTTAGAAATTGTAAGTTCAGTTCAATCATAATTATGTCTAGATGTGTAGAGCGAAAGAAATAAAGACACTTGTTTAGATAGGCAGAGGAAATTAATAGAGATAGTGAAGTTGTTGGAAAGTAAGAAACTTGTATATGGAGAGGAGCAGCAGATCTTACATTAGAGAATGTCGATAAACTGGAAGATTTTACAAATATGGGGAATGAGAAATATCTGCAGATAGAGAAAATGCTAGAATATCATCAATTGCTAGGTTTTGATATTATGTTATCCGCATCGAACCAGGTTTGTTTAAATTGAAGGATATGGAGATATTGATTGTGCAGTTAACGCAGAGAATTTTGAATCTGCAAAATTTGATGAATTACAAGAAAGTGAATACTTTTGCTTGACATAGAAGCCAGAGCTGTTGAAAATTTTAGGAATGGAGATATTGAAGGCATAATTAAACAAATAACATTGAAAAATGTGTAGTTTGTTAAAAATAGTTCTATTTGTGTAATACAACAAGAAAAATTATTGGAGATTTAGAAATGATTGAATTGAAGAAAGCTGTACAATAAGTGAAAGATCATATGATACAAAGATAGAATTTGATGAACATAGGAGATTTTGCAAAGTGTAGTGATATAAGATATCTGCTTATAGAGAAAATGCTTCAATATGTGTTATTGCTAGAACTGGAAAGTTTCATAGATACAGAGTGCCAAGTTAGAAGAAACTGAAGAAATGGAGAAATTGAAGTTGCAGAGGATGCAGGCAAGCTGCAAATCAGCTCAATCTAAGAATTTACTGAAAAATCAGATTTTGCTCGATGCAGAGAACTAACTCGAAATTGTAAGTTCAGTTGAATCATAACTATGTCTACATGTGTGGAGCGAAAGAAATAAAGACACTTGTTTAGATAGGCAGAGGAAATTAATAGAGATAGTGAGGTTGTTGGAAAGTAAGAAACTGGTATATGGAGAGAAGCAGCAGATCTTACAAGCAGAGAATGTCGATAAACATTTTACAAATATGGGGAATGAGAAATGTCTGCAGATAGAGAATTTTGAATCTGCGGAATTTGATGAATTACAAGAAACTGAATACTTTTGCTTGACATAGAAACCAATTCTGCTGAAAAATATAGGAATGGAGATATCGAAGGCATAATTGACCAAAGAGCATTGAAAAATGAGTAGTTTGTTCAAAATAGGTATATTAATGTAGTTCAACAATAATAATTATTGGAGATGTAGAAATTGATTGAATTGAAGAAAGTTGTACAATCAGTGAACGAGCAGATGATACAAAGATAGAATTTGATGAAAATAGCAGATTTTGCAAAGTTTACGAATATGTGATATCTGCTTATAGAGAAAATGCTACAATATGTGTTATTGCTAGAAATGGAAAGTTTCATAGATACAGATTGCCAAGTTTGCTGAAACTGAAGAAATGGAGAAATTGAAGTTGCAAAGAATGCAGGCAAGCTGCAAATCAGCTCAATCTAAGAATTTACTGAAAAATAAGATTTTGCTCGATGCAGAGAACTAACTCTTACTAAATAGATACTGTAATTCAGAAATTGTAAGTTCAGTTGAATCATAACTATGTCTAGATGTGTGGAGCGAAAGAAATAGAGACACTTGTTTAGATAGGCAGAGGAAATTAATAGAGATAGTGAAGTTGTTGGAAAGTAAGAAACTTGCATATGGAGAGGAGCAGCAGATCTTACAAGCAGAGAATGTCGATAAACTGGAAGATTTTACAAATATGGGGAATGAGAAATATCTGCAGATAGAGAAAATGCTAGAATATCATCAATTGCTAGGTTTTGATATTATGTTATCCGCATCGAACCATGTTTCTTTTAATTGAGGGATATGGAGATTTTGATTGTGCAGCTAACGCAGACAATTTTGATTCTGCGGAATTTCATGAATTACAAGAAAGTGAAGACTTTTGCTTGACACAGAAGCCAGAGCTGTTGAAAATTATTGGAATGGAGATATCGAAGGCATAATTCAACAAAGAACATTGAAACATGTGTAGTTTGTTAGAAATAGTTCTATTTGTGTATTACAACAAGAAAAATTATTGGAGATGTAGAAATGATTGAATTGTAGAAAGCTGTACAATAAGTGAAAGATCATATGATACAAAGATAGAATTTGATGAACATAGGAGATTTTGCAAAGTGTAGTAATATAAGATATCTGCTTATAGAGAAAATGCTTCAATATGTGTTATTGCTAGAACTGGAAAGTTTCATAGATACAGATTGCCAAGTTTGCTGAAACTGAAGAAATGGAGAAATTGAAGATGCAAAGAATGCAGGCAAGCTGCAAATCAGCTCAATCTAAGAATTTACTGAAAAATAAGATTTTGCTCGATGCAGAGAACTAACTCTTACTAAATAGATACTGTAATTCAGAAATTGTAAGTTCAGTTGAATCATAACTATGTCTAGATATGTGGAGCGAAAGAAATAGAGACACTTGTTTAGATAGGCAGAGGAAATTAATAGAGATAGTGAAGTTGTTGGAAAGTAAGAAACTTGTATATGGAGAGGAGCAGCAGATCTTACATTAGAGAATGTCGATAAACTGGAAGATTTTACAAATATGGGGAATGAGAAATATCTGCAGATAGAGAAAATGCTAGAATATCATCAATTGCTAGGTTTTGATATTATGTTATCCGCATCGAACCAGGTTTGTTTAAATTGAGGGATATGGAGATTTTGATTGTGCAGCTAACGCAGAGAATTTTGATTCTGCAGAATTTGATGAATTACAAGAAAGTGAAGACTTTTGCTTGACATAGAAGCCAGAGCTGTTGAAAATTATTGGAATGGAGATATTGAAGGCATGATTAAACAAATAACATTGAAAAATGTGTAGTTTGTTAAAAATAGTTCTATTTGTGTATTACAACAACAAAAATTATTGGAGATTTAGAAATGATTGAATTGAAGAAAGCTGTACAATAAGTGAAAGATCATATGATACAAAGATAGAATTTGATGAACATAGGAGATTTTGCAAAGTGTAGTAATATGAGATATCTGCTTATAGAGAAAATGCTTCAATATGTGTTATTGCTAGAACTGGAAAGTTTCATAGATACAGATTGCCAAGTTTGATGAAACTGAAGAAATGGAGAAATTGAAGTTGCAAAGAATGCAGGCAAGCTGCAAATCAGCTCAATCTAAGAATTTACTGAAAAATAAGATTTTGCTCGATGCAGAGAATTAACTCTTACTAAATAGATACTGTAATTTAGAAATTGTAAGTTCAGTTCAATCATAATTATGTCTAGATGTGTAGAGCGAAAGAAATAAAGACACTTGTTTAGATAGGCAGAGGAAATTAATAGAGATAGTGAAGTTGTTGGAAAGTAAGAAACTTGTATATGGAGAGGAGCAGCAGATCTTACATTAGAGAATGTCGATAAACTGGAAGATTTTACAAATATGGGGAATGAGAAATATCTGCAGATAGAGAAAATGCTAGAATATCATCAATTGCTAGGTTTTGATATTATGTTATCCGCATCGAACCAGGTTTGTTTAAATTGAAGGATATGGAGATATTGATTGTGCAGTTAACGCAGAGAATTTTGAATCTGCAAAATTTGATGAATTACAAGAAAGTGAATACTTTTGCTTGACATAGAAGCCAGAGCTGTTGAAAATTTTAGGAATGGAGATATTGAAGGCATAATTAAACAAATAACATTGAAAAATGTGTAGTTTGTTAAAAATAGTTCTATTTGTGTAATACAACAAGAAAAATTATTGGAGATTTAGAAATGATTGAATTGAAGAAAGCTGTACAATAAGTGAAAGATCATATGATACAAAGATAGAATTTGATGAACATAGGAGATTTTGCAAAGTGTAGTGATATAAGATATCTGCTTATAGAGAAAATGCTTCAATATGTGTTATTGCTAGAACTGGAAAGTTTCATAGATACAGAGTGCCAAGTTAGAAGAAACTGAAGAAATGGAGAAATTGAAGTTGCAGAGGATGCAGGCAAGCTGCAAATCAGCTCAATCTAAGAATTTACTGAAAAATCAGATTTTGCTCGATGCAGAGAACTAACTCGAAATTGTAAGTTCAGTTGAATCATAACTATGTCTACATGTGTGGAGCGAAAGAAATAAAGACACTTGTTTAGATAGGCAGAGGAAATTAATAGAGATAGTGAGGTTGTTGGAAAGTAAGAAACTGGTATATGGAGAGAAGCATCAGATCTTACAAGCAGAGAATGTCGATAAACATTTTACAAATATGGGGAATGAGAAATGTCTGCAGATAGAGAATTTTGAATCTGCGGAATTTGATGAATTACAAGAAACTGAATACTTTTGCTTGACATAGAAACCAATTCTGCTGAAAAATATAGGAATGGAGATATCGAAGGCATAATTGACCAAAGAGCATTGAAAAATGAGTAGTTTGTTCAAAATAGGTATATTAATGTAGTTCAACAATAATAATTATTGGAGATGTAGAAATTGATTGAATTGAAGAAAGTTGTACAATCAGTGAACGAGCAGATGATACAAAGATAGAATTTGATGAAAATAGCAGATTTTGCAAAGTTTACGAATATGTGATATCTGCTTATAGAGAAAATGCTACAATATGTGTTATTGCTAGAAATGGAAAGTTTCATAGATACAGATTGCCAAGTTTGCTGAAACTGAAGAAATGGAGAAATTGAAGTTGCAAAGAATGCAGGCAAGCTGCAAATCAGCTCAATCTAAGAATTTACTGAAAAATAAGATTTTGCTCGATGCAGAGAACTAACTCTTACTAAATAGATACTGTAATTCAGAAATTGTAAGTTCAGTTGAATCATAACTATGTCTAGATGTGTGGAGCGAAAGAAATAGAGACACTTGTTTAGATAGGCAGAGGAAATTAATAGAGATAGTGAAGTTGTTGGAAAGTAAGAAACTTGCATATGGAGAGGAGCAGCAGATCTTACAAGCAGAGAATGTCGATAAACTGGAAGATTTTACAAATATGGGGAATGAGAAATATCTGCAGATAGAGAAAATGCTAGAATATCATCAATTGCTAGGTTTTGATATTATGTTATCCGCATCGAACCATGTTTCTTTTAATTGAGGGATATGGAGATTTTGATTGTGCAGCTAACGCAGACAATTTTGATTCTGCGGAATTTCATGAATTACAAGAAAGTGAAGACTTTTGCTTGACACAGAAGCCAGAGCTGTTGAAAATTATTGGAATGGAGATATCGAAGGCATAATTCAACAAAGAACATTGAAACATGTGTAGTTTGTTAGAAATAGTTCTATTTGTGTATTACAACAAGAAAAATTATTGGAGATGTAGAAATGATTGAATTGTAGAAAGCTGTACAATAAGTGAAAGATCATATGATACAAAGATAGAATTTGATGAACATAGGAGATTTTGCAAAGTGTAGTAATATAAGATATCTGCTTATAGAGAAAATGCTTCAATATGTGTTATTGCTAGAACTGGAAAGTTTCATAGATACAGATTGCCAAGTTTGCTGAAACTGAAGAAATGGAGAAATTGAAGATGCAAAGAATGCAGGCAAGCTGCAAATCAGCTCAATCTAAGAATTTACTGAAAAATAAGATTTTGCTCGATGCAGAGAACTAACTCTTACTAAATAGATACTGTAATTCAGAAATTGTAAGTTCAGTTGAATCATAACTATGTCTAGATATGTGGAGCGAAAGAAATAGAGACACTTGTTTAGATAGGCAGAGGAAATTAATAGAGATAGTGAAGTTGTTGGAAAGTAAGAAACTTGTATATGGAGAGGAGCAGCAGATCTTACATTAGAGAATGTCGATAAACTGGAAGATTTTACAAATATGGGGAATGAGAAATATCTGCAGATAGAGAAAATGCTAGAATATCATCAATTGCTAGGTTTTGATATTATGTTATCCGCATCGAACCAGGTTTGTTTAAATTGAGGGATATGGAGATTTTGATTGTGCAGCTAACGCAGAGAATTTTGAATCTGCAGAATTTGATGAATTACAAGAAAGTGAAGACTTTTGCTTGACATAGAAGCCAGAGCTGTTGAAAATTATTGGAATGGAGATATTGAAGGCATGATTAAACAAATAACATTGAAAAATGTGTAGTTTGTTAAAAATAGTTCTATTTGTGTATTACAACAACAAAAATTATTGGAGATTTAGAAATGATTGAATTGAAGAAAGCTGTACAATAAGTGAAAGATCATATGATACAAAGATAGAATTTGATGAACATAGGAGATTTTGCAAAGTGTAGTAATATGAGATATCTGCTTATAGAGAAAATGCTTCAATATGTGTTATTGCTAGAACTGGAAAGTTTCATAGATACAGATTGCCAAGTTTGATGAAACTGAAGAAATGGAGAAATTGAAGTTGCAAAGAATGCAGGCAAGCTGCAAATCAGCTCAATCTAAGAATTTACTGAAAAATAAGATTTTGCTCGATGCAGAGAATTAACTCTTACTAAATAGATACTGTAATTTAGAAATTGTAAGTTCAGTTCAATCATAATTATGTCTAGATGTGTAGAGCGAAAGAAATAAAGACACTTGTTTAGATAGGCAGAGGAAATTAATAGAGATAGTGAAGTTGTTGGAAAGTAAGAAACTTGTATATGGAGAGGAGCAGCAGATCTTACATTAGAGAATGTCGATAAACTGGAAGATTTTACAAATATGGGGAATGAGAAATATCTGCAGATAGAGAAAATGCTAGAATATCATCAATTGCTAGGTTTTGATATTATGTTATCCGCATCGAACCAGGTTTGTTTAAATTGAAGGATATGGAGATATTGATTGTGCAGTTAACGCAGAGAATTTTGAATCTGCAAAATTTGATGAATTACAAGAAAGTGAATACTTTTGCTTGACATAGAAGCCAGAGCTGTTGAAAATTTTAGGAATGGAGATATTGAAGGCATAATTAAACAAATAACATTGAAAAATGTGTAGTTTGTTAAAAATAGTTCTATTTGTGTAATACAACAAGAAAAATTATTGGAGATTTAGAAATGATTGAATTGAAGAAAGCTGTACAATAAGTGAAAGATCATATGATACAAAGATAGAATTTGATGAACATAGGAGATTTTGCAAAGTGTAGTGATATAAGATATCTGCTTATAGAGAAAATGCTTCAATATGTGTTATTGCTAGAACTGGAAAGTTTCATAGATACAGAGTGCCAAGTTAGAAGAAACTGAAGAAATGGAGAAATTGAAGTTGCAGAGGATGCAGGCAAGCTGCAAATCAGCTCAATCTAAGAATTTACTGAAAAATCAGATTTTGCTCGATGCAGAGAACTAACTCGAAATTGTAAGTTCAGTTCAATCATAACTATGTCTACATGTGTGGAGCGAAAGAAATAAAGACACTTGTTTAGATAGGCAGAGGAAATTAATAGAGATAGTGAGGTTGTTGGAAAGTAAGAAACTGGTATATGGAGAGAAGCAGCAGATCTTACAAGCAGAGAATGTCGATAAACATTTTACAAATATGGGGAATGAGAAATGTCTGCAGATAGAGAATTTTGAATCTGCGGAATTTGATGAATTACAAGAAACTGAATACTTTTGCTTGACATAGAAACCAATTCTGCTGAAAAATATAGGAATGGAGATATCGAAGGCATAATTGACCAAAGAGCATTGAAAAATGAGTAGTTTGTTCAAAATAGGTATATTAATGTAGTTCAACAATAATAATTATTGGAGATGTAGAAATTGATTGAATTGAAGAAAGTTGTACAATCAGTGAACGAGCAGATGATACAAAGATAGAATTTGATGAAAATAGCAGATTTTGCAAAGTTTACGAATATGTGATATCTGCTTATAGAGAAAATGCTACAATATGTGTTATTGCTAGAAATGGAAAGTTTCATAGATACAGATTGCCAAGTTTGCTGAAACTGAAGAAATGGAGAAATTGAAGTTGCAAAGAATGCAGGCAAGCTGCAAATCAGCTCAATCTAAGAATTTACTGAAAAATAAGATTTTGCTCGATGCAGAGAACTAACTCTTACTAAATAGATACTGTAATTCAGAAATTGTAAGTTCAGTTGAATCATAACTATGTCTAGATGTGTGGAGCGAAAGAAATAGAGACACTTGTTTAGATAGGCAGAGGAAATTAATAGAGATAGTGAAGTTGTTGGAAAGTAAGAAACTTGCATATGGAAAGGAGCAGCAGATCTTACAAGCAGAGAATGTCGATAAACTGGAAGATTTTACAAATATGGGGAATGAGAAATATCTGCAGATAGAGAAAATGCTAGAATATCATCAATTGCTAGGTTTTGATATTATGTTATCCGCATCGAACCATGTTTCTTTTAATTGAGGGATATGGAGATTTTGATTGTGCAGCTAACGCAGACAATTTTGATTCTGCGGAATTTCATGAATTACAAGAAAGTGAAGACTTTTGCTTGACACAGAAGCCAGAGCTGTTGAAAATTATTGGAATGGAGATATCGAAGGCATAATTCAACAAAGAACATTGAAACATGTGTAGTTTGTTAGAAATAGTTCTATTTGTGTATTACAACAAGAAAAATTATTGGAGATGTAGAAATGATTGAATTGTAGAAAGCTGTACAATAAGTGAAAGATCATATGATACAAAGATAGAATTTGATGAACATAGGAGATTTTGCAAAGTGTAGTAATATAAGATATCTGCTTATAGAGAAAATGCTTCAATATGTGTTATTGCTAGAACTGGAAAGTTTCATAGATACAGATTGCCAAGTTTGCTGAAACTGAAGAAATGGAGAAATTGAAGATGCAAAGAATGCAGGCAAGCTGCAAATCAGCTCAATCTAAGAATTTACTGAAAAATAAGATTTTGCTCGATGCAGAGAACTAACTCTTACTAAATAGATACTGTAATTCAGAAATTGTAAGTTCAGTTGAATCATAACTATGTCTAGATATGTGGAGCGAAAGAAATAGAGACACTTGTTTAGATAGGCAGAGGAAATTAATAGAGATAGTGAAGTTGTTGGAAAGTAAGAAACTTGTATATGGAGAGGAGCAGCAGATCTTACATTAGAGAATGTCGATAAACTGGAAGATTTTACAAATATGGGGAATGAGAAATATCTGCAGATAGAGAAAATGCTAGAATATCATCAATTGCTAGGTTTTGATATTATGTTATCCGCATCGAACCAGGTTTGTTTAAATTGAGGGATATGGAGATTTTGATTGTGCAGCTAACGCAGAGAATTTTGATTCTGCAGAATTTGATGAATTACAAGAAAGTGAAGACTTTTGCTTGACATAGAAGCCAGAGCTGTTGAAAATTATTGGAATGGAGATATTGAAGGCATGATTAAACAAATAACATTGAAAAATGTGTAGTTTGTTAAAAATAGTTCTATTTGTGTATTACAACAACAAAAATTATTGGAGATTTAGAAATGATTGAATTGAAGAAAGCTGTACAATAAGTGAAAGATCATATGATACAAAGATAGAATTTGATGAACATAGGAGATTTTGCAAAGTGTAGTAATATGAGATATCTGCTTATAGAGAAAATGCTTCAATATGTGTTATTGCTAGAACTGGAAAGTTTCATAGATACAGATTGCCAAGTTTGATGAAACTGAAGAAATGGAGAAATTGAAGTTGCAAAGAATGCAGGCAAGCTGCAAATCAGCTCAATCTAAGAATTTACTGAAAAATAAGATTTTGCTCGATGCAGAGAATTAACTCTTACTAAATAGATACTGTAATTTAGAAATTGTAAGTTCAGTTCAATCATAATTATGTCTAGATGTGTAGAGCGAAAGAAATAAAGACACTTGTTTAGATAGGCAGAGGAAATTAATAGAGATAGTGAAGTTGTTGGAAAGTAAGAAACTTGTATATGGAGAGGAGCAGCAGATCTTACATTAGAGAATGTCGATAAACTGGAAGATTTTACAAATATGGGGAATGAGAAATATCTGCAGATAGAGAAAATGCTAGAATATCATCAATTGCTAGGTTTTGATATTATGTTATCCGCATCGAACCAGGTTTGTTTAAATTGAAGGATATGGAGATATTGATTGTGCAGTTAACGCAGAGAATTTTGAATCTGCAAAATTTGATGAATTACAAGAAAGTGAATACTTTTGCTTGACATAGAAGCCAGAGCTGTTGAAAATTTTAGGAATGGAGATATTGAAGGCATAATTAAACAAATAACATTGAAAAATGTGTAGTTTGTTAAAAATAGTTCTATTTGTGTAATACAACAAGAAAAATTATTGGAGATTTAGAAATGATTGAATTGAAGAAAGCTGTACAATAAGTGAAAGATCATATGATACAAAGATGTAATTTGATGAACATAGGAGATTTTGCAAAGTGTAGTGATATAAGATATCTGCTTATAGAGAAAATGCTTCAATATGTGTTATTGCTAGAACTGGAAAGTTTCATAGATACAGAGTGCCAAGTTAGAAGAAACTGAAGAAATGGAGAAATTGAAGTTGCAGAGGATGCAGGCAAGCTGCAAATCAGCTCAATCTAAGAATTTACTGAAAAATCAGATTTTGCTCGATGCAGAGAACTAACTCGAAATTGTAAGTTCAGTTGAATCATAACTATGTCTACATGTGTGGAGCGAAAGAAATAAAGACACTTGTTTAGATAGGCAGAGGAAATTAATAGAGATAGTGAGGTTGTTGGAAAGTAAGAAACTGGTATATGGAGAGAAGCAGCAGATCTTACAAGCAGAGAATGTCGATAAACATTTTACAAATATGGGGAATGAGAAATGTCTGCAGATAGAGAATTTTGAATCTGCGGAATTTGATGAATTACAAGAAACTGAATACTTTTGCTTGACATAGAAACCAATTCTGCTGAAAAATATAGGAATGGAGATATCGAAGGCATAATTGACCAAAGAGCATTGAAAAATGAGTAGTTTGTTCAAAATAGGTATATTAATGTAGTTCAACAATAATAATTATTGGAGATGTAGAAATTGATTGAATTGAAGAAAGTTGTACAATCAGTGAACGAGCAGATGATACAAAGATAGAATTTGATGAAAATAGCAGATTTTGCAAAGTTTACGAATATGTGATATCTGCTTATAGAGAAAATGCTACAATATGTGTTATTGCTAGAAATGGAAAGTTTCATAGATACAGATTGCCAAGTTTGCTGAAACTGAAGAAATGGAGAAATTGAAGTTGCAAAGAATGCAGGCAAGCTGCAAATCAGCTCAATCTAAGAATTTACTGAAAAATAAGATTTTGCTCGATGCAGAGAACTAACTCTTACTAAATAGATACTGTAATTCAGAAATTGTAAGTTCAGTTGAATCATAACTATGTCTAGATGTGTGGAGCGAAAGAAATAGAGACACTTGTTTAGATAGGCAGAGGAAATTAATAGAGATAGTGAAGTAGTTGGAAAGTAAGAAACTTGTATATGGAGAGGAGCAGCAGATCTTACAAGCAGAGAATGTCGATAAACTGGAAGATTTTACAAATATGGGGAATGAGAAATATCTGCGGATAGAGAAAATGCTAGAATATCATCAATTGCTAGGTTTTGATATTATGTTATCCGCATCGAACCATGTTTCTTTTAATTGAGGGATATGGAGATTTTGATTGTGCAGCTAACGCAGACAATTTTGATTCTGCGGAATTTCATGAATTACAAGAAAGTGAAGACTTTTGCTTGACACAGAAGCCAGAGCTGTTGAAAATTATAGGAATGGAGATATCGAAGGCATAATTCAACAAAGAACATTGAAACATGTGTAGTTTGTTAGAAATAGTTCTATTTGTGTATTACAACAAGAAAAATTATTGGAGATGTAGAAATGATTGAATTGTAGAAAGCTGTACAATAAGTGAAAGATCATATGATACAAAGATAGAATTTGATGAACATAGGAGATTTTGCAAAGTGTAGTAATATAAGATATCTGCTTATAGAGAAAATGCTTCAATATGTGTTATTGCTAGAACTGGAAAGTTTCATAGATACAGATTGCCAAGTTTGCTGAAACTGATGAAATGGAGAAATTGAAGATGCAAAGAATGCAGGCAAGCTGCAAATCAGCTCAATCTAAGAATTTACTGAAAAATAAGATTTTGCTCGATGCAGAGAACTAACTCCTACTAAATAGATACTGTAATTCAGAAATTGTAAGTTCAGTTGATGTCTAGATGTGTGGAGCGAAAGAAATAGAGACACTTGTTTAGATAGGCAGAGGAAATTAATAGAGATAGTGAAGTTGTTGGAAAGTAAGAAACTTGTATATGGAGAGGAGCAGCAGATCTTACATTAGAGAATGTCGATAAACTGGAAGATTTTACAAATATGGGGAATGAGAAATATCTGCAGATAGAGAAAATGCTAGAATATCATCAATTGCTAGGTTTTGATATTATGTTATCCGCATCGAACCAGGTTTGTTTAAATTGAGGGATATGGAGATTTTGATTGTGCAGCTAACGCAGAGAATTTTGATTCTGCAGAATTTGATGAATTACAAGAAAGTGAAGACTTTTGCTTGACATAGAAGCCAGAGCTGTTGAAAATTATTGGAATGGAGATATTGAAGGCATGATTAAACAAATAACATTGAAAAATGTGTAGTTTGTTAAAAATAGTTCTATTTGTGTATTACAACAACAAAAATTATTGGAGATTTAGAAATGATTGAATTGAAGAAAGCTGTACAATAAGTGAAAGATCATATGATACAAAGATAGAATTTGATGAACATAGGAGATTTTGCAAAGTGTAGTAATATGAGATATCTGCTTATAGAGAAAATGCTTCAATATGTGTTATTGCTAGAACTGGAAAGTTTCATAGATACAGAGAGCCAAGTTTGATGAAACTGAAGAAATGGAGAAATTGAAGTTGCAAAGAATGCAGGCAAGCTGCAAATCAGCTCAATCTAAGAATTTACTGAAAAATAAGATTTTGCTCGATGCAGAGAATTAACTCTTACTAAATAGATACTGTAATTCAGAAATTGTAAGTTCAGTTCAATCATAACTATGTCTAGATGTGTAGAGCGAAAGAAATAAAGACACTTGTTTAGATAGGCAGAGGAAATTAATAGAGATAGTGAAGTTGTTGGAAAGTAAGAAACTTGTATATGGAGAGGAGCAGCAGATCTTACATTAGAGAATGTCGATAAACTGGAAGATTTTACAAATATGGGGAATGAGAAATATCTGCAGATAGAGAAAATGCTAGAATATCATCAATTGCTAGGTTTTGATATTATGTTATCCGCATCGAACCAGGTTTGTTTAAATTGAAGGATATGGAGATATTGATTGTGCAGTTAACGCAGAGAATTTTGAATCTGCAAAATTTGATGAATTACAAGAAAGTGAATACTTTTGCTTGACATAGAAGCCAGAGCTGTTGAAAATTTTAGGAATGGAGATATTGAAGGCATAATTAAACAAATAACATTGAAAAATGTGTAGTTTGTTAAAAATAGTTCTATTTGTGTAATACAACAAGAAAAATTGTTGGAGATTTCGAAATGATTGAATTGAAGAAAGCTGTACAATAAGTGAAAGATCATATGATACAAAGATAGAATTTGATGAACATAGGAGATTTTGCAAAGTGTAGTGATATAAGATATCTGCTTATAGAGAAAATGCTTCAATATGTGTTATTGCTAGAACTGGAAAGTTTCATAGATACAGAGTGCCAAGTTAGAAGAAACTGAAGAAATGGAGAAATTGAAGTTGCAGAGGATGCAGGCAAGCTGCAAATCAGCTCAATCTAAGAATTTACTGAAAAATCAGATTTTGCTCGATGCAGAGAACTAACTCGAAATTGTAAGTTCAGTTCAATCATAACTATGTCTACATGTGTGGAGCGAAAGAAATAAAGACACTTGTTTAGATAGGCAGAGGAAATTAATAGAGATAGTGAGGTTGTTGGAAAGTAAGAAACTGGTATATGGAGAGAAGCAGCAGATCTTACAAGCAGAGAATGTCGATAAACATTTTACAAATATGGGGAATGAGAAATATCTGCAGATAGAGAATTTTGAATCTGCGGAATTTGATGAATTACAAGAAACTGAATACTTTTGCTTGACATAGAAACCAATTCTGCTGAAAAATATAGGAATGGAGATATCGAAGGCATAATTGACCAAAGAGCATTGAAAAATGAGTAGTTTGTTCAAAATAGGTATATTAATGTAGTTCAACAATAATAATTATTGGAGATGTAGAAATTGATTGAATTGAAGAAAGTTGTACAATCAGTGAACGAGCAGATGATACAAAGATAGAATAGTTTACGAATATGTGATATCTGCTTATAGAGAAAATGCTACAATATGTGTTATTGCTAGAAATGGAAAGTTTCATAGATACAGATTGCCAAGTTTGCAGAAACTGAAGAAATGGAGAAATTGAAGTTGCAAAGAATGCAGGCAAGCTGCAAATCAGCTCAATCTAAGAATTTACTGAAAAATAAGATTTTGCTCGATGCAGAGAACCAACTCTTACTAAATAGATACTGTAATTCAGAAATTGTAAGTTCAGTTGAATCATAACTATGTCTAGATGTGTGGAGCGAAAGAAATAGAGACACTTGTTTAGATAGGCAGAGGAAATTAATAGAGATAGTGAAGTAGTTGGAAAGTAAGAAACTTGTATATGGAGAGGAGCAGCAGATCTTACAAGCAGAGAATGTCGATAAACTGGAAGATTTTACAAATATGGGGAATGAGAAATATCTGCGGATAGAGAAAATGCTAGAATATCATCAATTGCTAGGTTTTGATATTATGTTATCCGCATCGAACCATGTTTCTTTTAATTGAGGGATATGGAGATTTTGATTGTGCAGCTAACGCAGACAATTTTGATTCTGCGGAATTTCATGAATTACAAGAAAGTGAAGACTTTTGCTTGACACAGAAGCCAGAGCTGTTGAAAATTATAGGAATGGAGATATCGAAGGCATAATTCAACAAAGAACATTGAAACATGTGTAGTTTGTTAGAAATAGTTCTATTTGTGTATTACAACAAGAAAAATTATTGGAGATGTAGAAATGATTGAATTGTAGAAAGCTGTACAATAAGTGAAAGATCATATGATACAAAGATAGAATTTGATGAACATAGGAGATTTTGCAAAGTGTAGTAATATAAGATATCTGCTTATAGAGAAAATGCTTCAATATGTGTTATTGCTAGAACTGGAAAGTTGAATAGATACAGAGAGCCAAGTTTGATGAAACTGAAGAAATGGAGAAATTGAAGTTGCAAAGAATGCAGGCAAGCTGCAAATCAGCTCAATCTAAGAATTTACTGAAAAATAAGATTTTGCTCGATGCAGAGAACCAACTCTTACTAAATAGATACTGTAATTCAGAAATTGTAAGTTCAGTTGAATCATAACTATGTCTAGATGTGTGGAGCGAAAGAAATAGAGACACTTGTTTAGATAGGCAGAGGAAATTAATAGAGATAGTGAAGTAGTTGGAAAGTAAGAAACTTGTATATGGAGAGGAGCAGCAGATCTTACAAGCAGAGAATGTCGATAAACTGGAAGATTTTACAAATATGGGGAATGAGAAATATCTGCGGATAGAGAAAATGCTAGAATATCATCAATTGCTAGGTTTTGATATTATGTTATCCGCATCGAACCATGTTTCTTTTAATTGAGGGATATGGAGATTTTGATTGTGCAGCTAACGCAGAGAATTTTGATTCTGCGGAATTTCATGAATTACAAGAAAGTGAAGACTTTTGCTTGACACAGAAGCCAGAGCTGTTGAAAATTATTGGAATGGAGATATCGAAGGCATAATTCAACAAAGAACATTGAAACATGTGTAGTTTGTTAGAAATAGTTCTATTTGTGTATTACAACAAGAAAAATTATTGGAGATGTAGAAATGATTGAATTGTAGAAAGCTGTACAATAAGTGAAAGATCATATGATACAAAGATAGAATTTGATGAACATAGGAGATTTTGCAAAGTGTAGTAATATAAGATATCTGCTTATAGAGAAAATGCTTCAATATGTGTTATTGCTAGAACTGGAAAGTTTCATAGATACAGATTGCCAAGTTTGCTGAAACTGATGAAATGGAGAAATTGAAGATGCAAAGAATGCAGGCAAGCTGCAAATCAGCTCAATCTAAGAATTTACTGAAAAATAAGATTTTGCTCGATGCAGAGAACTAACTCTTACTAAATAGATACTGTAATTCAGAAATTGTAAGTTCAGTTCAATCATAACTATGTCTAGATGTGTGGAGCGAAAGAAATAGAGACACTTGTTTAGATAGGCAGAGGAAATTAATAGAGATAGTGAAGTTGTTGGAAAGTAAGAAACTTGTATATGGAGAGGAGCAGCAGATCTTACATTAGAGAATGTCGATAAACTGGAAGATTTTACAAATATGGGGAATGAGAAATATCTGCAGATAGAGAAAATGCTAGAATATCATCAATTGCTAGGTTTTGATATTATGTTATCCGCATCGAACCAGGTTTGTTTAAATTGAGGGATATGGAGATTTTGATTGTGCAGCTAACGCAGAGAATTTTGATTCTGCAGAATTTGATGAATTACAAGAAAGTGAAGACTTTTGCTTGACATAGAAGCCAGAGCTGTTGAAAATTATTGGAATGGAGATATTGAAGGCATGATTAAACAAATAACATTGAAAAATGTGTAGTTTGTTAAAAATAGTTCTATTTGTGTATTACAACAACAAAAATTATTGGAGATTTAGAAATGATTGAATTGAAGAAAGCTGTACAATAAGTGAAAGATCATATGATACAAAGATAGAATTTGATGAACATAGGAGATTTTGCAAAGTGTAGTAATATGAGATATCTGCTTATAGAGAAAATGCTTCAATATGTGTTATTGCTAGAACTGGAAAGTTTCATTGATACAGATTGCCAAGTTTGATGAAACTGAAGAAATGGAGAAATTGAAGTTGCAAAGAATGCAGGCAAGCTGCAAATCAGCTCAATCTAAGAATTTACTGAAAAATAAGATTTTGCTCGATGCAGAGAATTAACTCTTACTAAATAGATACTGTAATTTAGAAATTGTAAGTTCAGTTCAATCATAACTATGTCTAGATGTGTAGAGCGAAAGAAATAAAGACACTTGTTTAGATAGGCAGAGGAAATTAATAGAGATAGTGAAGTTGTTGGAAAGTAAGAAACTTGTATATGGAGAGGAGCAGCAGATCTTACATTAGAGAATGTCGATAAACTGGAAGATTTTACAAATATGGGGAATGAGAAATATCTGCAGATAGAGAAAATGCTAGAATATCATCAATTGCTAGGTTTTGATATTATGTTATCCGCATCGAACCAGGTTTGTTTAAATTGAAGGATATGGAGATATTGATTGTGCAGTTAACGCAGAGAATTTTGAATCTGCAAAATTTGATGAATTACAAGAAAGTGAATACTTTTGCTTGACATAGAAGCCAGAGCTGTTGAAAATTTTAGGAATGGAGATATTGAAGGCATAATTAAACAAATAACATTGAAAAATGTGTAGTTTGTTAAAAATAGTTCTATTTGTGTAATACAACAAGAAAAATTATTGGAGATTTCGAAATGATTGAATTGAAGAAAGCTGTACAATAAGTGAAAGATCATATGATACAAAGATAGAATTTGATGAACATAGGAGATTTTGCAAAGTGTAGTGATATAAGATATCTGCTTATAGAGAAAATGCTTCAATATGTGTTATTGCTAGAACTGGAAAGTTTCATAGATACAGAGTGCCAAGTTAGAAGAAACTGAAGAAATGGAGAAATTGAAGTTGCAGAGGATGCAGGCAAGCTGCAAATCAGCTCAATCTAAGAATTTACTGAAAAATCAGATTTTGCTCGATGCAGAGAACTAACTCGAAATTGTAAGTTCAGTTCAATCATAACTATGTCTACATGTGTGGAGCGAAAGAAATAAAGACACTTGTTTAGATAGGCAGAGGAAATTAATAGAGATAGTGAGGTTGTTGGAAAGTAAGAAACTGGTATATGGAGAGAAGCAGCAGATCTTACAAGCAGAGAATGTCGATAAACATTTTACAAATATGGGGAATGAGAAATATCTGCAGATAGAGAATTTTGAATCTGCGGAATTTGATGAATTACAAGAAACTGAATACTTTTGCTTGACATAGAAACCAATTCTGCTGAAAAATATAGGAATGGAGATATCGAAGGCATAATTGACCAAAGAGCATTGAAAAATGAGTAGTTTGTTCAAAATAGGTATATTAATGTAGTTCAACAATAATAATTATTGGAGATGTAGAAATTGATTGAATTGAAGAAAGTTGTACAATCAGTGAACGAGCAGATGATACAAAGATAGAATAGTTTACGAATATGTGATATCTGCTTATAGAGAAAATGCTACAATATGTGTTATTGCTAGAAATGGAAAGTTTCATAGATACAGATTGCCAAGTTTGCAGAAACTGAAGAAATGGAGAAATTGAAGTTGCAAAGAATGCAGGCAAGCTGCAAATCAGCTCAATCTAAGAATTTACTGAAAAATAAGATTTTGCTCGATGCAGAGAACCAACTCTTACTAAATAGATACTGTAATTCAGAAATTGTAAGTTCAGTTGAATCATAACTATGTCTAGATGTGTGGAGCGAAAGAAATAGAGACACTTGTTTAGATAGGCAGAGGAAATTAATAGAGATAGTGAAGTAGTTGGAAAGTAAGAAACTTGTATATGGAGAGGAGCAGCAGATCTTACAAGCAGAGAATGTCGATAAACTGGAAGATTTTACAAATATGGGGAATGAGAAATATCTGCGGATAGAGAAAATGCTAGAATATCATCAATTGCTAGGTTTTGATATTATGTTATCCGCATCGAACCATGTTTCTTTTAATTGAGGGATATGGAGATTTTGATTGTGCAGCTAACGCAGACAATTTTGATTCTGCGGAATTTCATGAATTACAAGAAAGTGAAGACTTTTGCTTGACACAGAAGCCAGAGCTGTTGAAAATTATAGGAATGGAGATATCGAAGGCATAATTCAACAAAGAACATTGAAACATGTGTAGTTTGTTAGAAATAGTTCTATTTGTGTATTACAACAAGAAAAATTATTGGAGATGTAGAAATGATTGAATTGTAGAAAGCTGTACAATAAGTGAAAGATCATATGATACAAAGATAGAATTTGATGAACATAGGAGATTTTGCAAAGTGTAGTAATATAAGATATCTGCTTATAGAGAAAATGCTTCAATATGTGTTATTGCTAGAACTGGAAAGTTGAATAGATACAGAGAGCCAAGTTTGATGAAACTGAAGAAATGGAGAAATTGAAGTTGCAAAGAATGCAGGCAAGCTGCAAATCAGCTCAATCTAAGAATTTACTGAAAAATAAGATTTTGCTCGATGCAGAGAACCAACTCTTACTAAATAGATACTGTAATTCAGAAATTGTAAGTTCAGTTGAATCATAACTATGTCTAGATGTGTGGAGCGAAAGAAATAGAGACACTTGTTTAGATAGGCAGAGGAAATTAATAGAGATAGTGAAGTAGTTGGAAAGTAAGAAACTTGTATATGGAGAGGAGCAGCAGATCTTACAAGCAGAGAATGTCGATAAACTGGAAGATTTTACAAATATGGGGAATGAGAAATATCTGCGGATAGAGAAAATGCTAGAATATCATCAATTGCTAGGTTTTGATATTATGTTATCCGCATCGAACCATGTTTCTTTTAATTGAGGGATATGGAGATTTTGATTGTGCAGCTAACGCAGAGAATTTTGATTCTGCGGAATTTCATGAATTACAAGAAAGTGAAGACTTTTGCTTGACACAGAAGCCAGAGCTGTTGAAAATTATTGGAATGGAGATATCGAAGGCATAATTCAACAAAGAACATTGAAACATGTGTAGTTTGTTAGAAATAGTTCTATTTGTGTATTACAACAAGAAAAATTATTGGAGATGTAGAAATGATTGAATTGTAGAAAGCTGTACAATAAGTGAAAGATCATATGATACAAAGATAGAATTTGATGAACATAGGAGATTTTGCAAAGTGTAGTAATATAAGATATCTGCTTATAGAGAAAATGCTTCAATATGTGTTATTGCTAGAACTGGAAAGTTTCATAGATACAGATTGCCAAGTTTGCTGAAACTGATGAAATGGAGAAATTGAAGATGCAAAGAATGCAGGCAAGCTGCAAATCAGCTCAATCTAAGAATTTACTGAAAAATAAGATTTTGCTCGATGCAGAGAACTAACTCTTACTAAATAGATACTGTAATTCAGAAATTGTAAGTTCAGTTCAATCATAACTATGTCTAGATGTGTGGAGCGAAAGAAATAGAGACACTTGTTTAGATAGGCAGAGGAAATTAATAGAGATAGTGAAGTTGTTGGAAAGTAAGAAACTTGTATATGGAGAGGAGCAGCAGATCTTACATTAGAGAATGTCGATAAACTGGAAGATTTTACAAATATGGGGAATGAGAAATATCTGCAGATAGAGAAAATGCTAGAATATCATCAATTGCTAGGTTTTGATATTATGTTATCCGCATCGAACCAGGTTTGTTTAAATTGAGGGATATGGAGATTTTGATTGTGCAGCTAACGCAGAGAATTTTGATTCTGCAGAATTTGATGAATTACAAGAAAGTGAAGACTTTTGCTTGACATAGAAGCCAGAGCTGTTGAAAATTATTGGAATGGAGATATTGAAGGCATGATTAAACAAATAACATTGAAAAATGTGTAGTTTGTTAAAAATAGTTCTATTTGTGTATTACAACAACAAAAATTATTGGAGATTTAGAAATGATTGAATTGAAGAAAGCTGTACAATAAGTGAAAGATCATATGATACAAAGATAGAATTTGATGAACATAGGAGATTTTGCAAAGTGTAGTAATATGAGATATCTGCTTATAGAGAAAATGCTTCAATATGTGTTATTGCTAGAACTGGAAAGTTTCATTGATACAGATTGCCAAGTTTGATGAAACTGAAGAAATGGAGAAATTGAAGTTGCAAAGAATGCAGGCAAGCTGCAAATCAGCTCAATCTAAGAATTTACTGAAAAATAAGATTTTGCTCGATGCAGAGAATTAACTCTTACTAAATAGATACTGTAATTTAGAAATTGTAAGTTCAGTTCAATCATAACTATGTCTAGATGTGTAGAGCGAAAGAAATAAAGACACTTGTTTAGATAGGCAGAGGAAATTAATAGAGATAGTGAAGTTGTTGGAAAGTAAGAAACTTGTATATGGAGAGGAGCAGCAGATCTTACATTAGAGAATGTCGATAAACTGGAAGATTTTACAAATATGGGGAATGAGAAATATCTGCAGATAGAGAAAATGCTAGAATATCATCAATTGCTAGGTTTTGATATTATGTTATCCGCATCGAACCAGGTTTGTTTAAATTGAAGGATATGGAGATATTGATTGTGCAGTTAACGCAGAGAATTTTGAATCTGCAAAATTTGATGAATTACAAGAAAGTGAATACTTTTGCTTGACATAGAAGCCAGAGCTGTTGAAA
The DNA here is from genome assembly GCA_026770705.1 of Isurus oxyrinchus. Taxonomy (NCBI): domain Eukaryota; kingdom Metazoa; phylum Chordata; class Chondrichthyes; order Lamniformes; family Lamnidae; genus Isurus; species Isurus oxyrinchus. The sequence continues at coordinate 380,694 of JANJGN010000380.1, forward strand.
ATTTTAGGAATGGAGATATTGAAGGCATAATTAAACAAATAACATTGAAAAATGTGTAGTTTGTTAAAAATAGTTCTATTTGTGTAATACAACAAGAAAAATTATTGGAGATTTAGAAATGATTGAATTGAAGAAAGCTGTACAATAAGTGAAAGATCATATGATACAAAGATAGAATTTGATGAACATAGGAGATTTTGCAAAGTGTAGTGATATAAGATATCTGCTTATAGAGAAAATGCTTCAATATGTGTTATTGCTAGAACTGGAAAGTTTCATAGATACAGAGTGCCAAGTTAGAAGAAACTGAAGAAATGGAGAAATTGAAGTTGCAGAGGATGCAGGCAAGCTGCAAATCAGCTCAATCTAAGAATTTACTGAAAAATCAGATTTTGCTCGATGCAGAGAACTAACTCGAAATTGTAAGTTCAGTTCAATCATAACTATGTCTACATGTGTGGAGCGAAAGAAATAAAGACACTTGTTTAGATAGGCAGAGGAAATTAATAGAGATAGTGAGGTTGTTGGAAAGTAAGAAACTGGTATATGGAGAGAAGCAGCAGATCTTACAAGCAGAGAATGTCGATAAACATTTTACAAATATGGGGAATGAGAAATGTCTGCAGATAGAGAATTTTGAATCTGCGGAATTTGATGAATTACAAGAAACTGAATACTTTTGCTTGACATAGAAACCAATTCTGCTGAAAAATATAGGAATGGAGATATCGAAGGCATAATTGACCAAAGAGCATTGAAAAATGAGTAGTTTGTTCAAAATAGGTATATTAATGTAGTTCAACAATAATAATTATTGGAGATGTAGAAATTGATTGAATTGAAGAAAGTTGTACAATCAGTGAACGAGCAGATGATACAAAGATAGAATAGTTTACGAATATGTGATATCTGCTTATAGAGAAAATGCTACAATATGTGTTATTGCTAGAAATGGAAAGTTTCATAGATACAGATTGCCAAGTTTGCTGAAACTGAAGAAATGGAGAAATTGAAGTTGCAAAGAATGCAGGCAAGCTGCAAATCAGCTCAATCTAAGAATTTACTGAAAAATAAGATTTTGCTCGATGCAGAGAACCAACTCTTACTAAATAGATACTGTAATTCAGAAATTGTAAGTTCAGTTGAATCATAACTATGTCTAGATGTGTGGAGCGAAAGAAATAGAGACACTTGTTTAGATAGGCAGAGGAAATTAATAGAGATAGTGAAGTAGTTGGAAAGTAAGAAACTTGTATATGGAGAGGAGCAGCAGATCTTACAAGCAGAGAATGTCGATAAACTGGAAGATTTTACAAATATGGGGAATGAGAAATATCTGCGGATAGAGAAAATGCTAGAATATCATCAATTGCTAGGTTTTGATATTATGTTATCCGCATCGAACCATGTTTCTTTTAATTGAGGGATATGGAGATTTTGATTGTGCAGCTAACGCAGACAATTTTGATTCTGCGGAATTTCATGAATTACAAGAAAGTGAAGACTTTTGCTTGACACAGAAGCCAGAGCTGTTGAAAATTATAGGAATGGAGATATCGAAGGCATAATTCAACAAAGAACATTGAAACATGTGTAGTTTGTTAGAAATAGTTCTATTTGTGTATTACAACAAGAAAAATTATTGGAGATGTAGAAATGATTGAATTGTAGAAAGCTGTACAATAAGTGAAAGATCATATGATACAAAGATAGAATTTGATGAACATAGGAGATTTTGCAAAGTGTAGTAATATAAGATATCTGCTTATAGAGAAAATGCTTCAATATGTGTTATTGCTAGAACTGGAAAGTTTCATAGATACAGATTGCCAAGTTTGCTGAAACTGATGAAATGGAGAAATTGAAGATGCAAAGAATGCAGGCAAGCTGCAAATCAGCTCAATCTAAGAATTTACTGAAAAATAAGATTTTGCTCGATGCAGAGAACTAACTCTTACTAAATAGATACTGTAATTCAGAAATTGTAAGTTCAGTTGAATCATAACTATGTCTAGATGTGTGGAGCGAAAGAAATAGAGACACTTGTTTAGATAGGCAGAGGAAATTAATAGAGATAGTGAAGTTGTTGGAAAGTAAGAAACTTGTATATGGAGAGGAGCAGCAGATCTTACATTAGAGAATGTCGATAAACTGGAAGATTTTACAAATATGGGGAATGAGAAATATCTGCAGATAGAGAAAATGCTAGAATATCATCAATTGCTAGGTTTTGATATTATGTTATCCGCATCGAACCATGTTTCTTTTAATTGAGGGATATGGAGATTTTGATTGTGCAGCTAACGCAGACAATTTTGATTCTGCGGAATTTCATGAATTACAAGAAAGTGAAGACTTTTGCTTGACACAGAAGCCAGAGCTGTTGAAAATTATTGGAATGGAGATATCGAAGGCATAATTCAACAAAGAACATTGAAACATGTGTAGTTTGTTAGAAATAGTTCTATTTGTGTATTACAACAAGAAAAATTATTGGAGATGTAGAAATGATTGAATTGTAGAAAGCTGTACAATAAGTGAAAGATCATATGATACAAAGATAGAATTTGATGAACATAGGAGATTTTGCAAAGTGTAGTAATATAAGATATCTGCTTATAGAGAAAATGCTTCAATATGTGTTATTGCTAGAACTGGAAAGTTTCATAGATACAGAGAGCCAAGTTTGATGAAACTGAAGAAATGGAGAAATTGAAGTTGCAAAGAATGCAGGCAAGCTGCAAATCAGCTCAATCTAAGAATTTACTGAAAAATAAGATTTTGCTCGATGCAGAGAATTAACTCTTACTAAATAGATACTGTAATTCAGAAGTTGTAAGTTCAGTTCAATCATAACTATGTCTAGATGTGTAGAGCGAAAGAAATAAAGACACTTGTTTAGATAGGCAGAGGAAATTAATAGAGATAGTGAAGTTGTTGGAAAGTAAGAAACTTGTATATGGAGAGGAGCAGCAGATCTTACATTAGAGAATGTCGATAAACTGGAAGATTTTACAAATATGGGGAATGAGAAATATCTGCAGATAGAGAAAATGCTAGAATATCATCAATTGCTAGGTTTTGATATTATGTTATCCGCATCGAACCAGGTTTGTTTAAATTGAAGGATATGGAGATATTGATTGTGCAGTTAACGCAGAGAATTTTGAATCTGCAAAATTTGATGAATTACAAGAAAGTGAATACTTTTGCTTGACATAGAAGCCAGAGCTGTTGAAAATTTTAGGAATGGAGATATTGAAGGCATAATTAAACAAATAACATTGAAAAATGTGTAGTTTGTTAAAAATAGTTCTATTTGTGTAATACAACAAGAAAAATTATTGGAGATTTAGAAATGATTGAATTGAAGAAAGCTGTACAATAAGTGAAAGATCATATGATACAAAGATATAATTTGATGAACATAGGAGATTTTGCAAAGTGTAGTGATATAAGATATCTGCTTATAGAGAAAATGCTTCAATATGTGTTATTGCTAGAACTGGAAAGTTTCATAGATACAGAGAGCCAAGTTTGATGAAACTGAAGAAATGGAGAAATTGAAGTTGCAAAGAATGCAGGCAAGCTGCAAATCAGCTCAATCTAAGAATTTACTGAAAAATAAGATTTTGCTCGATGCAGAGAATTAACTCTTACTAAATAGATACTGTAATTCAGAAATTGTAAGTTCAGTTCAATCATAACTATGTCTAGATGTGTAGAGCGAAAGAAATAAAGACACCTGTTTAGATAGGCAGAGGAAATTAATAGAGATAGTGAAGTTGTTGGAAAGTAAGAAACTTGTATATGGAGAGGAGCAGCAGATCTTACATTAGAGAATGTCGATAAACTGGAAGATTTTACAAATATGGGGAATGAGAAATATCTGCAGATAGAGAAAATGCTAGAATATCATCAATTGCTAGGTTTTGATATTATGTTATCCGCATCGAACCAGGTTTGTTTAAATTGAAGGATATGGAGATATTGATTGTGCAGTTAACGCAGAGAATTTTGAATCTGCAAAATTTGATGAATTACAAGAAAGTGAATACTTTTGCTTGACATAGAAGCCAGAGCTGTTGAAAATTTTAGGAATGGAGATATTGAAGGCATAATTAAACAAATAACATTGAAAAATGTGTAGTTTGTTAAAAATAGTTCTATTTGTGTAATACAACAAGAAAAATTGTTGGAGATTTAGAAATGATTGAATTGAAGAAAGCTGTACAATAAGTGAAAGATCATATGATACAAAGATAGAATTTGATGAACATAGGAGATTTTGCAAAGTGTAGTGATATAAGATATCTGCTTATAGAGAAAATGCTTCAATATGTGTTATTGCTAGAACTGGAAAGTTTCATAGATACAGAGTGCCAAGTTAGAAGAAACTGAAGAAATGGAGAAATTGAAGTTGCAGAGGATGCAGGCAAGCTGCAAATCAGCTCAATCTAAGAATTTACTGAAAAATCAGATTTTGCTCGATGCAGAGAACTAACTCGAAATTGTAAGTTCAGTTCAATCATAACTATGTCTACATGTGTGGAGCGAAAGAAATAAAGACACTTGTTTAGATAGGCAGAGGAAATTAATAGAGATAGTGAGGTTGTTGGAAAGTAAGAAACTGGTATATGGAGAGAAGCAGCAGATCTTACAAGCAGAGAATGTCGATAAACATTTTACAAATATGGGGAATGAGAAATATCTGCAGATAGAGAATTTTGAATCTGCGGAATTTGATGAATTACAAGAAACTGAATACTTTTGCTTGACATAGAAACCAATTCTGCTGAAAAATATAGGAATGGAGATATCGAAGGCATAATTGACCAAAGAGCATTGAAAAATGAGTAGTTTGTTCGAAATAGGTTTATTAATGTAGTTCAACAATAATAATTATTGGAGATGTAGAAATTGATTGAATTGAAGAAAGTTGTACAATCAGTGAACGAGCAGATGATACAAAGATAGAATTTGATGAAAATAGCAGATTTTGCAAAGTTTACGAATATGTGATATCTGCTTACAGAGAAAATGCTTCAATATGTGTTATTGCTAGAAATGGAAAGTTTCATAGATACAGATTGCCAAGTTTGCTGAAACTGAAGAAATGGAGAAATTGAAGTTGCAAAGAATGCAGGCAAGAAGCAAATCAGCTCAATCTAAGAATTTACTGAAAAATAAGATTTTGCTCAATGCAGAGAACTAACTCTTACTAAATAGATACTGTAATTCAGAAATTGTAAGTTCAGTTGAATCATAACTATGTCTAGATGTGTGGAGCGAAAGAAATAGAGACACTTGTTTAGATAGGCAGAGGAAATTAATAGAGATAGTGAAGTTGTTGGAAAGTAAGAAACTTGCATATGGAGAGGAGCAGCAGAATGTCGATAAACTGGAAGATTTTACAAATATGGGGAATGAGAAATATCTGCAGATAGAGAAAATGCTAGAATATCATCAATTGCTAGGTTTTGATATTATGTTATCCGCATCGAACCAGGTTTGTTTAAATGGAAGGATATGGAGATATTGATTGTGCAGTTAACGCAGAGAATTTTGAATCTGCAAAATTTGATGAATTACAAGAAAGTGAATACCTTTGCTTGACATAGAAGCCAGAGCTGTTGAAAATTATAGGAATGGAGATATTGAAGGCATAATTAAACAAATAACATTGAAAAATGTGTAGTTTGTTAGAAATAGTTCTATTTGTGTAATACAACAAGAAAAATTATTGGAGATTTAGAAATGGTTGAATTGAAGAAAGCTGTACAATAAGTGAAAGATCATATGATACAAAGATAGAATTTGATGAACATAGGAGATTTTGCAAAGTGTAGTAATATAAGATATCTGCTTATAGAGAAAATGCTTCAATATGTGTTATTGCTAGAACTGGAAAGTTTCATAGATACAGATTGCCAAGTTTGCTGAAACTGATGAAATGGAGAAATTGAAGATGCAAAGAATGCAGGCAAGCTGCAAATCAGCTCAATCTAAGAATTTACTGAAAAATAAGATTTTGCTCGATGCAGAGAACTAACTCTTACTAAATAGATACTGTAATTCAGAAATTGTAAGTTCAGTTGAATCATAACTATGTCTAGATGTGTGGAGCGAAAGAAATAGAGACACTTGTTTAGATAGGCAGAGGAAATTAATAGAGATAGTGAAGTTGTTGGAAAGTAAGAAACTTGTATATGGAGAGGAGCAGCAGATCTTACAAGCAGAGAATGTCGATAAACTGGAAGATTTTACAAATATGGCGAATGAGAAATATCTGCAGATAGAGAAAATGCTAGAACATCATCAATTGCTAGATTTTGATATTATGTTATCCGCATCGAACCATGTTTCTTTTAATTGAGGGATATGGAGATTTTGATTGTGCAGCTAACGCAGAGAATTTTGAATCTGCGGAATTTCATAAATTACAAGAAAGTGAAGACTTTTGCTTGACATAGAAGCCAGAGCTGTTGAAAATTATAGGAATGGAGATATTGAAGACATAATTCAACAAAGAACATTGAAAAATGTGTGGTGTGTTAGAAATAGTTCTAAATGTGTATTACAACAAGAAAAATTATTGGAGATTTAGAAATGATTGAATTGAAGAAAGCTGTACAATAAGTGAAAGATCATATGATACAAAGATAGAATTTGATGAACATAGGAGATTTTGCAAAGTGTAGTAATATGAGATATCTGCTTATAGAGAAAATGCTTCAATATGTGTTATTGCTAGAACTGGAAAGTTGAATAGGTACAGAGAGCCAAGTTTGATGAAACTGAAGAAATGGAGAAATTGAAGTTGCAAAGAATGCAGGCAAGCTGCAAATCAGCTCAATCTAAGAATTTACTGAAAAATAAGATTTTGCTCGATGCAGAGAATTAACTCTTACTAAATAGATACTGTAATTCAGAAATTGTAAGTTCAGTTCAATCATAACTATGTCTAGATGTGTAGAGCGAAAGAAATAAAGACACTTGTTTAGATAGGCAGAGGAAATTAATAGAGATAGTGAAGTTGTTGGAAAGTAAGAAACTTGTATATGGAGAGGAGCAGCAGATCTTACATTAGAGAATGTCGATAAACTGGAAGATTTTAGAAATATGGGGAATGAGAAATATCTGCAGATAGAGAAAATGCTAGAATATCATCAATTGCTAGGTTTTGATATTATGTTATACGCATCGAACCATGTTTCTTTTAATTGAGGGATATGGAGATTTTGATTGTGCAGCTAACGCAGAGAATTTTGAATCTGCGGAATTTCATGAATTACAAGAAAGTGAAGACTTTTGCTTGACATAGAAGCCAGAGCTGTTGAAAATTATAGGAATGGAGATATTGAAGGCATAATTCAACAAAGAACATTGAAAAATGTGTGGTATGTTAGAAATAGTTCTATTTGTGTATTACAACAAGAAAAATTATTGGAGATGTAGAAATGATTGAATTGAAGAAAGCTGTACAATAAGTGAAAGATCATATGATACAAAGATAGAATTTGATGAACATAGGAGATTTTACAAAGTGTAGTAATATGAGATATCTGCTTATAGAGAAAATGCTTCAATATGTGTTATTGCTAGAACTGGAAAGTTGAATAGGTACAGAGAGCCAAGTTTGATGAAACTGAAGAAATGGAGAAATTGAAGTTGCAAAGAATGCAGGCAAGCTGCAAATCAGCTCAATCTAAGAATTTACTGAAAAATAAGATTTTGCTCGATGCAGAGAATTAACTCTTACTAAATAGATACTGTAATTCAGAAATTGTAAGTTCAGTTCAATCATAACTATGTCTAGATGTGTAGAGCGAAAGAAATAAAGACACTTGTTTAGATAGGCAGAGGAAATTAATAGAGATAGTGAAGTTGTTGGAAAGTAAGAAACTTGTATATGGAGAGGAGCAGCAGATCTTACATTAGAGAATGTCGATAAACTGGAAGATTTTAGAAATATGGGGAATGAGAAATATCTGCAGATAGAGAAAATGCTAGAATATCATCAATTGCTAGGTTTTGATATTATGTTATACGCATCGAACCATGTTTCTTTTAATTGAGGGATATGGAGATTTTGATTGTGCAGCTAACGCAGAGAATTTTGAATCTGCGGAATTTCATGAATTACAAGAAAGTGAAGACTTTTGCTTGACATAGAAGCCAGAGCTGTTGAAAATTATAGGAATGGAGATATTGAAGGCATAATTCAACAAAGAACATTGAAAAATGTGTGGTATGTTAGAAATAGTTCTATTTGTGTATTACAACAAGAAAAATTATTGGAGATGTAGAAATGATTGAATTGAAGAAAGCTGTACAATAAGTGAAAGATCATATGATACAAAGATAGAATTTGATGAACATAGGAGATTTTACAAAGTGTAGTAATATGAGATATCTGCTTATAGAGAAAATGCTTCAATATGTGTTATTGCTAGAACTGGAAAGTTTCATAGATACAGAGTGCCAAGTTAGAAGAAACTGAAGAAATGGAGAAATTGAAGTTGCAGAGGATGCAGGCAAGCTGCAAATCAGCTCAATCTAAGAATTTACTGAAAAATCAGATTTTGCTCGATGCAGAGAACTAACTCGAAATTGTAAGTTCAGTTCAATCATAACTATGTCTACATGTGTGGAGCGAAAGAAATAAAGACACTTGTTTAGATAGGCAGAGGAAATTAATAGAGATAGTGAGGTTGTTGGAAAGTAAGAAACTGGTATATGGAGAGAAGCAGCAGATCTTACAAGCAGAGAATGTCGATAAACATTTTACAAATATGGGGAATGAGAAATATCTGCAGATAGAGAATTTTGAATCTGCGGAATTTGATGAATTACAAGAAACTGAATACTTTTGCTTGACATAGAAACCAATTCTGCTGAAAAATATAGGAATGGAGATATCGAAGGCATAATTGACCAAAGAGCATTGAAAAATGAGTAGTTTGTTCGAAATAGGTTTATTAATGTAGTTCAACAATAATAATTATTGGAGATGTAGAAATTGATTGAATTGAAGAAAGTTGTACAATCAGTGAACGAGCAGATGATACAAAGATAGAATTTGATGAAAATAGCAGATTTTGCAAAGTTTACGAATATGTGATATCTGCTTATAGAGAAAATGCTTCAATATGTGTTATTGCTAGAAATGGAAAGTTTCATAGATACAGATTGCCAAGTTTGCTGAAACTGAATAAATGGAGAAATTGAAGTTGCAAAGAATGCAGGCAAGCTGCAAATCAGCTCAATCTAAGAATTTCCTGAAAAATAAGATTTTGCTCGATGCAGAGAACTAACTCTTACTAAATAGATACTGTAATTCAGAAATTGTAAGTTCAGTTGAATCATAACTATGTCTAGATGTGTGGAGCGAAAGAAATAGAGACACTTGTTTAGATAGGCAGAGGAAATTAATAGAGATAGTGAAGTTGTTGGAAAGTAAGAAACTTGCATATGGAGAGGAGCAGCAGATCTTACAAGCAGAGAATGTCGATAAACTGGAAGATTTTACAAATATGGGGAATGAGAAATATCTGCAGATAGAGAAAATGCTAGAATATCATCAATTGCTAGGTTTTGATATTATGTTATCCGCATTGAACCATGTTTCTTTTAATTGAGGGATATGGAGATTTTGATTGTGCAGCTAACGCAGAGAATTTTGAATCTGCGGAATTTCATGAATTACAAGAAAGTGAAGACTTTTGCTTGACACAGAAGCCAGAGCTGTTGAAAATTATAGGAATGGAGATATCGAAGGCATAATTCAACAAAGAACATTGAAACATGTGTAGTTTGTTAGAAATAGTTCTATTTGTGTATTACAACAAGAAAAATTATTGGAGATGTAGAAATGATTGAATTGTAGAAAGCTGTACAATAAGTGAAAGGTCATATGATACAAAGATAGAATTTGATGAACATAGGAGATTTTGCAAAGTGTAGTAATATAAGATATCTGCTTATAGAGAAAATGCATCAATATGTGTTATTGCTAGAACTGGAAAGTTTCATAGATACAGATTGCCAAGTTTGCTGAAACTGAAGAAATGGAGAAATTGAAGATGCAAAGAATGCAGGCAAAGCTGCAAATCAGCTCAATCTAAGAATTTACTGAAAAATAAGATTTTGCTCGATGCAGAGAACTAACTCTTACTAAATAGATACTGTAATTCAGAAATTGTAAGTTCAGTTGAATCATAACTATGTCTAGATGTGTGGAGCGAAAGAAATAGAGACACTTGTTTAGATAGGCAGAGGAAATTAATAGAGATAGTGAAGTTGTTGGAAAGTAAGAAACTTGTATATGGAGAGGAGCAGCAGATCTTACAAGCAGAGAATGTCGATAAACTGGAAGATTTTAGAAATATGGGGAATGAGAAATATCTGCAGATAGAGAAAATGCTAGAATATCATCAATTGCTAGGTTTTGATATTATGTTATACGCATCGAACCATGTTTCTTTTAATTGAGGGATATGGAGATTTTGATTGTGCAGCTAACGCAGAGAATTTTGAATCTGCGGAATTTCATGAATTACAAGAAAGTGAAGACTTTTGCTTGACATAGAAGCCAGAGCTGTTGAAAATTATAGGAATGGAGATATTGAAGGCATAATTCAACAAAGAACATTGAAAAATGTGTGGTATGTTAGAAATAGTTCTATTTGTGTATTACAACAAGAAAAATTATTGGAGATGTAGAAATGATTGAATTGAAGAAAGCTGTACAATAAGTGAAAGATCATATGATACAAAGATAGAATTTGATGAACATAGGAGATTTTACAAAGTGTAGTAATATGAGATATCTGCTTATAGAGAAAATGCTTCAATATGTGTTATTGCTAGAACTGGAAAGTTTCATAGATACAGAGTGCCAAGTTAGAAGAAACTGAAGAAATGGAGAAATTGAAGTTGCAGAGGATGCAGGCAAGCTGCAAATCAGCTCAATCTAAGAATTTACTGAAAAATCAGATTTTGCTCGATGCAGAGAACTAACTCGAAATTGTAAGTTCAGTTCAATCATAACTATGTCTACATGTGTGGAGCGAAAGAAATAAAGACACTTGTTTAGATAGGCAGAGGAAATTAATAGAGATAGTGAGGTTGTTGGAAAGTAAGAAACTGGTATATGGAGAGAAGCAGCAGATCTTACAAGCAGAGAATGTCGATAAACATTTTAGAAATATGGGGAATGAGAAATATCTGCAGATAGAGAATTTTGAATCTGCGGAATTTGATGAATTACAAGAAACTGAATACTTTTGCTTGACATAGAAACCAATTCTGCTGAAAAATATAGGAATGGAGATATCGAAGGCATAATTGACCACAGAGCATTGAAAAATGAATAGTTTGTTCGAAATAGGTTTATTAATGTAGTTCAACAATAATAATTATTGGAGATGTAGAAATTGATTGAATTGAAGAAAGTTGTACAATCAGTGAACGAGCAGATGATACAAAGATAGAATTTGATGAAAATAGCAGATTTTGCAAAGTTTACGAATATGTGATATCTGCTTATAGAGAAAATGCTTCAATATGTGTTATTGCTAGAAATGGAAAGTTTCATAGATACAGATTGCCAAGTTTGCTGAAACTGAATAAATGGAGAAATTGAAGTTGCAAAGAATGCAGGCAAGCTGCAAATCAGCTCAATCTAAGAATTTCCTGAAAAATAAGATTTTGCTCGATGCAGAGAACTAACTCTTACTAAATAGATACTGTAATTCAGAAATTGTAAGTTCAGTTGAATCATAACTATGTCTAGATGTGTGGAGCGAAAGAAATAGAGACACTTGTTTAGATAGGCAGAGGAAATTAATAGAGATAGTGAAGTTGTTGGAAAGTAAGAAACTTGCATATGGAGAGGAGCAGCAGATCTTACAAGCAGAGAATGTCGATAAACTGGAAGATTTTACAAATATGGGGAATGAGAAGTATCTGCAGATAGAGAAAATGCTAGAATATCATCAATTGCTAGGTTTTGATATTATGTTATCCGCATCGAACCATGTTTCTTTTAATTGAGGGATATGGAAATTTTGATTGTGCAGCTAACGCAGAGAATTTTGAATCTGCGGAATTTCATGAATTACAAGAAAGTGAAGACTTTTGCTTGACACAGAAGCCAGAGCTGTTGAAAATTATAGGAATGGAGTTACCGAAGGCATAATTCAACAAAGAACATTGAAACATGTGTAGTTTGTTAGAAATGGTTCTATTTGTGTATTACAACAAGAAAAATTATTGGAGATGTAGAAATGATTGAATTGTAGAAAGCTGTACAATAAGTGAAAGGTCATATGATACAAAGATAGAATTTGATGAACATAGGAGATTTGGCAAAGTGTAGTAATATAAGATATCTGCTTATAGAGAAAATGCTTCAATATGTGTTATTGCTAGAACTGGAAAGTTTCATAGATACAGATTGCCAAGTTTGCTGAAACTGAAGAAATGGAGAAATTGAAGATGCAAAGAATGCAGGCAAGCTGCAAATCAGCTCAATCTAAGAATTTACTGAAAAATAAGATTTTGCTCGATGCAGAGAACTAACTCGAAATTGTAAGTTCAGTTCAATCATAACTATGTCTACATGTGTGGAGCGAAAGAAATAAAGACACTTGTTTAGATAGGCAGAGGAAATTAATAGAGATAGTGAGGTTGTTGGAAAGTAAGAAACTGGTATATGGAGAGAAGCAGCAGATCTTACAAGCAGAGAATGTCGATAAACATTTTAGAAATATGGGGAATGAGAAATATCTGCAGATAGAGAATTTTGAATCTGCGGAATTTGATGAATTACAAGAAACTGAATACTTTTGCTTGACATAGAAACCAATTCTGCTGAAAAATATAGGAATGGAGATATCGAAGGCATAATTGACCACAGAGCATTGAAAAATGAATAGTTTGTTCGAAATAGGTTTATTAATGTAGTTCAACAATAATAATTATTGGAGATGTAGAAATTGATTGAATTGAAGAAAGTTGTACAATCAGTGAACGAGCAGATGATACAAAGATAGAATTTGATGAAAATAGCAGATTTTGCAAAGTTTACGAATATGTGATATCTGCTTATAGAGAAAATGCTTCAATATGTGTTATTGCTAGAAATGGAAAGTTTCATAGATACAGATTGCCAAGTTTGCTGAAACTGAATAAATGGAGAAATTGAAGTTGCAAAGAATGCAGGCAAGCTGCAAATCAGCTCAATCTAAGAATTTCCTGAAAAATAAGATTTTGCTCGATGCAGAGAACTAACTCTTACTAAATAGATACTGTAATTCAGAAATTGTAAGTTCAGTTGAATCATAACTATGTCTAGATGTGTGGAGCGAAAGAAATAGAGACACTTGTTTAGATAGGCAGAGGAAATTAATAGAGATAGTGAAGTTGTTGGAAAGTAAGAAACTTGTATATGGAGAGGAGCAGCAGATCTTACAAGCAGAGAATGTCGATAAACTGGAAGATTTTACAAATATGGCGAATGAGAAATATCTGCAGATAGAGAAAATGCTAGAATATCATCAATTGCTAGGTTTTGATATTATGTTATACGCATCGAACCATGTTTCTTTTAATTGAGGGATATGGAGATTTTGATTGTGCAGCTAACGCAGAGAATTTTGAATCTGCGGAATTTCATGAATTACAAGAAAGTGAAGACTTTTGCTTGACATAGAAGCCAGAGCTGTTGAAAATTATAGGAATGGAGATATTGAAGGCATAATTCAACAAAGAACATTGAAAAATGTGTGGTATGTTAGAAATAGTTCTATTTGTGTATTACAACAAGAAAAATTATTGGAGATGTAGAAATGATTGAATTGAAGAAAGCTGTACAATAAGTGAAAGATCATATGATACAAAGATAGAATTTGATGAACATAGGAGATTTTACAAAGTGTAGTAATATGAGATATCTGCTTATAGAGGAAATGCTTCAATATGTGTTATTGCTAGAACTGGAAAGTTTCATAGATACAGAGTGCCAAGTTAGAAGAAACTGAAGAAATGGAGAAATTGAAGTTGCAGAGGATGCAGGCAAGCTGCAAATCAGCTCAATCTAAGAATTTACTGAAAAATCAGATTTTGCTCGATGCCGAGAACTAACTCGAAATTGTAAGCTCAGTTCAATCATAACTATGTCTACATGTGTGGAGCGAAAGAAATAAAGACACTTGTTTAGATAGGCAGAGGAAATTAATAGAGATAGTGAGGTTGTTGGAAAGTAAGAAACTGGTATATGGAGAGAAGCAGCAGATCTTACAAGCAGAGAATGTCGATAAACATTTTACAAATATGGGGAATGAGAAATATCTGCAGATAGAGAATTTTGAATCTGCGGAATTTGATGAATTACAAGAAACTGAATACTTTTGCTTGACATAGAAACCAATTCTGCTGAAAAATATAGGAATGGAGATATCGAAGGCATAATTGACCAAAGAGCATTGAAAAATGAGTAGTTTGTTCGAAATAGGTTTATTAATGTAGTTCAACAATAATAATTATTGGAGATGTAGAAATTGATTGAATTGAAGAAAGTTGTACAATCAGTGAACGAGCAGATGATACAAAGATAGAATTTGATGAAAATAGCAGATTTTGCAAAGTTTACGAATATGTGATATCTGCTTATAGAGAAAATGCTTCAATATGTGTTATTGCTAGAAATGGAAAGTTTCATAGATACAGATTGCCAAGTTTGCTGAAACTGAATAAATGGAGAAATTGAAGTTGCAAAGAATGCAGGCAAGCTGCAAATCAGCTCAATCTAAGAATTTCCTGAAAAATAAGATTTTGCTCGATGCAGAGAACTAACTCTTACTAAATAGATACTGTAATTCAGAAATTGTAAGTTCAGTTGAATCATAACTATGTCTAGATGTGTGGAGCGAAAGAAATAGAGACACTTGTTTAGATAGGCAGAGGAAATTAATAGAGATAGTGAAGTTGTTGGAAAGTAAGAAACTTGCATATGGAGAGGAGCAGCAGATCTTACAAGCAGAGAATGTCGATAAACTGGAAGATTTTACAAATATGGGGAATGAGAAATATCTGCAGATAGAGAAAATGCTAGAATATCATCAATTGCTAGGTTTTGATATTATGTTATCCGCATCGAACCATGTTTCTTTTAATTGAGGGATATGGAGATTTTGATTGTGCAGCTAACGCAGACAATTTTGAATCTGCGGAATTTCATGAATTACAAGAAAGTGAAGACTTTTGCTTGACACAGAAGCCAGAGCTGTTGAAAATTATAGGAATGGAGATATCGAAGGCATAATTCAACAAAGAACATTGAAACATGTGTAGTTTGTTAGAAATAGTTCTATTTGTGTATTACAACAAGAAAAATTATTGGAGATGTAGAAATGATTGAATTGTAGAAAGCTGTACAATAAGTGAAAGGTCATATGATACAAAGATAGAATTTGATGAACATAGGAGATTTTGCAAAGTGTAGTAATATAAGATATCTGCTTATAGAGAAAATGCATCAATATGTGTTATTGCTAGAACTGGAAAGTTTCATAGATACAGATTGCCAAGTTTGCTGAAACTGAAGAAATGGAGAAATTGAAGATGCAAAGAATGCAGGCAAGCTGCAAATCAGCTCAATCTAAGAATTTCCTGAAAAATAAGATTTTGCTCGATGCAGAGAACTAACTCTTACTAAATAGATACTGTAATTCAGAAATTGTAAGTTCAGTTGAATCATAACTATGTCTAGATGTGTGGAGCGAAAGAAATAGAGACACTTGTTTAGATAGGCAGAGGAAATTAATAGAGATAGTGAAGTTGTTGGAAAGTAAGAAACTTGTATATGGAGAGGAGCAGCAGATCTTACAAGCAGAGAATGTCGATAAACTGGAAGATTTTACAAATATGGCGAATGAGAAATATCTGCAGATAGAGAAAATGCTAGAATATCATCAATTGCTAGGTTTTGATATTATGTTATACGCATCGAACCATGTTTCTTTTAATTGAGGGATATGGAGATTTTGATTGTGCAGCTAACGCAGAGAATTTTGAATCTGCGGAATTTCATGAATTACAAGAAAGTGAAGACTTTTGCTTGACATAGAAGCCAGAGCTGTTGAAAATTATAGGAATGGAGATATTGAAGGCATAATTCAACAAAGAACATTGAAAAATGTGTGGTATGTTAGAAATAGTTCTATTTGTGTATTACAACAAGAAAAATTATTGGAGATGTAGAAATGATTGAATTGAAGAAAGCTGTACAATAAGTGAAAGATCATATGATACAAAGATAGAATTTGATGAACATAGGAGATTTTACAAAGTGTAGTAATATGAGATATCTGCTTATAGAGAAAATGCTTCAATATGTGTTATTGCTAGAACTGGAAAGTTTCATAGATACAGAGTGCCAAGTTAGAAGAAACTGAAGAAATGGAGAAATTGAAGTTGCAGAGGATGCAGGCAAGCTGCAAATCAGCTCAATCTAAGAATTTCCTGAAAAATAAGATTTTGCTCGATGCAGAGAACTAACTCTTACTAAATAGATACTGTAATTCAGAAATTGTAAGTTCAGTTGAATCATAACTATGTCTAGATGTGTGGAGCGAAAGAAATAGAGACACTTGTTTAGATAGGCAGAGGAAATTAATAGAGATAGTGAAGTTGTTGGAAAGTAAGAAACTTGCATATGGAGAGGAGCAGCAGATCTTACAAGCAGAGAATGTCGATAAACTGGAAGATTTTACAAATATGGGGAATGAGAAATATCTGCAGATAGAGAAAATGCTAGAATATCATCAATTGCTAGGTTTTGATATTATGTTATCCGCATCGAACCATGTTTCTTTTAATTGAGGGATATGGAGATTTTGATTGTGCAGCTAACGCAGACAATTTTGAATCTGCGGAATTTCATGAATTACAAGAAAGTGAAGACTTTTGCTTGACACAGAAGCCAGAGCTGTTGAAAATTATAGGAATGGAGATATCGAAGGCATAATTCAACAAAGAACATTGAAACATGTGTAGTTTGTTAGAAATAGTTCTATTTGTGTATTACAACAAGAAAAATTATTGGAGATGTAGAAATGATTGAATTGTAGAAAGCTGTACAATAAGTGAAAGGTCATATGATACAAAGATAGAATTTGATGAACATAGGAGATTTTGCAAAGTGTAGTAATATAAGATATCTGCTTATAGAGAAAATGCATCAATATGTGTTATTGCTAGAACTGGAAAGTTTCATAGATACAGATTGCCAAGTTTGCTGAAACTGAAGAAATGGAGAAATTGAAGATGCAAAGAATGCAGGCAAAGCTGCAAATCAGCTCAATCTAAGAATTTCCTGAAAAATAAGATTTACCTCGATGCAGAGAACTAACTCTTACTAAATAGATACTGTAATTCAGAAATTGTAAGTTCAGTTGAATCATAACTATGTCTAGATGTGTGGAGCGAAAGAAATAGAGACACTTGTTTAGATAGGCAGAGGAAATTAATAGAGATAGTGAAGTTGTTGGAAAGTAAGAAACTTGTATATGGAGAGGAGCAGCAGATCTTACAAGCAGAGAATGTCGATAAACTGGAAGATTTTACAAATATGGCGAATGAGAAATATCTGCAGATAGAGAAAATGCTAGAATATCATCAATTGCTAGGTTTTGATATTATGTTATACGCATCGAACCATGTTTCTTTTAATTGAGGGATATGGAGATTTTGATTGTGCAGCTAACGCAGAGAATTTTGAATCTGCGGAATTTCATGAATTACAAGAAAGTGAAGACTTTTGCTTGACATAGAAGCCAGAGCTGTTGAAAATTATAGGAATGGAGATATTGAAGGCATAATTCAACAAAGAACATTGAAAAATGTGTGGTATGTTAGAAATAGTTCTATTTGTGTATTACAACAAGAAAAATTATTGGAGATGTAGAAATGATTGAATTGAAGAAAGCTGTACAATAAGTGAAAGATCATATGATACAAAGATAGAATTTGATGAACATAGGAGATTTTACAAAGTGTAGTAATATGAGATATCTGCTTATAGAGAAAATGCTTCAATATGTGTTATTGCTAGAACTGGAAAGTTTCATAGATACAGAGTGCCAAGTTAGAAGAAACTGAAGAAATGGAGAAATTGAAGTTGCAGAGGATGCAGGCAAGCTGCAAATCAGCTCAATCTAAGAATTTACTGAAAAATCAGATTTTGCTCGATGCAGAGAACTAACTCGAAATTGTAAGTTCAGTTCAATCATAACTATGTCTACATGTGTGGAGCGAAAGAAATAAAGACACTTGTTTAGATAGGCAGAGGAAATTAATAGAGATAGTGAGGTTGTTGGAAAGTAAGAAACTGGTATATGGAGAGAAGCAGCAGATCTTACAAGCAGAGAATGTCGATAAACATTTTAGAAATATGGGGAATGAGAAATATCTGCAGATAGAGAATTTTGAATCTGCGGAATTTGATGAATTACAAGAAACTGAATACTTTTGCTTGACATAGAAACCAATTCTGCTGAAAAATATAGGAATGGAGATATCGAAGGCATAATTGACCACAGAGCATTGAAAAATGAATAGTTTGTTCGAAATAGGTTTATTAATGTAGTTCAACAATAATAATTATTGGAGATGTAGAAATTGATTGAATTGAAGAAAGTTGTACAATCAGTGAACGAGCAGATGATACAAAGATAGAATTTGATGAAAATAGCAGATTTTGCAAAGTTTACGAATATGTGATATCTGCTTATAGAGAAAATGCTTCAATATGTGTTATTGCTAGAAATGGAAAGTTTCATAGATACAGATTGCCAAGTTTGCTGAAACTGAAGAAATGGAGAAATTGAAGTTGCAAAGAATGCAGGCAAGCTGCAAATCAGCTCAATCTAAGAATTTCCTGAAAAATAAGATTTTGCTCGATGCAGAGAACGAACTCTTACTAAATAGATACTGTAATTCAGAAATTGTAAGTTCAGTTGAATCATAACTATGTCTAGATGTGTGGAGCGAAAGAAATAGAGACACTTGTTTAGATAGGCAGAGGAAATTAATAGAGATAGTGAAGTTGTTGGAAAGTAAGAAACTTGCATATGGAGAGGAGCAGCAGATCTTACAAGCAGAGAATGTCGATAAACTGGAAGATTTTACAAATATGGGGAATGAGAAGTATCTGCAGATAGAGAAAATGCTAGAATATCATCAATTGCTAGGTTTTGATATTATGTTATCCGCATCGAACCATGTTTCTTTTAATTGAGGGATATGGAAATTTTGATTGTGCAGCTAACGCAGAGAATTTTGAATCTGCGGAATTTCATGAATTACAAGAAAGTGAAGACTTTTGCTTGACACAGAAGCCAGAGCTGTTGAAAATTATAGGAATGGAGTTACCGAAGGCATAATTCAACAAAGAACATTGAAACATGTGTAGTTTGTTAGAAATGGTTCTATTTGTGTATTACAACAAGAAAAATTATTGGAGATGTAGAAATGATTGAATTGAAGAAAGCTGTACAATAAGTGAAAGATCATATGATACAAAGATAGAATTTGATGAACATAGGAGATTTTACAAAGTGTAGTAATATGAGATATCTGCTTATAGAGGAAATGCTTCAATATGTGTTATTGCTAGAACTGGAAAGTTTCATAGATACAGAGTGCCAAGTTAGAAGAAACTGAAGAAATGGAGAAATTGAAGTTGCAGAGGATGCAGGCAAGCTGCAAATCAGCTCAATCTAAGAATTTACTGAAAAATCAGATTTTGCTCGATGCAGAGAACTAACTCGAAATTGTAAGTTCAGTTCAATCATAACTATTTCTACATGTGTGGAGCGAAAGAAATAAAGACACTTGTTTAGATAGGCAGAGGAAATTAATAGAGATAGTGAGGTTGTTGGAAAGTAAGAAACTGGTATATGGAGAGAAGCAGCAGATCTTACAAGCAGAGAATGTCGATAAACATTTTAGAAATATGGGGAATGAGAAATATCTGCAGATAGAGAATTTTGAATCTGCGGAATTTGATGAATTACAAGAAACTGAATACTTTTGCTTGACATAGAAACCAATTCTGCTGAAAAATATAGGAATGGAGATATCGAAGGCATAATTGACCAAAGAGCATTGAAAAATGAGTAGTTTGTTCGAAATAGGTTTATTAATGTAGTTCAACAATAATAATTATTGGAGATGTAGAAATTGATTGAATTGAAGAAAGTTGTACAATCAGTGAACGAGCAGATGATACAAAGATAGAATTTGATGAAAATAGCAGATTTTGCAAAGTTTACGAATATGTGATATCTGCTTATAGAGAAAATGCTTCAATATGTGTTATTGCTAGAACTGGAAAGTTTCATAGATACAGATTGCCAAGTTTGCTGAAACTGAAGAAATGGAGAAATTGAAGATGCAAAGAATGCAGGCAAGCTGCAAATCAGCTCAATCTAAGAATTTCCTGAAAAATAAGATTTACCTCGATGCAGAGAACTAACTCTTACTAAATAGATACTGTAATTCAGAAATTGTAAGTTCAGTTGAATCATAACTATGTCTAGATGTGTGGAGCGAAAGAAATAGAGACACTTGTTTAGATAGGCAGAGGAAATTAATAGAGATAGTGAAGTTGTTGGAAAGTAAGAAACTTGTATATGGAGAGGAGCAGCAGATCTTACAAGCAGAGAATGTCGATAAACTGGAAGATTTTACAAATATGGCGAATGAGAAATATCTGCAGATAGAGAAAATGCTAGAATATCATCAATTGCTAGGTTTTGATATTATGTTATACGCATCGAACCATGTTTCTTTTAATTGAGGGATATGGAGATTTTGATTGTGCAGCTAACGCAGAGAATTTTGAATCTGCGGAATTTCATGAATTACAAGAAAGTGAAGACTTTTGCTTGACATAGAAGCCAGAGCTGTTGAAAATTATAGGAATGGAGATATTGAAGGCATAATTCAACAAAGACCATTGAAAAATGTGTGGTATGTTAGAAATAGTTCTATTTGTGTATTACAACAAGAAAAATTATTGGAGATGTAGAAATGATTGAATTGAAGAAAGCTGTACAATAAGTGAAAGATCATATGATACAAAGATAGAATTTGATGAACATAGGAGATTTTACAAAGTGTAGTAATATGAGATATCTGCTTATAGAGAAAATGCTTCAATATGTGTTATTGCTAGAACTGGAAAGTTCCATAGATACAGAGAGCCAAGTTTGATGAAACTGAAGAAATGGAGAAATTGAAGTTGCAAAGAATGCAGGCAAGCTGCAAATCAGCTCAATCTAAGAATTTACTGAAAAATAAGATTTTGCTCGATGCAGAGAATTAACTCTTACTAAATAGATACTGTAATTTAGAAATTGTAAGTTCAGTTCAATCATAACTATGTCTAGATGTGTGGAGCGAAAGAAATAAAGACACTTGTTTAGATAGGCAGAGGAAATTAATAGAGATAGTGAAGTTGTTGGAAAGTAAGTAACTTGTATATGGAGAGGAGCAGCAGATCTTACATTAGAGAATGTCGATAAACTGGAAGATTTTACAAATATGGGGAATGAGAAATATCTGCAGATAGAGAAAATGCTAGAATATCATCAATTGCTAGGTTTTGATATTATGTTATCCGCATCGAACCAGGTTTGTTTAAATGGAAGGATATGGAGATATTGATTGTGCAGTTAACGCAGAGAATTTTGAATCTGCAAAATTTGATGAATTACAAGAAAGTGAATACTTTTGCTTGACATAGAAGCCAGAGCTGTTGAAAATTATAGGAATGGAGATATTGAAGGCATAATTAAACAAATAACATTGAAAAATCTGTAGTTTGTTAGAAATAGTTCTATTTGTGTAATACAACAAGAAAAATTTATTGGAGATTTAGAAATGGTTGATTTGAAGAAAGCTGTACAATAAGTGAAAGATCATATGATACAAAGATAGAATTTGATGAACATAGGAGATTTTGCAAAGTGTAGTAATATAAGATATCTGCTTATAGAGAAAATGCTTCAATATGTGTTATTGCTAGAACTGGAAAGTTTCATAGATACAGATTGCCAAGTTTGCTGAAACTGATGAAATGGAGAAATTGAAGATGCAAAGAATGCAGGCAAGCTGCAAATCAGCTCAATCTAAGAATTTACTGAAAAATAAGATTTTGCTCGATGCAGAGAACTAACTCTTACTAAATAGATGCTGTAATTCAGAAATTGTAAGTTCAGTTGAATCATAACTATGTCTAGATGTGTGGAGCGAAAGAAATAGAGACACTTGTTTAGATAGGCAGAGGAAATTAATAGAGATAGTGAAGTTGTTGGAAAGTAAGAAACTTGTATATGGAGAGGAGCAGCAGATCTTACAAGCAGAGAATGTCGATAAACTGGAAGATTTTACAAATATGGCGAATGAGAAATATCTGCAGATAGAGAAAATGCTAGAACATCATCAATTGCTAGGTTTTGATATTATGTTATCCGCATCGAACCATGTTTCTTTTAATTGAGGGATATGGAGATTTTGATTGTGCAGCTAACGCAGAGAATTTTGAATCTGCGGAATTTCATGAATTACAAGAAAGTGAAGACTTTTGCTTGACATAGAAGCCAGAGCTGTTGAAAATTATAGGAATGGAGATATTGAAGGCATAATTCAACAAAGAACATTGAAAAATGTGTGGTATGTTAGAAATAGTTCTATTTGTGTATTACAACAAGAAAAATTATTGGAGATGTAGAAATGATTGAATTGAAGAAAGCTGTACAATAAGTGAAAGATCATATGATACAAAGATAGAATTTGATGAACATAGGAGATTTTACAAAGTGTAGTAATATGAGATATCTGCTTATAGAGAAAATGCTTCAATATGTGTTATTGCTAGAACTGGAAAGTTTCATAGATACAGAGAGCCAAGTTTGATGAAACTGAAGAAATGGAGAAATTGAAGTTGCAAAGAATGCAGGCAAGCTGCAAATCAGCTCAATCTAAGAATTTACTGAAAAATAAGATTTTGCTCGATGCAGAGAATTAACTCTTACTAAATAGATACTGTAATTTAGAAATTGTAAGTTCAGTTCAATCATAACTATGTCTAGATGTGTGGAGCGAAAGAAATAAAGACACTTGTTTAGATAGGCAGAGGAAATTAATAGAGATAGTGAAGTTGTTGGAAAGTAAGTAACTTGTATATGGAGAGGAGCAGCAGATCTTACATTAGAGAATGTCGATAAACTGGAAGATTTTACAAATATGGGGAATGAGAAATATCTGCAGATAGAGAAAATGCTAGAATATCATCAATTGCTAGGTTTTGATATTATGTTATCCGCATCGAACCATGTTTCTTTTAATTGAGGGATATGGAGATTTTGATTGTGCAGCTAACGCAGAGAATTTTGAATCTGCGGAATTTCATGAATTACAAGAAAGTGAAGACTTTT
The DNA here is from genome assembly GCA_026770705.1 of Isurus oxyrinchus. Lineage (NCBI taxonomy): Eukaryota > Metazoa > Chordata > Chondrichthyes > Lamniformes > Lamnidae > Isurus > Isurus oxyrinchus. The sequence goes on from JANJGN010000380.1 coordinate 404,201, forward strand.
GCTTGACACAGAAGCCAGAGCTGTTGAAAATTATAGGAATGGAGATATCGAAGGCATAATTCAACAAAGAACATTGAAACATGTGTAGTTTGTTAGAAATAGTTCTATTTGTGTATTACAACAAGAAAAATTATTGGAGATGTAGAAATGATTGAATTGTAGAAAGCTGTACAATAAGTGAAAGGTCATATGATACAAAGATAGAATTTGATGAACATAGGAGATTTTGCAAAGTGTAGTAATATAAGATATCTGCTTATAGAGAAAATGCATCAATATGTGTTATTGCTAGAACTGGAAAGTTTCATAGATACAGATTGCCAAGTTTGCTGAAACTGAAGAAATGGAGAAATTGAAGATGCAAAGAATGCAGGCAAAGCTGCAAATCAGCTCAATCTAAGAATTTACTGAAAAATAAGATTTTGCTCGATGCAGAGAACTAACTCTTACTAAATAGATACTGTAATTCAGAAATTGTAAGTTCAGTTGAATCATAACTATGTCTAGATGTGTGGAGCGAAAGAAATAGAGACACTTGTTTAGATAGGCAGAGGAAATTAATAGAGATAGTGAAGTTGTTGGAAAGTAAGAAACTTGTATATGGAGAGGAGCAGCAGATCTTACAAGCAGAGAATGTCGATAAACTGGAAGATTTTACAAATATGGCGAATGAGAAATATCTGCAGATAGAGAAAATGCTAGAATATCATCAATTGCTAGGTTTTGATATTATGTTATACGCATCGAACCATGTTTCTTTTAATTGAGGGATATGGAGATTTTGATTGTGCAGCTAACGCAGAGAATTTTGAATCTGCGGAATTTCATGAATTACAAGAAAGTGAAGACTTTTGCTTGACATAGAAGCCAGAGCTGTTGAAAATTATAGGAATGGAGATATTGAAGGCATAATTCAACAAAGAACATTGAAAAATGTGTGGTATGTTAGAAATAGTTCTATTTGTGTATTACAACAAGAAAAATTATTGGAGATGTAGAAATGATTGAATTGAAGAAAGCTGTACAATAAGTGAAAGATCATATGATACAAAGATAGAATTTGATGAACATAGGAGATTTTACAAAGTGTAGTAATATGAGATATCTGCTTATAGAGAAAATGCTTCAATATGTGTTATTGCTAGAACTGGAAAGTTTCATAGATACAGAGTGCCAAGTTAGAAGAAACTGAAGAAATGGAGAAATTGAAGTTGCAGAGGATGCAGGCAAGCTGCAAATCAGCTCAATCTAAGAATTTACTGAAAAATCAGATTTTGCTCGATGCAGAGAACTAACTCGAAATTGTAAGTTCAGTTCAATCATAACTATGTCTACATGTGTGGAGCGAAAGAAATAAAGACACTTGTTTAGATAGGCAGAGGAAATTAATAGAGATAGTGAGGTTGTTGGAAAGTAAGAAACTGGTATATGGAGAGAAGCAGCAGATCTTACAAGCAGAGAATGTCGATAAACATTTTAGAAATATGGGGAATGAGAAATATCTGCAGATAGAGAATTTTGAATCTGCGGAATTTGATGAATTACAAGAAACTGAATACTTTTGCTTGACATAGAAACCAATTCTGCTGAAAAATATAGGAATGGAGATATCGAAGGCATAATTGACCACAGAGCATTGAAAAATGAATAGTTTGTTCGAAATAGGTTTATTAATGTAGTTCAACAATAATAATTATTGGAGATGTAGAAATTGATTGAATTGAAGAAAGTTGTACAATCAGTGAACGAGCAGATGATACAAAGATAGAATTTGATGAAAATAGCAGATTTTGCAAAGTTTACGAATATGTGATATCTGCTTATAGAGAAAATGCTTCAATATGTGTTATTGCTAGAAATGGAAAGTTTCATAGATACAGATTGCCAAGTTTGCTGAAACTGAAGAAATGGAGAAATTGAAGTTGCAAAGAATGCAGGCAAGCTGCAAATCAGCTCAATCTAAGAATTTCCTGAAAAATAAGATTTTGCTCGATGCAGAGAACGAACTCTTACTAAATAGATACTGTAATTCAGAAATTGTAAGTTCAGTTGAATCATAACTATGTCTAGATGTGTGGAGCGAAAGAAATAGAGACACTTGTTTAGATAGGCAGAGGAAATTAATAGAGATAGTGAAGTTGTTGGAAAGTAAGAAACTTGCATATGGAGAGGAGCAGCAGATCTTACAAGCAGAGAATGTCGATAAACTGGAAGATTTTACAAATATGGGGAATGAGAAGTATCTGCAGATAGAGAAAATGCTAGAATATCATCAATTGCTAGGTTTTGATATTATGTTATCCGCATCGAACCATGTTTCTTTTAATTGAGGGATATGGAAATTTTGATTGTGCAGCTAACGCAGAGAATTTTGAATCTGCGGAATTTCATGAATTACAAGAAAGTGAAGACTTTTGCTTGACACAGAAGCCAGAGCTGTTGAAAATTATAGGAATGGAGTTACCGAAGGCATAATTCAACAAAGAGCATTGAAAAATGAGTAGTTTGTTCGAAATAGGTTTATTAATGTAGTTAATTGAAACATGTGTAGTTTGTTAGAAATGGTTCTATTTGTGTATTACAACAAGAAAAATTATTGGAGATGTAGAAATGATTGAATTGAAGAAAGCTGTACAATAAGTGAAAGATCATATGATACAAAGATAGAATTTGATGAACATAGGAGATTTTACAAAGTGTAGTAATATGAGATATCTGCTTATAGAGGAAATGCTTCAATATGTGTTATTGCTAGAACTGGAAAGTTTCATAGATACAGAGTGCCAAGTTAGAAGAAACTGAAGAAATGGAGAAATTGAAGTTGCAGAGGATGCAGGCAAGCTGCAAATCAGCTCAATCTAAGAATTTACTGAAAAATCAGATTTTGCTCGATGCAGAGAACTAACTCGAAATTGTAAGTTCAGTTCAATCATAACTATTTCTACATGTGTGGAGCGAAAGAAATAAAGACACTTGTTTAGATAGGCAGAGGAAATTAATAGAGATAGTGAGGTTGTTGGAAAGTAAGAAACTGGTATATGGAGAGAAGCAGCAGATCTTACAAGCAGAGAATGTCGATAAACATTTTAGAAATATGGGGAATGAGAAATATCTGCAGATAGAGAATTTTGAATCTGCGGAATTTGATGAATTACAAGAAACTGAATACTTTTGCTTGACATAGAAACCAATTCTGCTGAAAAATATAGGAATGGAGATATCGAAGGCATAATTGACCAAAGAGCATTGAAAAATGAGTAGTTTGTTCGAAATAGGTTTATTAATGTAGTTCAACAATAATAATTATTGGAGATGTAGAAATTGATTGAATTGAAGAAAGTTGTACAATCAGTGAACGAGCAGATGATACAAAGATAGAATTTGATGAAAATAGCAGATTTTGCAAAGTTTACGAATATGTGATATCTGCTTATAGAGAAAATGCTTCAATATGTGTTATTGCTAGAACTGGAAAGTTTCATAGATACAGATTGCCAAGTTTGCTGAAACTGAAGAAATGGAGAAATTGAAGATGCAAAGAATGCAGGCAAGCTGCAAATCAGCTCAATCTAAGAATTTCCTGAAAAATAAGATTTACCTCGATGCAGAGAACTAACTCTTACTAAATAGATACTGTAATTCAGAAATTGTAAGTTCAGTTGAATCATAACTATGTCTAGATGTGTGGAGCGAAAGAAATAGAGACACTTGTTTAGATAGGCAGAGGAAATTAATAGAGATAGTGAAGTTGTTGGAAAGTAAGAAACTTGTATATGGAGAGGAGCAGCAGATCTTACAAGCAGAGAATGTCGATAAACTGGAAGATTTTACAAATATGGCGAATGAGAAATATCTGCAGATAGAGAAAATGCTAGAATATCATCAATTGCTAGGTTTTGATATTATGTTATACGCATCGAACCATGTTTCTTTTAATTGAGGGATATGGAGATTTTGATTGTGCAGCTAACGCAGAGAATTTTGAATCTGCGGAATTTCATGAATTACAAGAAAGTGAAGACTTTTGCTTGACATAGAAGCCAGAGCTGTTGAAAATTATAGGAATGGAGATATTGAAGGCATAATTCAACAAAGACCATTGAAAAATGTGTGGTATGTTAGAAATAGTTCTATTTGTGTATTACAACAAGAAAAATTATTGGAGATGTAGAAATGATTGAATTGAAGAAAGCTGTACAATAAGTGAAAGATCATATGATACAAAGATAGAATTTGATGAACATAGGAGATTTTACAAAGTGTAGTAATATGAGATATCTGCTTATAGAGAAAATGCTTCAATATGTGTTATTGCTAGAACTGGAAAGTTCCATAGATACAGAGAGCCAAGTTTGATGAAACTGAAGAAATGGAGAAATTGAAGTTGCAAAGAATGCAGGCAAGCTGCAAATCAGCTCAATCTAAGAATTTACTGAAAAATAAGATTTTGCTCGATGCAGAGAATTAACTCTTACTAAATAGATACTGTAATTTAGAAATTGTAAGTTCAGTTCAATCATAACTATGTCTAGATGTGTGGAGCGAAAGAAATAAAGACACTTGTTTAGATAGGCAGAGGAAATTAATAGAGATAGTGAAGTTGTTGGAAAGTAAGTAACTTGTATATGGAGAGGAGCAGCAGATCTTACATTAGAGAATGTCGATAAACTGGAAGATTTTACAAATATGGGGAATGAGAAATATCTGCAGATAGAGAAAATGCTAGAATATCATCAATTGCTAGGTTTTGATATTATGTTATCCGCATCGAACCAGGTTTGTTTAAATGGAAGGATATGGAGATATTGATTGTGCAGTTAACGCAGAGAATTTTGAATCTGCAAAATTTGATGAATTACAAGAAAGTGAATACTTTTGCTTGACATAGAAGCCAGAGCTGTTGAAAATTATAGGAATGGAGATATTGAAGGCATAATTAAACAAATAACATTGAAAAATCTGTAGTTTGTTAGAAATAGTTCTATTTGTGTAATACAACAAGAAAAATTTATTGGAGATTTAGAAATGGTTGATTTGAAGAAAGCTGTACAATAAGTGAAAGATCATATGATACAAAGATAGAATTTGATGAACATAGGAGATTTTGCAAAGTGTAGTAATATAAGATATCTGCTTATAGAGAAAATGCTTCAATATGTGTTATTGCTAGAACTGGAAAGTTTCATAGATACAGATTGCCAAGTTTGCTGAAACTGATGAAATGGAGAAATTGAAGATGCAAAGAATGCAGGCAAGCTGCAAATCAGCTCAATCTAAGAATTTACTGAAAAATAAGATTTTGCTCGATGCAGAGAACTAACTCTTACTAAATAGATGCTGTAATTCAGAAATTGTAAGTTCAGTTGAATCATAACTATGTCTAGATGTGTGGAGCGAAAGAAATAGAGACACTTGTTTAGATAGGCAGAGGAAATTAATAGAGATAGTGAAGTTGTTGGAAAGTAAGAAACTTGTATATGGAGAGGAGCAGCAGATCTTACAAGCAGAGAATGTCGATAAACTGGAAGATTTTACAAATATGGCGAATGAGAAATATCTGCAGATAGAGAAAATGCTAGAACATCATCAATTGCTAGGTTTTGATATTATGTTATCCGCATCGAACCATGTTTCTTTTAATTGAGGGATATGGAGATTTTGATTGTGCAGCTAACGCAGAGAATTTTGAATCTGCGGAATTTCATGAATTACAAGAAAGTGAAGACTTTTGCTTGACATAGAAGCCAGAGCTGTTGAAAATTATAGGAATGGAGATATTGAAGGCATAATTCAACAAAGAACATTGAAAAATGTGTGGTATGTTAGAAATAGTTCTATTTGTGTATTACAACAAGAAAAATTATTGGAGATGTAGAAATGATTGAATTGAAGAAAGCTGTACAATAAGTGAAAGATCATATGATACAAAGATAGAATTTGATGAACATAGGAGATTTTACAAAGTGTAGTAATATGAGATATCTGCTTATAGAGAAAATGCTTCAATATGTGTTATTGCTAGAACTGGAAAGTTTCATAGATACAGAGAGCCAAGTTTGATGAAACTGAAGAAATGGAGAAATTGAAGTTGCAAAGAATGCAGGCAAGCTGCAAATCAGCTCAATCTAAGAATTTACTGAAAAATAAGATTTTGCTCGATGCAGAGAATTAACTCTTACTAAATAGATACTGTAATTTAGAAATTGTAAGTTCAGTTCAATCATAACTATGTCTAGATGTGTGGAGCGAAAGAAATAAAGACACTTGTTTAGATAGGCAGAGGAAATTAATAGAGATAGTGAAGTTGTTGGAAAGTAAGTAACTTGTATATGGAGAGGAGCAGCAGATCTTACATTAGAGAATGTCGATAAACTGGAAGATTTTACAAATATGGGGAATGAGAAATATCTGCAGATAGAGAAAATGCTAGAATATCATCAATTGCTAGGTTTTGATATTATGTTATCCGCATCGAACCAGGTTTGTTTAAATGGAAGGATATGGAGATATTGATTGTGCAGGTAACGCAGAGAATTTTGAATCTGCAAAATTTGATGAATTACAAGAAAGTGAATACTTTTGCTTGACATAGAAGCCAGAGCTGTTGAAAATTATAGGAATGGAGATATTGAAGGCATAATTAAACAAATAACATTGAAAAATCTGCAGTTTGTTAGAAATAGTTCTATTTGTGTAATACAACAAGAAAAATTTATTGGAGATTTAGAAATGGTTGATTTGAAGAAAGCTGTACAATAAGTGAAAGATCATATGATACAAAGATAGAATTTGATGAACATAGGAGATTTTGCAAAGTGTAGTAATATAAGATATCTGCTTATAGAGAAAATGCTTCAATATGTGTTATTGCTAGAACTGGAAAGTTTCATAGATACAGATTGCCAAGTTTGCTGAAACTGATGAAATGGAGAAATTGAAGATGCAAAGAATGCAGGCAAGCTGCAAATCAGCTCAATCTAAGAATTTACTGAAAAATAAGATTTTGCTCGATGCAGAGAACTAACTCTTACTAAATAGATACTGTAATTCAGAAATTGTAAGTTCAGTTGAATCATAACTATGTCTAGATGTGTGGAGCGAAAGAAATAGAGACACTTGTTTAGATAGGCAGAGGAAATTAATAGAGATAGTGAAGTTGTTGGAAAGTAAGAAACTTGTATATGGAGAGGAGCAGCAGATCTTACAAGCAGAGAATGTCGATAAACTGGAAGATTTTACAAATATGGCGAATGAGAAATATCTGCAGATAGAGAAAATGCTAGAACATCATCAATTGCTAGGTGTTGATATTATGTTATCCGCATCGAACCATGTTTCTTTTAATTGAGGGATATGGAGATTTTGATTGTGCAGCTAACGCAGAGAATTTTGAATCTGCGGAATTTCATGAATTACAAGAAAGTGAAGACTTTTGCTTGACATAGAAGCCAGAGCTGTTGAAAATTATAGGAATGGAGTTATTGAAGACATAATTCAACAAAGAACATTGAAAAATGTGTGGTATGTTAGAAATAGTTCTAAATGTGTATTACAACAAGAAAAATTATTGGAGATTTAGAAATGATTGAATTGAAGAAAGCTGTACAATAAGTGAAAGATCATATGATACAAAGATAGAATTTGATGAACATAGGAGATTTTGCAAAGTGTAGTAATATGAGAAATCTGCTTATAGAGAAAATGCTTCAATATGTGTTATTGCTAGAACTGGAAAGTTGAATAGATACAGAGAGCCAAGTTTGATGAAACTGAAGAAATGGTGAAATTGAAGTTGCAAAGAATGCAGGCAAGCTGCAAATCAGCTCAATCTAAGAATTTACTGAAAAATAAGATTTTGCTCGATGCAGAGAACTAACTCTTACTAAATAGATACTGTAATTCAGAAATTGTAAGTTCAGTTGAATCATAACTATGTCTAGATGTGTGGAGCGAAAGAAATAGAGACACTTGTTTAGATAGGCAGAGGAAATTAATAGAGATAGTGAAGTTGTTGGAAAGTAAGAAACTTGTATATGGAGAGGAGCAGCAGATCTTACAAGCAGAGAATGTCGATAAACTGGAAGATTTTACAAATATGGGGAATGAGAAATATCTGCAGATAGAGAAAATGCTAGAATATCATCAATTGCTAGGTTTTGATATTATGTTATCCGCATCGAACCATGTTTCTTTTAATTGAGGGATATGGAGATTTTGATTGTGCAGCTAACGCAGAGAATTTTGAATCTGCGGAATTTCATGAATTACAAGAAAGTGAAGACTTTTGCTTGACTCAGAAGCCAGAGCTGTTGAAAATTATAGGAATGGAGATATCGAAGGCATAATTCAACAAAGAACATTGAAACATGTGTAGTTTGTTAGAAATAGTTCTATTTGTGTATTACAACAAGAAAAATTATTGGAGATGTAGAAATGATTGAATTGTAGAAAGCTGTACAATAAGTGAAAGATCATATGATACAAAGATAGAATTTGATGAACATAGGAGATTTTGCAAAGTGTAGTAATATAAGATATCTGCTTATAGAGAAAATGCTTTAATATGTGTTATTGCTAGAACTGGAAAGTTTCATAGATACAGATTGCCAAGTTTGATGAAACTGAAGAAATGGAGAAATTGAAGATGCAAAGAATGCAGGCAAGCTGCAAATCAGCTCAATCTAAGAATTTACTGAAAAATAAGATTTTGCTCGATGCAGAGAACTAACTCTTACTAAATAGATACTGTAATTCAGAAATTGTAAGTTCAGTTGAATCATAACTATGTCTAGATGTGTGGAGCGAAAGAAATAGAGACACTTGTTTAGATAGGCAGAGGAAATTAATAGAGATAGTGAAGTTGTTGGAAAGTAAGAAACTTGTATATGGAGAGGAGCAGCAGATCTTACAAGCAGAGAATCTCGATAAACTGGAAGATTTTACAAATATGGGGAATGAGAAATATCTGCAGATAGAGAAAATGCTAGAATATCATCAATTGCTAGGTTTTGATATTATGTTATCCGCATCGAACCAGGTTTGTTTAAATGGAAGGATATGGAGATATTGATTGTGCAGTTAACGCAGAGAATTTTGAATCTGCAAAATTTGATGAATTACAAGAAAGTGAATACTATTGCTTGACATAGAAGCCAGAGCTGTTGAAAATTATAGGAATGGAGATATTGAAGGCATAATTCAACAAAGAACATTGAAACATGTGTAGTTTGTTAGAAATAGTTCTATTTGTGTATTACAACAAGAAAAATTATTGGAGATGTAGAAATGATTGAATTGTAGAAAGCTGTACAATAACTGAAAGATCATATGATACAAAGATAGAATTTGATGAACATAGGAGATTTTGCAAAGTGTAGTAATATAAGATATCTGCTTATAGAGAAAATGCTTCAATATGTGTTATTGCTAGAACTGGAAAGTTCCATAGATACAGAGAGCCAAGTTTGATGAAACTGAAGAAATGGAGAAATTGAAGTTGCAAAGAATGCAGGCAAGCTGCAAATCAGCTCAATCTAAGAATTTACTGAAAAATAAGATTTTGCTCGATGCAGAGAATTAACTCTTACTAAATAGATACTGTAATTTAGAAATTGTAAGTTCAGTTCAATCATAACTATGTCTAGATGTGTGGAGCGAAAGAAATAAAGACACTTGTTTAGATAGGCAGAGGAAATTAATAGAGATAGTGAAGTTGTTGGAAAGTAAGTAACTTGTATATGGAGAGGAGCAGCAGATCTTACATTAGAGAATGTCGATAAACTGGAAGATTTTACAAATATGGGGAATGAGAAATATCTGCAGATAGAGAAAATGCTAGAATATCATCAATTGCTAGGTTTTGATATTATGTTATCCGCATCGAACCAGGTTTGTTTAAATGGAAGGATATGGAGATATTGATTGTGCAGTTAACGCAGAGAATTTTGAATCTGCAAAATTTGATGAATTACAAGAAAGTGAATACTTTTGCTTGACATAGAAGCCAGAGCTGTTGAAAATTATAGGAATGGAGATATTGAAGGCATAATTAAACAAATAACATTGAAAAATCTGTAGTTTGTTAGAAATAGTTCTATTTGTGTAATACAACAAGAAAAATTTATTGGAGATTTAGAAATGGTTGATTTGAAGAAAGCTGTACAATAAGTGAAAGATCATATGATACAAAGATAGAATTTGATGAACATAGGAGATTTTGCAAAGTGTAGTAATATAAGATATCTGCTTATAGAGAAAATGCTTCAATATGTGTTATTGCTAGAACTGGAAAGTTTCATAGATACAGATTGCCAAGTTTGCTGAAACTGATGAAATGGAGAAATTGAAGTTGCAAAGAATGCAGGCAAGCTGCAAATCAGCTCAATCTAAGAATTTACTGAAAAATAAGATTTTGCTCGATGCAGAGAACTAACTCTTACTAAATAGATACTGTAATTCAGAAATTGTAAGTTCAGTTGAATCATAACTATGTCTAGATGTGTGGAGCGAAAGAAATAGAGACACTTGTTTAGATAGGCAGAGGAAATTAATAGAGATAGTGAAGTTGTTGGAAAGTAAGAAACTTGTATATGGAGAGGAGCAGCAGATCTTACAAGCAGAGAATGTCGATAAACTGGAAGATTTTACAAATATGGGGAATGAGAAATATCTGCAGATAGAGAAAATGCTAGAATATCATCAATTGCTAGGTTTTGATATTATGTTATCCGCATCGAACCATGTTTCTTTTAATTGAGGGATATGGAGATTTTGATTGTGCAGCTAACGCAGAGAATTTTGAATCTGCGGAATTTCATGATTACAAGAAAGTGAAGACTTTGCTTGACACAGAAGCCAGAGCTGTTGAAAATTATAGGAATGGAGATATCGAAGGCATATTTCAACAAAGAACATTGAAACATGTGTAGTTTGTTAGAAATAGATCTATTTGTGCATTACAACAAGAAAAATTAATGGAGATGTAGAAATGATTGAATTGTAGAAAGCTGTACAATAAGTGAAAGATCATATGATACAAAGATAGAATTTGATGAACATAGGAGATTTTGCAAAGTGTAGTAATATAAGATATCTGCTTATTGAGAAAATGCTTTAATATGTGTTATTGCTAGAACTGGAAAGTTTCATAGATACAGATTGCCAAGTTTGCTGAAACTGAAGAAATGGAGAAATTGAAGATGCAAAGAATGCAGGCAAGCTGCAAATCAGCTCAATCTAAGAATTTACTGAAAAATAAGATTTTGCTCGATGCAGAGAACTAACTCTTACTAAATAGATACTGTAATTCAGAAATTGTAAGTTCAGTTGAATCATAACTATGTCTAGATGTGTGGAGCGAAAGAAATAGAGAACCTTGTTTAGATAGGCAGAGGAAATTAATAGAGATAGTGAAGTTGTTGGAAAGTAAGTAACTTGTATATGGAGAGGAGCAGCAGATCTTACATTAGAGAATGTCGATAAACTGGAAGATTTTACAAATATGGGGAATGAGAAATATCTGCAGATAGAGAAAATGCTAGAATATCATCAATTGCTAGGTTTTGATATTATGTTATCCGCATCGAATCAGGTTTGTTTAAATTGAAGGATATGGAGATATTGATTGTGCAGTTAACGCAGAGAATTTTGAATCTGCAAAATTTGATGAATTACAAGAAAGTGAATACTATTGCTTGACATAGAAGCCAGAGCTGTTGAAAATTATAGGAATGGAGATATTGAAGGCATAATTAAACAAATAACATTGAAAAATGTGTAGTTTGTTAGAAATAGTTCTATTTGTGTAATACAACAAGAAAAATTATTGGAGATTTAGAAATGGTTGAATTGAAGAAAGCTGTACAATAAGTGAAAGATCATATGATACAAAGATAGAATTTGATGAACATAGGAGATTTTGAAAGTGTAGTAATATAAGATATCTGCTTATAGAGAAAATGCTTCAATATGTGTTATTGCTAGAACTGGAAAGTTTCATAGATACAGATTGCCAAGTTTGCTGAAACTGAAGAAATGGAGAAATTGAAGTTGCAAAGAATGCAGGCAAGCTGCAAATCAGCTCAATCTAAGAATTTACTGAAAAATAAGATTTTGCTCGATGCAGAGAACTAACTCTTACTAAATAGATACTGTAATTCAGAAATTGTAAGTTCAGTTGAATCATAACTATGTCTAGATGTGTGGAGCGAAAGAAATAGAGACACTTGTTTAGATAGGCAGAGGAAATTAATAGAGATAGTGAAGTTGTTGGAAAGTAAGAAACTTGTATATGGAGAGGAGCAGCAGATCTTACAAGCAGAGAATCTCGATAAACTGGAAGATTTTACAAATATGGGGAATGAGAAATATCTGCAGATAGAGAAAATGCTAGAATATCATCAATTGCTAGGTTTTGATATTATGTTATCCGCATCGAACCAGGTTTGTTTAAATGGAAGGATATGGAGATATTGATTGTGCAGTTAACGCAGAGAATTTTGAATCTGCAAAATTTGATGAATTACAAGAAAGTGAATACTATTGCTTGACATAGAAGCCAGAGCTGTTGAAAATTATAGGAATGGAGATATTGAAGGCATAATTAAACAAATAACATTGAAAAATGTGTAGTTTGTTAGAAATAGTTCTATTTGTGTAATACAACAAGAAAAATTATTGGAGATTTAGAAATGGTTGAATTGAAGAAAGCTGTACAATAAGTGAAAGATCATATGATACAAAGATAGAATTTGATGAACATAGGAGATTTTGCAAAGTGTAGTAATATAAGATATCTGCTTATAGAGAAAATGCTTCAAAATGTGTTATTGCTAGAACTGGAAAGTTTCATAGATACAGATTGCCAAGTTTGCTGAAACTGAAGAAATGGAGAAATTGAAGTTGCAAAGAATGCAGGCAAGCTGCAAATCAGCTCAATCTAAGAATTTACTGAAAAATAAGATTTTGCTCGATGCAGAGAACTAACTCTTACTAAATAGATACTGTAATTCAGAAATTGTAAGTTCAGTTGAATCATAACTATGTCTAGATGTGTGGAGCGAAAGACATAGAGACACTTGTTTAGATAGGCAGAGGAAATTAATAGAGATAGTGAAGTTGTTGGAAAGTAAGAAACTTGTATATGGAGAGGAGCAGCAGATCATACAAGCAGAGAATCTCGATAAACTGGAAGATTTTACAAATATGGGGAATGAGAAATATCTGCAGATAGAGAAAATGCTAGAATATCATCAATTGCTAGGTTTTGATATTATGTTATCCGCATCGAACCATGTTTCTTTTAATTGAGGGATATGGAGATTTTGATTGTGCAGCTAACGCAGAGAATTTTGAATCTGCGGAATTTCATGATTACAAGAAAGTGAAGACTTTGCTTGACACAGAAGCCAGAGCTGTTGAAAATTATTGGAATTGAGATATCGAAGGCATAATTCAACAAAGAACATTGAAACATGTGTAGTTTGTTAGAAATAGATCTATTTGTGCATTACAACAAGAAAAATTAATGGAGATGTAGAAATGATTGAATTGTAGAAAGCTGTACAATAAGTGAAAGATCATATGATACAAAGATAGAATTTGATGAACATAGGAGATTTTGCAAAGTGTAGTAATATAAGATATCTGCTTATAGAGAAAATGCTTTAATATGTGTTATTGCTAGAACTGGAAAGTTTCATAGATACAGATTGCCAAGTTTGCTGAAACTGAAGAAATGGAGAAATTGAAGATGCAAAGAATGCAGGCAAGCTGCAAATCAGCTCAATCTAAGAATTTACTGAAAAATAAGATTTTGCTCGATGCAGAGAACTAACTCTTACTAAATAGATACTGTAATTCAGAAATTGTAAGTTCAGTTGAATCATAACTATGTCTAGATGTGTGGAGCGAAAGAAATAGAGACACTTGTTTAGATAGGCAGAGGAAATTAATAGAGATAGTGAAGTTGTTGGAAAGTAAGAAACTTGTATATGGAGAGGAGCAGCAGATCTTACAAGCAGAGAATCTCGATAAACTGGAAGATTTTACAAATATGGGGAATGAGAAATATCTGCAGATAGAGAAAATGCTAGAATATCATCAATTGCTAGGTTTTGATATTATGTTATCCGCATCGAACCAGGTTTGTTTAAATGGAAGGATATGGAGATATTGATTGTGCAGTTAACGCAGAGAATTTTGAATCTGCAAAATTTGATGAATTACAAGAAAGTGAATACTATTGCTTGACATAGAAGCCAGAGCTGTTGAAAATTATAGGAATGGAGATATTGAAGGCATAATTAAACAAATAACATTGAAAAATGTGTAGTTTGTTAGAAATAGTTCTATTTGTGTAATACAACAAGAAAAATTATTGGAGATTTAGAAATGGTTGAATTGAAGAAAGCTGTACAATAAGTGAAAGATCATATGATACAAAGATAGAATTTGATGAACATAGGAGATTTTGCAAAGTGTAGTAATATAAGATATCTGCTTATAGAGAAAATGCTTCAAAATGTGTTATTGCTAGAACTGGAAAGTTTCATAGATACAGATTGCCAAGTTTGCTGAAACTGAAGAAATGGAGAAATTGAAGTTGCAAAGAATGCAGGCAAGCTGCAAATCAGCTCAATCTAAGAATTTACTGAAAAATAAGATTTTGCTCGATGCAGAGAACTAACTCTTACTAAATAGATACTGTAATTCAGAAATTGTAAGTTCAGTTGAATCATAACTATGTCTAGATGTGTGGAGCGAAAGACATAGAGACACTTGTTTAGATAGGCAGAGGAAATTAATAGAGATAGTGAAGTTGTTGGAAAGTAAGAAACTTGTATATGGAGAGGAGCAGCAGATCATACAAGCAGAGAATCTCGATAAACTGGAAGATTTTACAAATATGGGGAATGAGAAATATCTGCAGATAGAGAAAATGCTAGAATATCATCAATTGCTAGGTTTTGATATTATGTTATCCGCATCGAACCATGTTTCTTTTAATTGAGGGATATGGAGATTTTGATTGTGCAGCTAACGCAGAGAATTTTGAATCTGCGGAATTTCATGATTACAAGAAAGTGAAGACTTTGCTTGACACAGAAGCCAGAGCTGTTGAAAATTATAGGAATGGAGATATCGAAGGCATATTTCAACAAAGAACATTGAAACATGTGTAGTTTGTTAGAAATAGATCTATTTGTGCATTACAACAAGAAAAATTAATGGAGATGTAGAAATGATTGAATTGTAGAAAGCTGTACAATAAGTGAAAGATCATATGATACAAAGATAGAATTTGATGAACATAGGAGATTTTGCAAAGTGTAGTAATATAAGATATCTGCTTATTGAGAAAATGCTTTAATATGTGTTATTGCTAGAACTGGAAAGTTTCATAGATACAGATTGCCAAGTTTGCTGAAACTGAAGAAATGGAGAAATTGAAGATGCAAAGAATGCAGGCAAGCTGCAAATCAGCTCAATCTAAGAATTTACTGAAAAATAAGATTTTGCTCGATGCAGAGAACTAACTCTTACTAAATAGATACTGTAATTCAGAAATTGTAAGTTCAGTTGAATCATAACTATGTCTAGATGTGTGGAGCGAAAGAAATAGAGACACTTGTTTAGATAGGCAGAGGAAATTAATAGAGATAGTGAAGTTGTTGGAAAGTAAGTAACTTGTATATGGAGAGGAGCAGCAGGTCTTACATTAGAGAATGTCGATAAACTGGAAGATTTTACAAATATGGGGAATGAGAAATATCTGCAGATAGAGAAAATGCTAGAATATCATCAATTGCTAGGTTTTGATATTATGTTATCCGCATCGAACCATGTTTCTTTTAATTGAGGGATATGGAGATTTTGATTGTGCAGCTAACGCAGAGAATTTTGAATCTGCGGAATTTCATGATTACAAGAAAGTGAAGACTTTGCTTGACACAGAAGCCAGAGCTGTTGAAAATTATAGGAATGGAGATATCGAAGGCATATTTCAACAAAGAACATTGAAACATGTGTAGTTTGTTAGAAATAGATCTATTTGTGCATTACAACAAGAAAAATTAATGGAGATGTAGAAATGATTGAATTGTAGAAAGCTGTACAATAAGTGAAAGATCATATGATACAAAGATAGAATTTGATGAACATAGGAGATTTTGCAAAGTGTAGTAATATAAGATATCTGCTTATTGAGAAAATGCTTTAATATGTGTTATTGCTAGAACTGGAAAGTTTCATAGATACAGATTGCCAAGTTTGCTGAAACTGAAGAAATGGAGAAATTGAAGATGCAAAGAATGCAGGCAAGCTGCAAATCAGCTCAATCTAAGAATTTACTGAAAAATAAGATTTTGCTCGATGCAGAGAACTAACTCTTACTAAATAGATACTGTAATTCAGAAATTGTAAGTTCAGTTGAATCATAACTATGTCTAGATGTGTGGAGCGAAAGAAATAGAGACACTTGTTTAGATAGGCAGAGGAAATTAATAGAGATAGTGAAGTTGTTGGAAAGTAAGTAACTTGTATATGGAGAGGAGCAGCAGGTCTTACATTAGAGAATGTCGATAAACTGGAAGATTTTACAAATATGGGGAATGAGAAATATCTGCAGATAGAGAAAATGCTAGAATATCATCAATTGCTAGGTTTTGATATTATGTTATCCGCATCGAACCATGTTTCTTTTAATTGAGGGATATGGAGATTTTGATTGTGCAGCTAACGCAGAGAATTTTGAATCTGCGGAATTTCATGAATTACAAGAAAGTGAAGACTTTTGCTTGACACAGAAGCCAGAGCTGTTGAAAATTATAGGAATGGAGATATCGAAGGCATAATTCAACAAAGAACATTGAAACATGTGTAGTTTGTTAGAAATAGTTCTATTTGTGTATTACAACAAGAAAAATTATTGGAGATGTAGAAATGATTGAAGTGTAGAAAGCTGTACAATAAGTGAAAGATCATATGATACAAAGATAGAATTTGATGAACATAGGAGATTTTGCAAAGTGTAGTAATATAAGATATCTGCTTATAGAGAAAATGCTTCAATATGTGTTATTGCTAGAACTGGAAAGTTTCATAGATACAGAGAGCCAAGTTTGATGAAACTGAAGAAATGGAGAAATTGAAGTTGCAAAGAATGCAGGCAAGCTGCAAATCAGCTCAATCTAAGAATTTACTGAAAAATAAGATTTTGCTCGATGCAGAGAATTAACTCTTACTAAATAGATACTGTAATTTAGAAATTGTAAGTTCAGTTGAATCATAACTATGTCTAGATGTGTGGAGCGAAAGAAATAGAGACACTTGTTTAGATAGGCAGAGGAAATTAATAGAGATAGTGAAGTTGTTGGAAAGTAAGAAACTTGTTTATGGAGAGGAGCAGCAGATCTTACAAGCAGAGAATGTCGATAAACTGGAAGATTTTACAAATATGGGGAATGAGAAATATCTGCAGATAGAGAAAATGCTAGAATATCATCAATTGCTAGGTTTTGATATTATGTTATCCGCATCGAACCATGTTTCTTTTAATTGAGGGATATGGAGATTTTGATTGTGCAGCTAACGCAGAGAATTTTGAATCTGCGGAATTTCATGATTACAAGAAAGTGAAGACTTTGCTTGACACAGAAGCCAGAGCTGTTGAAAATTATAGGAATGGAGATATCGAAGGCATAATTCAACAAAGAACATTGAAACATGTGTAGTTTGTTAGAAATAGATCTATTTGTGCATTACAACAAGAAAAATTAATGGAGATGTAGAAATGATTGAATTGTAGAAAGCTGTACAATAAGTGAAAGATCATATGATACAAAGATAGAATTTGATGAACATAGGAGATTTTGCAAAGTGTAGTAATATAAGATATCTGCTTATAGAGAAAATGCTTTAATATGTGTTATTGCTAGAACTGGAAAGTTTCATAGATACAGATTGCCAAGTTTGCTGAAACTGAAGAAATGGTGAAATTGAAGATGCAAAGAATGCAGGCAAGCTGCAAATCAGCTCAATCTAAGAATTTACTGAAAAATAAGATTTTGCTCGATGCAGAGAACTAACTCTTACTAAATAGATACTGTAATTCAGAAATTGTAAGTTCAGTTGAATCATAACTATGTCTAGATGTGTGGAGCGAAAGAAATAGAGACACTTGTTTAGATAGGCAGAGGAAATTAATAGAGATAGTGAAGTTGTTGGAAAGTAAGAAACTTGTATATGGAGAGGAGCAGCAGATCTTACAAGAAGAGAATCTCGATAAACTGGAAGATTTTACAAATATGGGGAATGAGAAATATCTGCAGATAGAGAAAATGCTAGAATATCATCAATTGCTAGGTTTTGATATTATGTTATCCGCATCGAACCAGGTTTGTTTAAATGGAAGGATATGGAGATATTGATTGTGCAGTTAACGCAGAGAATTTTGAATCTGCAAAATTTGATGAATTACAAGAAAGTGAATACTATTGCTTGACATAGAAGCCAGAGCTGTTGAAAATTATAGGAATGGAGATATTGAAGGCATAATTAAACAAATAACATTGAAAAATGTGTAGTTTGTTAGAAATAGTTCTATTTGTGTAATACAACAAGAAAAATTATTGGAGATTTAGAAATGGTTGAATTGAAGAAAGCTGTACAATAAGTGAAAGATCATATGATACAAAGATAGAATTTGATGAACATAGGAGATTTTGCAAAGTGTAGTAATATAAGATATCTGCTTATAGAGAAAATGCTTCAATATGTGTTATTGCTAGAACTGGAAAGTTTCATAGATACAGATTGCCAAGTTTGCTGAAACTGAAGAAATGGAGAAATTGAAGATGCAAAGAATGCAGGCAAGCTGCAAATCAGCTCAATCTAAGAATTTACTGAAAAATAAGATTTTGCTCGATGCAGAGAACTAACTCTTACTAAATAGATACTGTAATTCAGAAATTGTAAGTTCAGTTGAATCATAACTATGTCTAGATGTGTGGAGCGAAAGAAATAGAGACACTTGTTTAGATAGGCAGAGGAAATTAATAGAGATAGTGAAGTTGTTGGAAAGTAAGAAACTTGTTTATGGAGAGGAGCAGCAGATCTTACAAGCAGAGAATGTCGATAAACTGGAAGATTTTACAAATATGGGGAATGAGAAATATCTGCAGATAGAGAAAATGCTAGAATATCATCAATTGCTAGGTTTTGATATTATGTTATCCGCATCGAACCATGTTTCTTTTAATTGAGGGATATGGAGATTTTGATTGTGCAGCTAACGCAGAGAATTTTGAATCTGCGGAATTTCATGATTACAAGAAAGTGAAGACTTTGCTTGACACAGAAGCCAGAGCTGTTGAAAATTATAGGAATGGAGATATCGAAGGCATAATTCAACAAAGAACATTGAAACATGTGTAGTTTGTTAGAAATAGATCTATTTGTGCATTACAACAAGAAAAATTAATGGAGATGTAGAAATGATTGAATTGTAGAAAGCTGTACAATAAGTGAAAGATCATATGATACAAAGATAGAATTTGATGAACATAGGAGATTTTGCAAAGTGTAGTAATATAAGATATCTGCTTATTGAGAAAATGCTTTAATATGTGTTATTGCTAGAACTGGAAAGTTTCATAGATACAGATTGCCAAGTTTGCTGAAACTGAAGAAATGGAGAAATTGAAGATGCAAAGAATGCAGGCAAGCTGCAAATCAGCTCAATCTAAGAATTTACTGAAAAATAAGATTTTGCTCGATGCAGAGAACTAACTCTTACTAAATAGATACTGTAATTCAGAAATTGTAAGTTCAGTTGAATCATAACTATGTCTAGATGTGTGGAGCGAAAGAAATAGAGACACTTGTTTAGATAGGCAGAGGAAATTAATAGAGATAGTGAAGTTGTTGGAAAGTAAGTAACTTGTATATGGAGAGGAGCAGCAGGTCTTACATTAGAGAATGTCGATAAACTGGAAGATTTTACAAATATGGGGAATGAGAAATATCTGCAGATAGAGAAAATGCTAGAATATCATCAATTGCTAGGTTTTGATATTATGTTATCCGCATCGAACCATGTTTCTTTTAATTGAGGGATATGGAGATTTTGATTGTGCAGCTAACGCAGAGAATTTTGAATCTGCGGAATTTCATGATTACAAGAAAGTGAAGACTTTGCTTGACACAGAAGCCAGAGCTGTTGAAAATTATAGGAATGGAGATATCGAAGGCATATTTCAACAAAGAACATTGAAACATGTGTAGTTTGTTAGAAATAGATCTATTTGTGCATTACAACAAGAAAAATTAATGGAGATGTAGAAATGATTGAATTGTAGAAAGCTGTACAATAAGTGAAAGATCATATGATACAAAGATAGAATTTGATGAACATAGGAGATTTTGCAAAGTGTAGTAATATAAGATATCTGCTTATTGAGAAAATGCTTTAATATGTGTTATTGCTAGAACTGGAAAGTTTCATAGATACAGATTGCCAAGTTTGCTGAAACTGAAGAAATGGAGAAATTGAAGATGCAAAGAATGCAGGCAAGCTGCAAATCAGCTCAATCTAAGAATTTACTGAAAAATAAGATTTTGCTCGATGCAGAGAACTAACTCTTACTAAATAGATACTGTAATTCAGAAATTGTAAGTTCAGTTGAATCATAACTATGTCTAGATGTGTGGAGCGAAAGAAATAGAGACACTTGTTTAGATAGGCAGAGGAAATTAATAGAGATAGTGAAGTTGTTGGAAAGTAAGTAACTTGTATATGGAGAGGAGCAGCAGGTCTTACATTAGAGAATGTCGATAAACTGGAAGATTTTACAAATATGGGGAATGAGAAATATCTGCAGATAGAGAAAATGCTAGAATATCATCAATTGCTAGGTTTTGATATTATGTTATCCGCATCGAACCATGTTTCTTTTAATTGAGGGATATGGAGATTTTGATTGTGCAGCTAACGCAGAGAATTTTGAATCTGCGGAATTTCATGAATTACAAGAAAGTGAAGACTTTTGCTTGACACAGAAGCCAGAGCTGTTGAAAATTATAGGAATGGAGATATCGAAGGCATAATTCAACAAAGAACATTGAAACATGTGTAGTTTGTTAGAAATAGTTCTATTTGTGTATTACAACAAGAAAAATTATTGGAGATGTAGAAATGATTGAAGTGTAGAAAGCTGTACAATAAGTGAAAGATCATATGATACAAAGATAGAATTTGATGAACATAGGAGATTTTGCAAAGTGTAGTAATATAAGATATCTGCTTATAGAGAAAATGCTTCAATATGTGTTATTGCTAGAACTGGAAAGTTTCATAGATACAGAGAGCCAAGTTTGATGAAACTGAAGAAATGGAGAAATTGAAGTTGCAAAGAATGCAGGCAAGCTGCAAATCAGCTCAATCTAAGAATTTACTGAAAAATAAGATTTTGCTCGATGCAGAGAATTAACTCTTACTAAATAGATACTGTAATTTAGAAATTGTAAGTTCAGTTGAATCATAACTATGTCTAGATGTGTGGAGCGAAAGAAATAGAGACACTTGTTTAGATAGGCAGAGGAAATTAATAGAGATAGTGAAGTTGTTGGAAAGTAAGAAACTTGTTTATGGAGAGGAGCAGCAGATCTTACAAGCAGAGAATGTCGATAAACTGGAAGATTTTACAAATATGGGGAATGAGAAATATCTGCAGATAGAGAAAATGCTAGAATATCATCAATTGCTAGGTTTTGATATTATGTTATCCGCATCGAACCATGTTTCTTTTAATTGAGGGATATGGAGATTTTGATTGTGCAGCTAACGCAGAGAATTTTGAATCTGCGGAATTTCATGATTACAAGAAAGTGAAGACTTTGCTTGACACAGAAGCCAGAGCTGTTGAAAATTATAGGAATGGAGATATCGAAGGCATAATTCAACAAAGAACATTGAAACATGTGTAGTTTGTTAGAAATAGATCTATTTGTGCATTACAACAAGAAAAATTAATGGAGATGTAGAAATGATTGAATTGTAGAAAGCTGTACAATAAGTGAAAGATCATATGATACAAAGATAGAATTTGATGAACATAGGAGATTTTGCAAAGTGTAGTAATATAAGATATCTGCTTATAGAGAAAATGCTTTAATATGTGTTATTGCTAGAACTGGAAAGTTTCATAGATACAGATTGCCAAGTTTGCTGAAACTGAAGAAATGGTGAAATTGAAGATGCAAAGAATGCAGGCAAGCTGCAAATCAGCTCAATCTAAGAATTTACTGAAAAATAAGATTTTGCTCGATGCAGAGAACTAACTCTTACTAAATAGATACTGTAATTCAGAAATTGTAAGTTCAGTTGAATCATAACTATGTCTAGATGTGTGGAGCGAAAGAAATAGAGACACTTGTTTAGATAGGCAGAGGAAATTAATAGAGATAGTGAAGTTGTTGGAAAGTAAGAAACTTGTATATGGAGAGGAGCAGCAGATCTTACAAGAAGAGAATCTCGATAAACTGGAAGATTTTACAAATATGGGGAATGAGAAATATCTGCAGATAGAGAAAATGCTAGAATATCATCAATTGCTAGGTTTTGATATTATGTTATCCGCATCGAACCAGGTTTGTTTAAATGGAAGGATATGGAGATATTGATTGTGCAGTTAACGCAGAGAATTTTGAATCTGCAAAATTTGATGAATTACAAGAAAGTGAATACTATTGCTTGACATAGAAGCCAGAGCTGTTGAAAATTATAGGAATGGAGATATTGAAGGCATAATTAAACAAATAACATTGAAAAATGTGTAGTTTGTTAGAAATAGTTCTATTTGTGTAATACAACAAGAAAAATTATTGGAGATTTAGAAATGGTTGAATTGAAGAAAGCTGTACAATAAGTGAAAGATCATATGATACAAAGATAGAATTTGATGAACATAGGAGATTTTGCAAAGTGTAGTAATATAAGATATCTGCTTATAGAGAAAATGCTTCAATATGTGTTATTGCTAGAACTGGAAAGTTTCATAGATACAGATTGCCAAGTTTGCTGAAACTGAAGAAATGGAGAAATTGAAGATGCAAAGAATGCAGGCAAGCTGCAAATCAGCTCAATCTAAGAATTTACTGAAAAATAAGATTTTGCTCGATGCAGAGAACTAACTCTTACTAAATAGATACTGTAATTCAGAAATTGTAAGTTCAGTTGAATCATAACTATGTCTAGATGTGTGGAGCGAAAGAAATAGAGACACTTGTTTAGATAGGCAGAGGAAATTAATAGAGATAGTGAAGTTGTTGGAAAGTAAGAAACTTGTTTATGGAGAGGAGCAGCAGATCTTACAAGCAGAGAATGTCGATAAACTGGAAGATTTTACAAATATGGGGAATGAGAAATATCTGCAGATAGAGAAAATGCTAGAATATCATCAATTGCTAGGTTTTGATATTATGTTATCCGCATCGAACCATGTTTCTTTTAATTGAGGGATATGGAGATTTTGATTGTGCAGCTAACGCAGAGAATTTTGAATCTGCGGAATTTCATGATTACAAGAAAGTGAAGACTTTGCTTGACACAGAAGCCAGAGCTGTTGAAAATTATAGGAATGGAGATATCGAAGGCATAATTCAACAAAGAACATTGAAACATGTGTAGTTTGTTAGAAATAGATCTATTTGTGCATTACAACAAGAAAAATTAATGGAGATGTAGAAATGATTGAATTGTAGAAAGCTGTACAATAAGTGAAAGATCATATGATACAAAGATAGAATTTGATGAACATAGGAGATTTTGCAAAGTGTAGTAATATAAGATATCTGCTTATAGAGAAAATGCTTTAATATGTGTTATTGCTAGAACTGGAAAGTTTCATAGATACAGATTGCCAAGTTTGCTGAAACTGAAGAAATGGAGAAATTGAAGATGCAAAGAATGCAGGCAAGCTGCAAATCAGCTCAATCTAAGAATTTACTGAAAAATAAGATTTTGCTCGATGCAGAGAACTAACTCTTACTAAATAGATACTGTAATTCAGAAATTGTAAGTTCAGTTGAATCATAACTATGTCTAGATGTGTGGAGCGAAAGAAATAGAGACACTTGTTTAGATAGGCAGAGGAAATTAATAGAGATAGTGAAGTTGTTGGAAAGTAAGAAACTTGTATATGGAGAGGAGCAGCAGATCTTACAAGAAGAGAATCTCGATAAACTGGAAGATTTTACAAATATGGGGAATGAGAAATATCTGCAGATAGAGAAAATGCTAGAATATCATCAATTGCTAGGTTTTGATATTATGTTATCCGCATCGAACCAGGTTTGTTTAAATTGAAGGATATGGAGATATTGATTGTGCAGTTAACGCAGAGAATTTTGAATCTGCAAAATTTGATGAATTACAAGAAAGTGAATACTTTTGCTTGACATAGAAGCCAGAGCTGTTGAGAATTATAGGAATGGAGATATTGAAGATGCCATAAAAAAATAACATTGAAAAATGTGTAGTTTGTTAGAAATAGTTCTATTTGTGTAATACAACAAGAAAAATTATTGGAGATTTAGAAATGGTTGAATTGAAGAAAGCTGTACAATAAGTGAAAGATCATATGATACAAAGATAGAATTTGATGAACATAGGAGATTTTGCAAAGTGTAGTAATATAAGATATCTGCTTATAACTTGTATATGGAGAGGAGCAGCAGATCTTACATTAGAGAATGTCGATAAACTGGAAGATTTTACAAATATGGGGAATGAGAAATATCTGCAGATAGAGAAAATGCTAGAATATCATCAATTGCTAGGTTTTGATATTATGTTATCCGCATCGAACCATGTTTCTTTTAATTGAGGGATATGGAGATTTTGATTGTGCAGCTAACGCAGAGAATTTTGAATCTGCGGAATTTCATGAATTACAAGAAAGTGAAGACTTTTGCTTGACACAGAAGCCAGAGCTGTTGAAAATTATAGGAATGGAGATATTGAAGGCATAATTCAACAAAGAACATTGAAACATGTGTAGTTTGTTAGAAATAGTTCTATTTGTGTATTACAACAAGAAAAATTATTGGAGATGTAGAAATGATTGAATTGTAGAAAGCTGTACAATAAGTGAAAGATCATATGATACAAAGATAGAATTTGATGAACATAGGAGATTTTGCAAAGTGTAGTAATATAAGATATCTGCTTATAGAGAAAATGCTTCAATATGTGTTATTGCTAGAACTGGAAAGTTTCATAGATACAGAGAGCCAAGTTTTATGAAACTGAAGAAATGGAGAAATTGAAGTTGCAAAGAATGCAGGCAAGCTGCAAATCAGCTCAATCTAAGAATTTACTGAAAAATAAGATTTTGCTCGATGCAGAGAACTAACTCTTACTAAATAGATACTGTAATTCAGAAATTGTAAGTTCAGTTGAATCATAACTATGTCTAGATGTGTGGAGCGAAAGAAATAGAGACACTTGTTTAGTTAGGCAGAGGAAATTAATAGAGATAGTGAAGTTGTTGGAAAGTAAGAAACTTGTTTATGGAGAGGAGCAGCAGATCTTACAAGCAGAGAATGTCGATAAACTGGAAGATTTTACAAATATGGGGAATGAGAAATATCTGCAGATAGAGAAAATGCTAGAATATCATCAATTGCTAGGTTTTGATATTATGTTATCCGCATCGAACCATGTTTCTTTTAATTGAGGGATATGGAGATTTTGATTGTGCAGCTAACGCAGAGAATTTTGAATCTGCGGAATTTCATGATTACAAGAAAGTGAAGACTTTGCTTGACACAGAAGCCAGAGCTGTTGAAAATTATAGGAATGGAGATATCGAAGGCATAATTCAACAAAGAACATTGAAACATGTGTAGTTTGTTAGAAATAGATCTATTTGTGCATTACAACAAGAAAAATTAATGGAGATGTAGAAATGATTGAATTGTAGAAAGCTGTACAATAAGTGAAAGATCATATGATACAAAGATAGAATTTGATGAACATAGGAGATTTTGCAAAGTGTAGTAATATAAGATATCTGCTTATAGAGAAAATGCTTTAATATGTGTTATTGCTAGAACTGGAAAGTTTCATAGATACAGATTGCCAAGTTTGCTGAAACTGAAGAAATGGAGAAATTGAAGATGCAAAGAATGCAGGCAAGCTGCAAATCAGCTCAATCTAAGAATTTACTGAAAAATAAGATTTTGCTCGATGCAGAGAACTAACTCTTACTAAATAGATACTGTAATTCAGAAATTGTAAGTTCAGTTGAATCATAACTATGTCTAGATGTGTGGAGCGAAAGAAATAGAGACACTTGTTTAGATAGGCAGAGGAAATTAATAGAGATAGTGAAGTTGTTGGAAAGTAAGAAACTTGTATATGGAGAGGAGCAGCAGATCTTACAAGAAGAGAATCTCGATAAACTGGAAGATTTTACAAATATGGGGAATGAGAAATATCTGCAGATAGAGAAAATGCTAGAATATCATCAATTGCTAGGTTTTGATATTATGTTATCCGCATCGAACCAGGTTTGTTTAAATTGAAGGATATGGAGATATTGATTGTGCAGTTAACGCAGAGAATTTTGAATCTGCAAAATTTGATGAATTACAAGAAAGTGAATACTTTTGCTTGACATAGAAGCCAGAGCTGTTGAGAATTATAGGAATGGAGATATTGAAGATGCCATAAAAAAATAACATTGAAAAATGTGTAGTTTGTTAGAAATAGTTCTATTTGTGTAATACAACAAGAAAAATTATTGGAGATTTAGAAATGGTTGAATTGAAGAAAGCTGTACAATAAGTGAAAGATCATATGATACAAAGATAGAATTTGATGAACATAGGAGATTTTGCAAAGTGTAGTAATATAAGATATCTGCTTATAACTTGTATATGGAGAGGAGCAGCAGATCTTACATTAGAGAATGTCGATAAACTGGAAGATTTTACAAATATGGGGAATGAGAAATATCTGCAGATAGAGAAAATGCTAGAATATCATCAATTGCTAGGTTTTGATATTATGTTATCCGCATCGAACCATGTTTCTTTTAATTGAGGGATATGGAGATTTTGATTGTGCAGCTAACGCAGAGAATTTTGAATCTGCGGAATTTCATGAATTACAAGAAAGTGAAGACTTTTGCTTGACACAGAAGCCAGAGCTGTTGAAAATTATAGGAATGGAGATATTGAAGGCATAATTCAACAAAGAACATTGAAACATGTGTAGTTTGTTAGAAATAGTTCTATTTGTGTATTACAACAAGAAAAATTATTGGAGATGTAGAAATGATTGAATTGTAGAAAGCTGTACAATAAGTGAAAGATCATATGATACAAAGATAGAATTTGATGAACATAGGAGATTTTGCAAAGTGTAGTAATATAAGATATCTGCTTATAGAGAAAATGCTTCAATATGTGTTATTGCTAGAACTGGAAAGTTTCATAGATACAGAGAGCCAAGTTTTATGAAACTGAAGAAATGGAGAAATTGAAGTTGCAAAGAATGCAGGCAAGCTGCAAATCAGCTCAATCTAAGAATTTACTGAAAAATAAGATTTTGCTCGATGCAGAGAATTAACTCTTACTAAATAGATACTGTAATTTAGAAATTGTAAGTTCAGTTCAATCATAACTATGTCTAGATGTGTGGAGCGAAAGAAATAAAGACACTTGTTTAGATAGGCAGAGGAAATTAATAGAGATAGTGAAGTTGTTGGAAAGTAAGTAACTTGTATATGGAGAGGAGCAGCAGATCTTACATTAGAGAATGTCGATAAACTGGAAGATTTTACAAATATGGGGAATGAGAAATATCTGCAGATAGAGAAAATGCTAGAATATCATCAATTGCTAGGTTTTGATATTATGTTATCCGCATCGAACCAGGTTTGTTTAAATGGAAGGATATGGAGATATTGATTGTGCAGTTAACGCAGAGAATTTTGAATCTGCAAAATTTGATGAATTACAAGAAAGTGAATACTATTGCTTGACATAGAAGCCAGAGCTGTTGAAAATTATAGGAATGGAGATATTGAAGGCATAATTAAACAAATAACATTGAAAAATGTGTAGTTTGTTAGAAATAGTTCTATTTGTGTAATACAACAAGAAAAATTATTGGAGATTTAGAAATGGTTGAATTGAAGAAAGCTGTACAATAAGTGAAAGATCATATGATACAAAGATAGAATTTGATGAACATAGGAGATTTTGAAAGTGTAGTAATATAAGATATCTGCTTATAGAGAAAATGCTTCAATATGTGTTATTGCTAGAACTGGAAAGTTTCATAGATACAGATTGCCAAGTTTGCTGAAACTGAAGAAATGGAGAAATTGAAGTTGCAAAGAATGCAGGCAAGCTGCAAATCAGCTCAATCTAAGAATTTACTGAAAAATAAGATTTTGCTCGATGCAGAGAACTAACTCTTACTAAATAGATACTGTAATTCAGAAATTGTAAGTTCAGTTGAATCATAACTATGTCTAGATGTGTGGAGCGAAAGAAATAGAGACACTTGTTTAGATAGGCAGAGGAAATTAATAGAGATAGTGAAGTTGTTGGAAAGTAAGAAACTTGTTTATGGAGAGGAGCAGCAGATCTTACAAGCAGAGAATGTCGATAAACTGGAAGATTTTACAAATATGGGGAATGAGAAATATCTGCAGATAGAGAAAATGCTAGAATATCATCAATTGCTAGGTTTTGATATTATGTTATCCGCATCGAACCATGTTTCTTTTAATTGAGGGATATGGAGATTTTGATTGTGCAGCTAACGCAGAGAATTTTGAATCTGCGGAATTTCATGAATTACAAGAAAGTGAAGACTTTGCTTGACACAGAAGCCAGAGCTGTTGAAAATTATAGGAATGGAGATATCGAAGGCATAATTCAACAAAGAACATTGAAACATGTGTAGTTTGTTAGAAATAGATCTATTTGTGCATTACAACAAGAAAAATTAATGGAGATGTAGAAATGATTGAATTGTAGAAAGCTGTACAATAAGTGAAAGATCATATGATACAAAGATAGAATTTGATGAACATAGGAGATTTTGCAAAGTGTAGTAATATAAGATATCTGCTTATAGAGAAAATGCTTTAATATGTGTTATTGCTAGAACTGGAAAGTTTCATAGATACAGATTGCCAAGTTTGCTGAAACTGAAGAAATGGAGAAATTGAAGATGCAAAGAATGCAGGCAAGCTGCAAATCAGCTCAATCTAAGAATTTACTGAAAAATAAGATTTTGCTCGATGCAGAGAACTAACTCTTACTAAATAGATACTGTAATTCAGAAATTGTAAGTTCAGTTGAATCATAACTATGTCTAGATGTGTGGAGCGAAAGAAATAGAGACACTTGTTTAGATAGGCAGAGGAAATTAATAGAGATAGTGAAGTTGTTGGAAAGTAAGAAACTTGTATATGGAGAGGAGCAGCAGATCTTACAAGAAGAGAATCTCGATAAACTGGAAGATTTTACAAATATGGGGAATGAGAAATATCTGCAGATAGAGAAAATGCTAGAATATCATCAATTGCTAGGTTTTGATATTATGTTATCCGCATCGAACCAGGTTTGTTTAAATGGAAGGATATGGAGATATTGATTGTGCAGTTAACGCAGAGAATTTTGAATCTGCAAAATTTGATGAATTACAAGAAAGTGAATACTTTTGCTTGACATAGAAGCCAGAGCTGTTGAGAATTATAGGAATGGAGATATTGAAGATGCCATAAAAAAATAACATTGAAAAATGTGTAGTTTGTTAGAAATAGTTCTATTTGTGTAATACAACAAGAAAAATTATTGGAGATTTAGAAATGGTTGAATTGAAGAAAGCTGTACAATAAGTGAAAGATCATATGATACAAAGATAGAATTTGATGAACATAGGAGATTTTGCAAAGTGTAGTAATATAAGATATCTGCTTATAACTTGTATATGGAGAGGAGCAGCAGATCTTACATTAGAGAATGTCGATAAACTGGAAGATTTTACAAATATGGGGAATGAGAAATATCTGCAGATAGAGAAAATGCTAGAATATCATCAATTGCTAGGTTTTGATATTATGTTATCCGCATCGAACCATGTTTCTTTTAATTGAGGGATATGGAGATTTTGATTGTGCAGCTAACGCAGAGAATTTTGAATCTGCGGAATTTCATGAATTACAAGAAAGTGAAGACTTTTGCTTGACACAGAAGCCAGAGCTGTTGAAAATTATAGGAATGGAGATATTGAAGGCATAATTCAACAAAGAACATTGAAACATGTGTAGTTTGTTAGAAATAGTTCTATTTGTGTATTACAACAAGAAAAATTATTGGAGATGTAGAAATGATTGAATTGTAGAAAGCTGTACAATAAGTGAAAGATCATATGATACAAAGATAGAATTTGATGAACATAGGAGATTTTGCAAAGTGTAGTAATATAAGATATCTGCTTATAGAGAAAATGCTTCAATATGTGTTATTGCTAGAACTGGAAAGTTTCATAGATACAGAGAGCCAAGTTTTATGAAACTGAAGAAATGGAGAAATTGAAGTTGCAAAGAATGCAGGCAAGCTGCAAATCAGCTCAATCTAAGAATTTACTGAAAAATAAGATTTTGCTCGATGCAGAGAATTAACTCTTACTAAATAGATACTGTAATTTAGAAATTGTAAGTTCAGTTCAATCATAACTATGTCTAGATGTGTGGAGCGAAAGAAATAAAGACACTTGTTTAGATAGGCAGAGGAAATTAATAGAGATAGTGAAGTTGTTGGAAAGTAAGTAACTTGTATATGGAGAGGAGCAGCAGATCTTACATTAGAGAATGTCGATAAACTGGAAGATTTTACAAATATGGGGAATGAGAAATATCTGCAGATAGAGAAAATGCTAGAATATCATCAATTGCTAGGTTTTGATATTATGTTATCCGCATCGAACCAGGTTTGTTTAAATGGAAGGATATGGAGATATTGATTGTGCAGTTAACGCAGAGAATTTTGAATCTGCAAAATTTGATGAATTACAAGAAAGTGAATACTTTTGCTTGACATAGAAGCCAGAGCTGTTGAAAATTATAGGAATGGAGATATTGAAGGCATAATTAAACAAATAACATTGAAAAATGTGTAGTTTGTTAGAAATAGTTCTATTTGTGTAATACAACAAGAAAAATTATTGGAGATTTAGAAATGGTTGAATTGAAGAAAGCTGTACAATAAGTGAAAGATCTTATGATACAAAGATAGAATTTGATGAACATAGGAGATTTTGCAAAGTGTAGTAATATAAGATATCTGCTTATAGAGAAAATGCTTCAATATGTGTTATTGCTAGAACTGGAAAGTTTCATAGATACAGATTGCCAAGTTTGCTGAAACTGAAGAAATGGAGAAATTGAAGTTGCAAAGAATGCAGGCAAGCTGCAAATCAGCTCAATCTAAGAATTTACTGAAAAATAAGATTTTGCTCGATGCAGAGAACTAACTCTTACTAAATAGATACTGTAATTCAGAAATTGTAAGTTCAGTTGAATCATAACTATGTCTAGATGTGTGGAGCGAAAGAAATAGAGACACTTGTTTAGATAGGCAGAGGAAATTAATAGAGATAGTGAAGTTGTTGGAAAGTAAGAAACTTGTATATGGAGAGGAGCAGCAGATCTTACAAGCAGAGAATGTCGATAAACTGGAAGATTTTACAAATATGGGGAATGAGAAATATCTGCAGATAGAGAAAATGCTAGAATATCATCAATTGCTAGGTTTTGATATTATGTTATCCGCATCGAACCATGTTTCTTTTAATTGAGGGATATGGAGATTTTGATTGTGCAGCTAACGCAGAGAATTTTGAATCTGCGGAATTTCATGATTACAAGAAAGTGAAGACTTTGCTTGACACAGAAGCCAGAGCTGTTGAAAATTATAGGAATGGAGATATCGAAGGCATAATTCAACAAAGAACATTGAAACATGTGTAGATTGTTAGAAATAGATCTATTTGTGCATTACAACAAGAAAAATTAATGGAGATGTAGAAATGATTGAATTGAAGAAAGCTGTACAATAAGTGAAAGATCATATGATACAAAGATAGAATTTGATGAACATAGGAGATTTTGCAAAGTGTAGTAATATAAGATATCTGCTTATAGAGAAAATGCTTCAATATGTGTTATTGCTAGAACTGGAAAGTTTCATAGATACAGATTGCCAAGTTTGATGAAACTGAAGAAATGGAGAAATTGAAGTTGCAAAGAATGCAGGCAAGCTGCAAATCAGCTCAATCTAAGAATTTACTGAAAAATAAGATTTTGCTCGATGCAGAGAACTAACTCTTACTAAATAGATACTGTAATTCAGAAATTGTAAGTTCAGTTGAATCATAACTATGTCTAGATGTGTGGAGCGAAAGAAATAGAGACACTTGTTTAGATAGGCAGAGGAAATTAATAGAGATAGTGAAGTTGTTGGAAAGTAAGTAACTTGTATATGGAGAGGAGCAGCAGATCTTACATTAGAGAATGTCGATAAACTGGAAGATTTTACAAATATGGGGAATGAGAAATATCCGCAGATAGAGAAAATGCTAGAATATCATCAATTGCTAGGTTTTGATATTATGTTATCCGCATCGAACCAGGTTTGTTTAAATGGAAGGATATGGAGATATTGATTGTGCAGTTAACGCAGAGAATTTTGAATCTGCAAAATTTGATGAATTACAAGAAAGTGAATACTTTTGCTTGACATAGAAGCCAGAGCTGTTGAGAATTATAGGAATGGAGATATTGAAGATGCCATAAAAAAATAACATTGAAAAATGTGTAGTTTGTTAGAAATAGTTCTATTTGTGTAATACAACAAGAAAAATTATTGGAGATTTAGAAATGGTTGAATTGAAGAAAGCTGTACAATAAGTGAAAGATCATATGATACAAAGATAGAATTTGATGAACATAGGAGATTTTGCAAAGTGTAGTAATATAAGATATCTGCTTATAACTTGTATATGGAGAGGAGCAGCAGATCTTACATTAGAGAATGTCGATAAACTGGAAGATTTTACAAATATGGGGAATGAGAAATATCTGCAGATAGAGAAAATGCTAGAATATCATCAATTGCTAGGTTTTGATATTATGTTATCCGCATCGAACCATGTTTCTTTTAATTGAGGGATATGGAGATTTTGATTGTGCAGCTAACGCAGAGAATTTTGAATCTGCGGAATTTCATGAATTACAAGAAAGTGAAGACTTTTGCTTGACACAGAAGCCAGAGCTGTTGAAAATTATAGGAATGGAGATATTGAAGGCATAATTCAACAAAGAACATTGAAACATGTGTAGTTTGTTAGAAATAGTTCTATTTGTGTATTACAACAAGAAAAATTATTGGAGATGTAGAAATGATTGAATTGTAGAAAGCTGTACAATAAGTGAAAGATCATATGATACAAAGATAGAATTTGATGAACATAGGAGATTTTGCAAAGTGTAGTAATATAAGATATCTGCTTATAGAGAAAATGCTTCAATATGTGTTATTGCTAGAACTGGAAAGTTTCATAGATACAGAGAGCCAAGTTTTATGAAACTGAAGAAATGGAGAAATTGAAGTTGCAAAGAATGCAGGCAAGCTGCAAATCAGCTCAATCTAAGAATTTACTGAAAAATAAGATTTTGCTCGATGCAGAGAATTAACTCTTACTAAATAGATACTGTAATTTAGAAATTGTAAGTTCAGTTCAATCATAACTATGTCTAGATGTGTGGAGCGAAAGAAATAAAGACACTTGTTTAGATAGGCAGAGGAAATTAATAGAGATAGTGAAGTTGTTGGAAAGTAAGTAACTTGTATATGGAGAGGAGCAGCAGATCTTACATTAGAGAATGTCGATAAACTGGAAGATTTTACAAATATGGGGAATGAGAAATATCTGCAGATAGAGAAAATGCTAGAATATCATCAATTGCTAGGTTTTGATATTATGTTATCCGCATCGAACCAGGTTTGTTTAAATGGAAGGATATGGAGATATTGATTGTGCAGTTAACGCAGAGAATTTTGAATCTGCAAAATTTGATGAATTACAAGAAAGTGAATACTATTGCTTGACATAGAAGCCAGAGCTGTTGAAAATTATAGGAATGGAGATATTGAAGGCATAATTAAACAAATAACATTGAAAAATGTGTAGTTTGTTAGAAATAGTTCTATTTGTGTAATACAACAAGAAAAATTATTGGAGATTTAGAAATGGTTGAATTGAAGAAAGCTGTACAATAAGTGAAAGATCATATGATACAAAGATAGAATTTGATGAACATAGGAGATTTTGAAAGTGTAGTAATATAAGATATCTGCTTATAGAGAAAATGCTTCAATATGTGTTATTGCTAGAACTGGAAAGTTTCATAGATACAGATTGCCAAGTTTGCTGAAACTGAAGAAATGGAGAAATTGAAGTTGCAAAGAATGCAGGCAAGCTGCAAATCAGCTCAATCTAAGAATTTACTGAAAAATAAGATTTTGCTCGATGCAGAGAACTAACTCTTACTAAATAGATACTGTAATTCAGAAATTGTAAGTTCAGTTGAATCATAACTATGTCTAGATGTGTGGAGCGAAAGAAATAGAGACACTTGTTTAGATAGGCAGAGGAAATTAATAGAGATAGTGAAGTTGTTGGAAAGTAAGAAACTTGTTTATGGAGAGGAGCAGCAGATCTTACAAGCAGAGAATGTCGATAAACTGGAAGATTTTACAAATATGGGGAATGAGAAATATCTGCAGATAGAGAAAATGCTAGAATATCATCAATTGCTAGGTTTTGATATTATGTTATCCGCATCGAACCATGTTTCTTTTAATTGAGGGATATGGAGATTTTGATTGTGCAGCTAACGCAGAGAATTTTGAATCTGCGGAATTTCATGAATTACAAGAAAGTGAAGACTTTGCTTGACACAGAAGCCAGAGCTGTTGAAAATTATAGGAATGGAGATATCGAAGGCATAATTCAACAAAGAACATTGAAACATGTGTAGTTTGTTAGAAATAGATCTATTTGTGCATTACAACAAGAAAAATTAATGGAGATGTAGAAATGATTGAATTGTAGAAAGCTGTACAATAAGTGAAAGATCATATGATACAAAGATAGAATTTGATGAACATAGGAGATTTTGCAAAGTGTAGTAATATAAGATATCTGCTTATAGAGAAAATGCTTTAATATGTGTTATTGCTAGAACTGGAAAGTTTCATAGATACAGATTGCCAAGTTTGCTGAAACTGAAGAAATGGAGAAATTGAAGATGCAAAGAATGCAGGCAAGCTGCAAATCAGCTCAATCTAAGAATTTACTGAAAAATAAGATTTTGCTCGATGCAGAGAACTAACTCTTACTAAATAGATACTGTAATTCAGAAATTGTAAGTTCAGTTGAATCATAACTATGTCTAGATGTGTGGAGCGAAAGAAATAGAGACACTTGTTTAGATAGGCAGAGGAAATTAATAGAGATAGTGAAGTTGTTGGAAAGTAAGAAACTTGTATATGGAGAGGAGCAGCAGATCTTACAAGAAGAGAATCTCGATAAACTGGAAGATTTTACAAATATGGGGAATGAGAAATATCTGCAGATAGAGAAAATGCTAGAATATCATCAATTGCTAGGTTTTGATATTATGTTATCCGCATCGAACCAGGTTTGTTTAAATGGAAGGATATGGAGATATTGATTGTGCAGTTAACGCAGAGAATTTTGAATCTGCAAAATTTGATGAATTACAAGAAAGTGAATACTTTTGCTTGACATAGAAGCCAGAGCTGTTGAGAATTATAGGAATGGAGATATTGAAGATGCCATAAAAAAATAACATTGAAAAATGTGTAGTTTGTTAGAAATAGTTCTATTTGTGTAATACAACAAGAAAAATTATTGGAGATTTAGAAATGGTTGAATTGAAGAAAGCTGTACAATAAGTGAAAGATCATATGATACAAAGATAGAATTTGATGAACATAGGAGATTTTGCAAAGTGTAGTAATATAAGATATCTGCTTATAACTTGTATATGGAGAGGAGCAGCAGATCTTACATTAGAGAATGTCGATAAACTGGAAGATTTTACAAATATGGGGAATGAGAAATATCTGCAGATAGAGAAAATGCTAGAATATCATCAATTGCTAGGTTTTGATATTATGTTATCCGCATCGAACCATGTTTCTTTTAATTGAGGGATATGGAGATTTTGATTGTGCAGCTAACGCAGAGAATTTTGAATCTGCGGAATTTCATGAATTACAAGAAAGTGAAGACTTTTGCTTGACACAGAAGCCAGAGCTGTTGAAAATTATAGGAATGGAGATATTGAAGGCATAATTCAACAAAGAACATTGAAACATGTGTAGTTTGTTAGAAATAGTTCTATTTGTGTATTACAACAAGAAAAATTATTGGAGATGTAGAAATGATTGAATTGTAGAAAGCTGTACAATAAGTGAAAGATCATATGATACAAAGATAGAATTTGATGAACATAGGAGATTTTGCAAAGTGTAGTAATATAAGATATCTGCTTATAGAGAAAATGCTTCAATATGTGTTATTGCTAGAACTGGAAAGTTTCATAGATACAGAGAGCCAAGTTTTATGAAACTGAAGAAATGGAGAAATTGAAGTTGCAAAGAATGCAGGCAAGCTGCAAATCAGCTCAATCTAAGAATTTACTGAAAAATAAGATTTTGCTCGATGCAGAGAACTAACTCTTACTAAATAGATACTGTAATTCAGAAATTGTAAGTTCAGTTGAATCATAACTATGTCTAGATGTGTGGAGCGAAAGAAATAGAGACACTTGTTTAGATAGGCAGAGGAAATTAATAGAGATAGTGAAGTTGTTGGAAAGTAAGTAACTTGTATATGGAGAGGAGCAGCAGATCTTACATTAGAGAATGTCGATAAACTGGAAGATTTTACAAATATGGGGAATGAGAAATATCTGCAGATAGAGAAAATGCTAGAATATCATCAATTGCTAGGTTTTGATATTATGTTATCCGCATCGAACCATGTTTCTTTTAATTGAGGGATATGGAGATTTTGATTGTGCAGCTAACGCAGAGAATTTTGAATCTGCGGAATTTCATGATTACAAGAAAGTGAAGACTTTGCTTGACACAGAAGCCAGAGCTGTTGAAAATTATAGGAATGGAGATATCGAAGGCATAATTCAACAAAGAACATTGAAACATGTGTAGTTTGTTAGAAATAGATCTATTTGTGCATTACAACAAGAAAAATTAATGGAGATGTAGAAATGATTGAATTGTAGAAAGCTGTACAATAAGTGAAAGATCATATGATACAAAGATAGAATTTGATGAACATAGGAGATTTTGCAAAGTGTAGTAATATAAGATATCTGCTTATAGAGAAAATGCTTTAATATGTGTTATTGCTAGAACTGGAAAGTTTCATAGATACAGATTGCCAAGTTTGCTGAAACTGAAGAAATGGAGAAATTGAAGATGCAAAGAATGCAGACAAGCTGCAAATCAGCTCAATCTAAGAATTTACTGAAAAATAAGATTTTGCTCGATGCAGAGAACTAACTCTTACTAAATAGATACTGTAATTCAGAAATTGTAAGTTCAGTTGAATCATAACTATGTCTAGATGTGTGGAGCGAAAGAAATAGAGACACTTGTTTAGATAGGCAGAGGAAATTAATAGAGATAGTGAAGTTGTTGGAAAGTAAGAAACTTGTATATGGAGAGGAGCAGCAGATCTTACAAGAAGAGAATCTCGATAAACTGGAAGATTTTACAAATATGGGGAATGAGAAATATCTGCAGATAGAGAAAATGCTAGAATATCATCAATTGCTAGGTTTTGATATTATGTTATCCGCATCGAACCAGGTTTGTTTAAATGGAAGGATATGGAGATATTGATTGTGCAGTTAACGCAGAGAATTTTGAATCTGCAAAATTTGATGAATTACAAGAAAGTGAATACTATTGCTTGACATAGAAGCCAGAGCTGTTGAAAATTATAGGAATGGAGATATTGAAGGCATAATTAAACAAATAACATTGAAAAATGTGTAGTTTGTTAGAAATAGTTCTATTTGTGTAATACAACAAGAAAAATTATTGGAGATTTAGAAATGGTTGAATTGAAGAAAGCTGTACAATAAGTGAAAGATCTTATGATACAAAGATAGAATTTGATGAACATAGGAGATTTTGCAAAGTGTAGTAATATAAGATATCTGCTTATAGAGAAAATGCTTCAATATGTGTTATTGCTAGAACTGGAAAGTTTCATAGATACAGATTGCCAAGTTTGCTGAAACTGAAGAAATGGAGAAATTGAAGTTGCAAAGAATGCAGGCAAGCTGCAAATCAGCTCAATCTAAGAATTTACTGAAAAATAAGATTTTGCTCGATGCAGAGAACTAACTCTTACTAAATAGATACTGTAATTCAGAAATTGTAAGTTCAGTTGAATCATAACTATGTCTAGATGTGTGGAGCGAAAGAAATAGAGACACTTGTTTAGATAGGCAGAGGAAATTAATAGAGATAGTGAAGTTGTTGGAAAGTAAGAAACTTGTATATGGAGAGGAGCAGCAGATCTTACAAGCAGAGAATGTCGATAAACTGGAAGATTTTACAAATATGGGGAATGAGAAATATCTGCAGATAGAGAAAATGCTAGAATATCATCAATTGCTAGGTTTTGATATTATGTTATCCGCATCGAACCATGTTTCTTTTAATTGAGGGATATGGAGATTTTGATTGTGCAGCTAACGCAGAGAATTTTGAATCTGCGGAATTTCATGATTACAAGAAAGTGAAGACTTTGCTTGACACAGAAGCCAGAGCTGTTGAAAATTATAGGAATGGAGATATCGAAGGCATAATTCAACAAAGAACATTGAAACATGTGTAGTTTGTTAGAAATAGATCTATTTGTGCATTACAACAAGAAAAATTAATGGAGATGTAGAAATGATTGAATTGAAGAAAGCTGTACAATAAGTGAAAGATCATATGATACAAAGATAGAATTTGATGAACATAGGAGATTTTGCAAAGTGTAGTAATATAAGATATCTGCTTATAGAGAAAATGCTTCAATATGTGTTATTGCTAGAACTGGAAAGTTTCATAGATACAGATTGCCAAGTTTGATGAAACTGAAGAAATGGAGAAATTGAAGTTGCAAAGAATGCAGGCAAGCTGCAAATCAGCTCAATCTAAGAATTTACTGAAAAATAAGATTTTGCTCGTTGCAGAGAATTAACTCTTACTAAATAGATACTGTAATTCAGAAATTGTAAGTTCAGTTGAATCATAACTATGTCTAGATGTGTGGAGCGAAAGAAATAGAGACACTTGTTTAGATAGGCAGAGGAAATTAATAGAGATAGTGAAGTTGTTGGAAAGTAAGTAACTTGTATATGGAGAGGAGCAGCAGATCTTACATTAGAGAATGTCGATAAACTGGAAGATTTTACAAATATGGGGAATGAGAAATATCTGCAGATAGAGAAAATGCTAGAATATCATCAATTGCTAGGTTTTGATATTATGTTATCCGCATCGAACCAGGTTTGTTTAAATGGAAGGATATGGAGATATTGATTGTGCAGTTAACGCAGAGAATTTTGAATCTGCAAAATTTGATGAATTACAAGAAAGTGAATACTTTTGCTTGACATAGAAGCCAGAGCTGTTGAGAATTATAGGAATGGAGATATTGAAGATGCCATAAAAAAATAACATTGAAAAATGTGTAGTTTGTTAGAAATAGTTCTATTTGTGTAATACAACAAGAAAAATTATTGGAGATTTAGAAATGGTTGAATTGAAGAAAGCTGTACAATAAGTGAAAGATCATATGATACAAAGATAGAATTTGATGAACATAGGAGATTTTGCAAAGTGTAGTAATATAAGATATCTGCTTATAACTTGTATATGGAGAGGAGCAGCAGATCTTACATTAGAGAATGTCGATAAACTGGAAGATTTTACAAATATGGGGAATGAGAAATATCTGCAGATAGAGAAAATGCTAGAATATCATCAATTGCTAGGTTTTGATATTATGTTATCCGCATCGAACCATGTTTCTTTTAATTGAGGGATATGGAGATTTTGATTGTGCAGCTAACGCAGAGAATTTTGAATCTGCGGAATTTCATGAATTACAAGAAAGTGAAGACTTTTGCTTGACACAGAAGCCAGAGCTGTTGAAAATTATAGGAATGGAGATATCGAAGGCATAATTCAACAAAGAACATTGAAACATGTGTAGTTTGTTAGAAATAGTTCTATTTGTGTATTACAACAAGAAAAATTATTGGAGATGTAGAAATGATTGAATTGTAGAAAGCTGTACAATAAGTGAAAGATCATATGATACAAAGATAGAATTTGATGAACATAGGAGATTTTGCAAAGTGTAGTAATATAAGATATCTGCTTATAGAGAAAATGCTTCAATATGTGTTATTGCTAGAACTGGAAAGTTTCATAGATACAGATTGCCAAGTTTGCTGAAACTGAAGAAATGGAGAAATTGAAGATGCAAAGAATGCAGGCAAGCTGCAAATCAGCTCAATCTAAGAATTTACTGAAAAATAAGATTTTGCTCGATGCAGAGAACTAACTCTTACTAAATAGATACTGTAATTCAGAAATTGTAAGTTCAGTTGAATCATAACTATGTCTAGATGTGTGGAGCGAAAGAAATAGAGACACTTGTTTAGATAGGCAGAGGAAATTAATAGAGATAGTGAAGTTGTTGGAAAGTAAGAAACTTGTATATGGAGAGAAGCAGCAGATCTTACAAGCAGAGAATGTCGATAAACTGGAAGATTTTACAAATATGGGGAATGAGAAATATCTGCAGATAGAGAAAATGCTAGAATATCATCAATTGCTAGGTTTTGAGATTATGTTATCCGCATCGAACCAGGTTTGATTAAATTGAAGGATATGGAGATATTGATTGTGCAGTTAACGCAGAGAATTTTGAATCTGCAAAATTTGATGAATTACAAGAAAGTGAATACTTTTGCTTGACATAGAAGCCAGAGCTGTTGAGAATTATAGGAATGGAGATATTGAAGATGCCATAAACAAATAACATTGAAAAATGTGTAGTTTGTTAGAAATAGTTCTATTTGTGTAATACAACAAGAAAAATTATTGGAGATTTAGAAATGGTTGAATTGAAGAAAGCTGTACAATAAGTGAAAGATCATATGATACAAAGATAGAATTTGATGAACATAGGAGATTTTGCAAAGTGTAGTAATATAAGATATCTGCTTATAACTTGTATATGGAGAGGAGCAGCAGATCTTACAAGCAGAGAATGTCGATAAACTGGAAGATTTTACAGATATGGGGAATGAGAAATATCTGCAGATAGAGAAAATGCTAGAATATCATCAATTGCTAGGTTTTGATATTTTGTTATCCGCATCGAACCATGTTTGTTTAAATTGAGGGATATGGAGATTTTGATTGTGCAGCTAACGCAGAGAATTTTGATTCTGCAGAATTTGATGAATTACAAGAAAGTGAAGACTTTTGCTTGACATAGAAGCCAGAGCTGTTGAAAATTATAGGAATGGAGATATTGAAGGCATAATTCAACAAAGAACATTGAAAAATGTGTAGTATGTTAGAAATAGTTCTATTTGTGTATTACAACAAGAAAAATTATTGGAGATGTGCGAATGATTGAATTGAAGAAAGCTGTACAATAAGTGAAAGATCATATGATACAAAGATAGAATTTGATGAACATAGGAGATTTTGCAAAGTGTAGTAATATGAGATATCTGCTTATAGAGAAAATGCTTCAATATGTGTTATTGCT
Organism: Isurus oxyrinchus; assembly: GCA_026770705.1. NCBI lineage: Eukaryota > Metazoa > Chordata > Chondrichthyes > Lamniformes > Lamnidae > Isurus > Isurus oxyrinchus. The sequence goes on from JANJGN010000380.1 coordinate 446,196, forward strand.
AGAACTGGAAAGTTTCATAGATACAGAGAGCCAAGTTTGATGAAACTGAAGAAATGGAGAAATTGAAGTTGCAAAGAATGCAGGCAAGCTGCAAATCAGCTCAATCTAAGAATTTACCGAAAAATAAGATTTTGCTCGATGCAGAGAATTAACTCTTACTAAATAGATACTGTTAGAAATTGTAAGTTCAGTTCAATCATAACTATGTCTAGATGTGTGGAGCGAAAGAAATAAAGACACTTGTTTAGATAGGCAGAGGAAATTAATAGAGGTAGTGAAGTTGTTGGAAAGTAAGAAACTTGTATATGGAGAGGAGCAGCAGATCTTACATTAGAGAATGTCGATAAAACGGAAGATTTTACAAATATGGGGAATGAGAAATATCTGCAGATAGAGAAAATGCTAGAATATCATCAATTGCTACGTTTTGATATTATGTTATCCGCATCGAACCAGGTTTGTTTAAATTGAAGGATATGGAGATATTGATTGTGCAGTTAACGCAGAGAATTTTGAATCTGCAAAATTTGATGAATTACAAGAAAGTGAATACTTTTGCTTGACATAGAAGCCAGAGCTGTTGAAAATTATAGGAATGGAGATATTGAAGGCATAATTAAACAAATAACACTGAAAAATGTGTAGTTTGTTAGAAATAGTTCTATTTGTGTAATACAACAAGAAAAATTATTGGAGATTTAGAAATGATTGAATTGAAGAAAGCTGTACAATAAGTGAAAGATCATATGATACAAAGATAGAATTTGATGAACATAGGAGATTTTGCAAAGTGTAGTGATATAAGATATCTGCTTATAGAGAAAATGCTTCAATAGGTGTTATTGCTAGAACTGGAAAGTTTAATAGATACAGAGAGCCATGTTTGAAGAAACTGAAGAAATGGAGAAATTGAAGTTGCAGAGGATGCAAGCAACCTGCAAATGAGCTCAATCTGAGAAATTACTGAAAAATAAGATTTTGCTCGATGCAGAGAACTACTTTTACTGATAGATATTGTAATTCAGAAATTGTATTTTCAGTTGAATCATAACTATGACTAGATGTGTGGATCGATAGAAATAGAGACACATGTTAAGAAAGGCAGAGGAAATTAATAGAGCTAGTGAAGTTGTTGGAAAGTAAGAAACTTGTACATGGACAGAAGCAGCAGATCCTACAAGCAGAGAATTTCGATAAACTGGAAGATTTTACAAATATGGGGAATGAGAAAAATCTGCAGATAGAGAATTTTGAATCTGCGGAATTTGATGAATTACAAGAAAGTGAAGACTTTGCTTGACACAGAAGCCAGAGCTGTTGAAAATTATAGGAATGGAGATATCGAAGGCATAATTCAACAAAGAACATTGAAACATGTGTAGATTGTTAGAAATAGATCTATTTGTGCATTACAACAAGAAAAATTAATGGAGATGTAGAAATGATTGAATTGAAGAAAGCTGTACAATAAGTGAAAGATCATATGATACAAAGATAGAATTTGATGAACATAGGAGATTTTGCAAAGTGTAGTAATATAAGATATCTGCTTATAGAGAAAATGCTTCAATATGTGTTATTGCTAGAACTGGAAAGTTTCATAGATACAGATTGCCAAGTTTGATGAAACTGAAGAAATGGAGAAATTGAAGTTGCAAAGAATGCAGGCAAGCTGCAAATCAGCTCAATCTAAGAATTTACTGAAAAATAAGATTTTGCTCGATGCAGAGAACTAACTCTTACTAAATAGATACTGTAATTCAGAAATTGTAAGTTCAGTTGAATCATAACTATGTCTAGATGTGTGGAGCGAAAGAAATAGAGACACTTGTTTAGATAGGCAGAGGAAATTAATAGAGATAGTGAAGTTGTTGGAAAGTAAGTAACTTGTATATGGAGAGGAGCAGCAGATCTTACATTAGAGAATGTCGATAAACTGGAAGATTTTACAAATATGGGGAATGAGAAATATCTGCAGATAGAGAAAATGCTAGAATATCATCAATTGCTAGGTTTTGATATTATGTTATCCGCATCGAACCATGTTTCTTTTAATTGAGGGATATGGAGATTTTGATTGTGCAGCTAACGCAGAGAATTTTGAATCTGCGGAATTTCATGATTACAAGAAAGTGAAGACTTTGCTTGACACAGAAGCCAGAGCTGTTGAAAATTATAGGAATGGAGATATCGAAGGCATAATTCAACAAAGAACATTGAAACATGTGTAGTTTGTTAGAAATAGATCTATTTGTGCATTACAACAAGAAAAATTAATGGAGATGTAGAAATGATTGAATTGTAGAAAGCTGTACAATAAGTGAAAGATCATATGATACAAAGATAGAATTTGATGAACATAGGAGATTTTGCAAAGTGTAGTAATATAAGATATCTGCTTATAGAGAAAATGCTTTAATATGTGTTATTGCTAGAACTGGAAAGTTTCATAGATACAGATTGCCAAGTTTGCTGAAACTGAAGAAATGGAGAAATTGAAGATGCAAAGAATGCAGACAAGCTGCAAATCAGCTCAATCTAAGAATTTACTGAAAAATAAGATTTTGCTCGATGCAGAGAACTAACTCTTACTAAATAGATACTGTAATTCAGAAATTGTAAGTTCAGTTGAATCATAACTATGTCTAGATGTGTGGAGCGAAAGAAATAGAGACACTTGTTTAGATAGGCAGAGGAAATTAATAGAGATAGTGAAGTTGTTGGAAAGTAAGAAACTTGTATATGGAGAGGAGCAGCAGATCTTACAAGAAGAGAATCTCGATAAACTGGAAGATTTTACAAATATGGGGAATGAGAAATATCTGCAGATAGAGAAAATGCTAGAATATCATCAATTGCTAGGTTTTGATATTATGTTATCCGCATCGAACCAGGTTTGTTGAAATGGAAGGATATGGAGATATTGATTGTGCAGTTAACGCAGAGAATTTTGAATCTGCAAAATTTGATGAATTACAAGAAAGTGAATACTATTGCTTGACATAGAAGCCAGAGCTGTTGAAAATTATAGGAATGGAGATATTGAAGGCATAATTAAACAAATAACATTGAAAAATGTGTAGTTTGTTAGAAATAGTTCTATTTGTGTAATACAACAAGAAAAATTATTGGAGATTTAGAAATGGTTGAATTGAAGAAAGCTGTACAATAAGTGAAAGATCTTATGATACAAAGATAGAATTTGATGAACATAGGAGATTTTGCAAAGTGTAGTAATATAAGATATCTGCTTATAGAGAAAATGCTTCAATATGTGTTATTGCTAGAACTGGAAAGTTTCATAGATACAGATTGCCAAGTTTGCTGAAACTGAAGAAATGGAGAAATTGAAGTTGCAAAGAATGCAGGCAAGCTGCAAATCAGCTCAATCTAAGAATTTACTGAAAAATAAGATTTTGCTCGATGCAGAGAACTAACTCTTACTAAATAGATACTGTAATTCAGAAATTGTAAGTTCAGTTGAATCATAACTATGTCTAGATGTGTGGAGCGAAAGAAATAGAGACACTTGTTTAGATAGGCAGAGGAAATTAATAGAGATAGTGAAGTTGTTGGAAAGTAAGAAACTTGTATATGGAGAGGAGCAGCAGATCTTACAAGCAGAGAATGTCGATAAACTGGAAGATTTTACAAATATGGGGAATGAGAAATATCTGCAGATAGAGAAAATGCTAGAATATCATCAATTGCTAGGTTTTGATATTATGTTATCCGCATCGAACCATGTTTCTTTTAATTGAGGGATATGGAGATTTTGATTGTGCAGCTAACGCAGAGAATTTTGAATCTGCGGAATTTCATGATTACAAGAAAGTGAAGACTTTGCTTGACACAGAAGCCAGAGCTGTTGAAAATTATAGGAATGGAGATATCGAAGGCATAATTCAACAAAGAACATTGAAACATGTGTAGTTTGTTAGAAATAGATCTATTTGTGCATTACAACAAGAAAAATTAATGGAGATGTAGAAATGATTGAATTGAAGAAAGCTGTACAATAAGTGAAAGATCATATGATACAAAGATAGAATTTGATGAACATAGGAGATTTTGCAAAGTGTAGTAATATAAGATATCTGCTTATAGAGAAAATGCTTCAATATGTGTTATTGCTAGAACTGGAAAGTTTCATAGATACAGATTGCCAAGTTTGATGAAACTGAAGAAATGGAGAAATTGAAGTTGCAAAGAATGCAGGCAAGCTGCAAATCAGCTCAATCTAAGAATTTACTGAAAAATAAGATTTTGCTCGATGCAGAGAACTAACTCTTACTAAATAGATACTGTAATTCAGAAATTGTAAGTTCAGTTGAATCATAACTATGTCTAGATGTGTGGAGCGAAAGAAATAGAGACACTTGTTTAGATAGGCAGAGGAAATTAATAGAGATAGTGAAGTTGTTGGAAAGTAAGTAACTTGTATATGGAGAGGAGCAGCAGATCTTACATTAGAGAATGTCGATAAACTGGAAGATTTTACAAATATGGGGAATGAGAAATATCTGCAGATAGAGAAAATGCTAGAATATCATCAATTGCTAGGTTTTGATATTATGTTATCCGCATCGAACCAGGTTTGTTTAAATGGAAGGATATGGAGATATTGATTGTGCAGTTAACGCAGAGAATTTTGAATCTGCAAAATTTGATGAATTACAAGAAAGTGAATACTTTTGCTTGACATAGAAGCCAGAGCTGTTGAGAATTATAGGAATGGAGATATTGAAGATGCCATAAAAAAATAACATTGAAAAATGTGTAGTTTGTTAGAAATAGTTCTATTTGTGTAATACAACAAGAAAAATTATTGGAGATTTAGAAATGGTTGAATTGAAGAAAGCTGTACAATAAGTGAAAGATCATATGATACAAAGATAGAATTTGATGAACATAGGAGATTTTGCAAAGTGTAGTAATATAAGATATCTGCTTATAACTTGTATATGGAGAGGAGCAGCAGATCTTACATTAGAGAATGTCGATAAACTGGAAGATTTTACAAATATGGGGAATGAGAAATATCTGCAGATAGAGAAAATGCTAGAATATCATCAATTGCTAGGTTTTGATATTATGTTATCCGCATCGAACCATGTTTCTTTTAATTGAGGGATATGGAGATTTTGATTGTGCAGCTAACGCAGAGAATTTTGAATCTGCGGAATTTCATGAATTACAAGAAAGTGAAGACTTTTGCTTGACACAGAAGCCAGAGCTGTTGAAAATTATAGGAATGGAGATATCGAAGGCATAATTCAACAAAGAACATTGAAACATGTGTAGTTTGTTAGAAATAGTTCTATTTGTGTATTACAACAAGAAAAATTATTGGAGATGTAGAAATGATTGAATTGTAGAAAGCTGTACAATAAGTGAAAGATCATATGATACAAAGATAGAATTTGATGAACATAGGAGATTTTGCAAAGTGTAGTAATATAAGATATCTGCTTATAGAGAAAATGCTTCAATATGTGTTATTGCTAGAACTGGAAAGTTTCATAGATACAGATTGCCAAGTTTGCTGAAACTGAAGAAATGGAGAAATTGAAGATGCAAAGAATGCAGGCAAGCTGCAAATCAGCTCAATCTAAGAATTTACTGAAAAATAAGATTTTGCTCGATGCAGAGAACTAACTCTTACTAAATAGATACTGTAATTCAGAAATTGTAAGTTCAGTTGAATCATAACTATGTCTAGATGTGTGGAGCGAAAGAAATAGAGACACTTGTTTAGATAGGCAGAGGAAATTAATAGAGATAGTGAAGTTGTTGGAAAGTAAGAAACTTGTATATGGAGAGAAGCAGCAGATCTTACAAGCAGAGAATGTCGATAAACTGGAAGATTTTACAAATATGGGGAATGAGAAATATCTGCAGATAGAGAAAATGCTAGAATATCATCAATTGCTAGGTTTTGAGATTATGTTATCCGCATCGAACCAGGTTTGATTAAATTGAAGGATATGGAGATATTGATTGTGCAGTTAACGCAGAGAATTTTGAATCTGCAAAATTTGATGAATTACAAGAAAGTGAATACTTTTGCTTGACATAGAAGCCAGAGCTGTTGAGAATTATAGGAATGGAGATATTGAAGATGCCATAAAAAAATAACATTGAAAAATGTGTAGTTTGTTAGAAATAGTTCTATTTGTGTAATACAACAAGAAAAATTATTGGAGATTTAGAAATGGTTGAATTGAAGAAAGCTGTACAATAAGTGAAAGATCATATGATACAAAGATAGAATTTGATGAACATAGGAGATTTTGCAAAGTGTAGTAATATAAGATATCTGCTTATAACTTGTATATGGAGAGGAGCAGCAGATCTTACAAGCAGAGAATGTCGATAAACTGGAAGATTTTACAGATATGGGGAATGAGAAATATCTGCAGATAGAGAAAATGCTAGAATATCATCAATTGCTAGGTTTTGATATTTTGTTATCCGCATCGAACCATGTTTGTTTAAATTGAGGGATATGGAGATTTTGATTGTGCAGCTAACGCAGAGAATTTTGATTCTGCAGAATTTGATGAATTACAAGAAAGTGAAGACTTTTGCTTGACATAGAAGCCAGAGCTGTTGAAAATTATAGGAATGGAGATATTGAAGGCATAATTCAACAAAGAACATTGAAAAATGTGTAGTATGTTAGAAATAGTTCTATTTGTGTATTACAACAAGAAAAATTATTGGAGATGTACGAATGATTGAATTGAAGAAAGCTGTACAATAAGTGAAAGATCATATGATACAAAGATAGAATTTGATGAACATAGGAGATTTTGCAAAGTGTAGTAATATGAGATATCTGCTTATAGAGAAAATGCTTCAATATGTGTTATTGCTAGAACTGGAAAGTTTCATAGATACAGAGAGCCAAGTTTGATGAAACTGAAGAAATGGAGAAATTGAAGTTGCAAAGAATGCAGGCAAGCTGCAAATCAGCTCAATCTAAGAATTTACCGAAAAATAAGATTTTGCTCGATGCAGAGAATTAACTCTTACTAAATAGATACTGTTAGAAATTGTAAGTTCAGTTCAATCATAACTATGTCTAGATGTGTGGAGCGAAAGAAATAAAGACACTTGTTTAGATAGGCAGAGGAAATTAATAGAGGTAGTGAAGTTGTTGGAAAGTAAGAAACTTGTATATGGAGAGGAGCAGCAGATCTTACATTAGAGAATGTCGATAAAACGGAAGATTTTACAAATATGGGGAATGAGAAATATCTGCAGATAGAGAAAATGCTAGAATATCATCAATTGCTACGTTTTGATATTATGTTATCCGCATCGAACCAGGTTTGTTTAAATTGAAGGATATGGAGATATTGATTGTGCAGTTAACGCAGAGAATTTTGAATCTGCAAAATTTGATGAATTACAAGAAAGTGAATACTTTTGCTTGACATAGAAGCCAGAGCTGTTGAAAATTATAGGAATGGAGATATTGAAGGCATAATTAAACAAATAACACTGAAAAATGTGTAGTTTGTTAGAAATAGTTCTATTTGTGTAATACAACAAGAAAAATTATTGGAGATTTAGAAATGATTGAATTGAAGAAAGCTGTACAATAAGTGAAAGATCATATGATACAAAGATAGAATTTGATGAACATAGGAGATTTTGCAAAGTGTAGTGATATAAGATATCTGCTTATAGAGAAAATGCTTCAATAGGTGTTATTGCTAGAACTGGAAAGTTTAATAGATACAGAGAGCCATGTTTGAAGAAACTGAAGAAATGGAGAAATTGAAGTTGCAGAGGATGCAAGCAACCTGCAAATGAGCTCAATCTGAGAAATTACTGAAAAATAAGATTTTGCTCGATGCAGAGAACTACTTTTACTGATAGATATTGTAATTCAGAAATTGTATTTTCAGTTGAATCATAACTATGACTAGATGTGTGGATCGATAGAAATAGAGACACATGTTAAGAAAGGCAGAGGAAATTAATAGAGCTAGTGAAGTTGTTGGAAAGTAAGAAACTTGTACATGGACAGAAGCAGCAGATCCTACAAGCAGAGAATTTCGATAAACTGGAAGATTTTACAAATATGGGGAATGAGAAAAATCTGCAGATAGAGAATTTTGAATCTGCGGAATTTGATGAATTACAAGAAAGTGAAGACTTTGCTTGACACAGAAGCCAGAGCTGTTGAAAATTATAGGAATGGAGATATCGAAGTCATAATTCAACAAAGAACATTGAAACATGTGTAGTTTGTTAGAAATAGATCTATTTGTGCATTACAACAAGAAAAATTAATGGAGATGTAGAAATGATTGAATTGTAGAAAGCTGTACAATAAGTGAAAGATCATATGATACAAAGATAGAATTTGATGAACATAGGAGATTTTGCAAAGTGTAGTAATATAAGATATCTGCTTATAGAGAAAATGCTTTAATATGTGTTATTGCTAGAACTGGAAAGTTTCATAGATACAGATTGCCAAGTTTGCTGAAACTGAAGAAATGGAGAAATTGAAGATGCAAAGAATGCAGGCAAGCTGCAAAGCAGCTCAATCTAAGAATTTACTGAAAAATAAGATTTTGCTCGATGCAGAGAACTAACTCTTACTAAATAGATACTGTAATTCAGAAATTGTAAGTTCAGTTGAATCATAACTATGTCTAGATGTGTGGAGCGAAAGAAATAGAGACACTTGTTTAGATAGGCAGAGGAAATTAATAGAGATAGTGAAGTTGTTGGAAAGTAAGAAACTTGTATATGGAGAGGAGCAGCAGATCTTACAAGCAGAGAATCTCGATAAACTGGAAGATTTTACAAATATGGGGAATGAGAAATATCTGCAGATAGAGAAAATGCTAGAATATCATCAATTGCTAGGTTTTGATATTATGTTATCCGCATCGAACCAGGTTTGTTTAAATGGAAGGATATGGAGATATTGATTGTGCAGTTAACGCAGAGAATTTTGAATCTGCAAAATTTGATGAATTACAAGAAAGTGAATACTATTGCTTGACATAGAAGCCAGAGCTGTTGAAAATTATAGGAAAGGAGATATTGAAGGCATAATTAAACAAATAACATTGAAAAATGTGTAGTTTGTTAGAAATAGTTCTATTTGTGTAATACAACAAGAAAAATTATTGGAGATTTAGAAATGGTTGAATTGAAGAAAGCTGGACAATAAGTGAAAGATCATATGATACAAAGATAGAATTTGATGAACATAGGAGATTTTGCAAAGTGTAGTAATATAAGATATCTGCTTATAGAGAAAATGCTTCAATATGTGTTATTGCTAGAACTGGAAAGTTTCATAGATACAGATTGCCAAGTTTGATGAAACTGAAGAAATGGAGAAATTGAAGTTGCAAAGAATGCAGGCAAGCTGCAAATCAGCTCAATCTAAGAATTTACTGAAAAATAAGATTTTGCTCGATGCAGAGAACTAACTCTTACTAAATAGATACTGTAATTCAGAAATTGTAAGTTCAGTTGAATCATAACTATGTCTAGATGTGTGGAGCGAAAGAAATAGAGACACTTGTTTAGATAGGCAGAGGAAATTAATAGAGATAGTGAAGTTGTTGGAAAGTAAGTAACTTGTATATGGAGAGGAGCAGCAGATCTTACATTAGAGAATGTCGATAAACTGGAAGATTTTACAAATATGGGGAATGAGAAATATCTGCAGATAGAGAAAATGCTAGAATATCATCAATTGCTAGGTTTTGATATTATGTTATCCGCATCGAACCAGGTTTGTTTAAATTGAAGGATATGGAGATATTGATTGTGCAGTTAACGCAGAGAATTTTGAATCTGCAAAATTTGATGAATTACAAGAAAGTGAATACTTTTGCTTGACATAGAAGCCAGAGCTGTTGAGAATTATAGGAATGGAGATATTGAAGATGCCATAAAAAAATAACATTGAAAAATGTGTAGTTTGTTAGAAATAGTTCTATTTGTGTAATACAACAAGAAAAATTATTGGAGATTTAGAAATGATTGAATTGAAGAAAGCTGTACAATAAGTGAAAGATCATATGATACAAAGATAGAATTTGATGAACATAGGAGATTTTGCAAAGTGTAGTGATATAAGATATCTGCTTATAGAGAAAATGCTTCAATAGGTGTTATTGCTAGAACTGGAAAGTTTAATAGATACAGAGAGCCATGTTTGAAGAAACTGAAGAAATGGAGAAATTGAAGTTGCAGAGGATGCAAGCAACCTGCAAATGAGCTCAATCTGAGAAATTACTGAAAAATAAGATTTTGCTCGATGCAGAGAACTACTTTTACTGATAGATATTGTAATTCAGAAATTGTATTTTCAGTTGAATCATAACTATGACTAGATGTGTGGATCGATAGAAATAGAGACACATGTTAAGAAAGGCAGAGGAAATTAATAGAGCTAGTGAAGTTGTTGGAAAGTAAGAAACTTGTACATGGACAGAAGCAGCAGATCCTACAAGCAGAGAATTTCGATAAACTGGAAGATTTTACAAATATGGGGAATGAGAAAAATCTGCAGATAGAGAATTTTGAATCTGCGGAATTTCATGATTACAAGAAAGTGAAGACTTTGCTTGACACAGAAGCCAGAGCTGTTGAAAATTATAGGAATGGAGATATCGAAGGCATAATTCAACAAAGAACATTGAAACATGTGTAGTTTGTTAGAAATAGATCTATTTGTGCATTACAACAAGAAAAATTAATGGAGATGTAGAAATGATTGAATTGAAGAAAGCTGTACAATAAGTGAAAGATCATATGATACAAAGATAGAATTTGATGAACATAGGAGATTTTGCAAAGTGTAGTAATATAAGATATCTGCTTATAGAGAAAATGCTTCAATATGTGTTATTGCTAGAACTGGAAAGTTTCATAGATACAGATTGCCAAGTTTGATGAAACTGAAGAAATGGAGAAATTGAAGTTGCAAAGAATGCAGGCAAGCTGCAAATCAGCTCAATCTAAGAATTTACTGAAAAATAAGATTTTGCTCGATGCAGAGAACTAACTCTTACTAAATAGATACTGTAATTCAGAAATTGTAAGTTCAGTTGAATCATAACTATGTCTAGATGTGTGGAGCGAAAGAAATAGAGACACTTGTTTAGATAGGCAGAGGAAATTAATAGAGATAGTGAAGTTGTTGGAAAGTAAGTAACTTGTATATGGAGAGGAGCAGCAGATCTTACATTAGAGAATGTCGATAAACTGGAAGATTTTACAAATATGGGGAATGAGAAATATCTGCAGATAGAGAAAATGCTAGAATATCATCAATTGCTAGGTTTTGATATTATGTTATCCGCATCGAACCAGGTTTGTTTAAATGGAAGGATATGGAGATATTGATTGTGCAGTTAACGCAGAGAATTTTGAATCTGCAAAATTTGATGAATTACAAGAAAGTGAAGACTTTTGCTTGACATAGAAGCCAGAGCTGTTGAGAATTATAGGAATGGAGATATTGAAGATGCCATAAAAAAATAACATTGAAAAATGTGTAGTTTGTTAGAAATAGTTCTATTTGTGTAATACAACAAGAAAAATTATTGGAGATTTAGAAATGGTTGAATTGAAGAAAGCTGTACAATAAGTGAAAGATCATATGATACAAAGATAGAATTTGATGAACATAGGAGATTTTGCAAAGTGTAGTAATATAAGATATCTGCTTATAACTTGTATATGGAGAGGAGCAGCAGATCTTACATTAGAGAATGTCGATAAACTGGAAGATTTTACAAATATGGGGAATGAGAAATATCTGCAGATAGAGAAAATGCTAGAATATCATCAATTGCTAGGTTTTGATATTATGTTATCCGCATCGAACCATGTTTCTTTTAATTGAGGGATATGGAGATTTTGATTGTGCAGCTAACGCAGAGAATTTTGAATCTGCGGAATTTCATGAATTACAAGAAAGTGAAGACTTTTGCTTGACACAGAAGCCAGAGCTGTTGAAAATTATAGGAATGGAGATATCGAAGGCATAATTCAACAAAGAACATTGAAACATGTGTAGTTTGTTAGAAATAGTTCTATTTGTGTATTACAACAAGAAAAATTATTGGAGATGTAGAAATGATTGAATTGTAGAAAGCTGTACAATAAGTGAAAGATCATATGATACAAAGATAGAATTTGATGAACATAGGAGATTTTGCAAAGTGTAGTAATATAAGATATCTGCTTATAGAGAAAATGCTTCAATATGTGTTATTGCTAGAACTGGAAAGTTTCATAGATACAGATTGCCAAGTTTGCTGAAACTGAAGAAATGGAGAAATTGAAGATGCAAAGAATGCAGGCAAGCTGCAAATCAGCTCAATCTAAGAATTTACTGAAAAATAAGATTTTGCTCGATGCAGAGAACTAACTCTTACTAAATAGATACTGTAATTCAGAAATTGTAAGTTCAGTTGAATCATAACTATGTCTAGATGTGTGGAGCGAAAGAAATAGAGACACTTGTTTAGATAGGCAGAGGAAATTAATAGAGATAGTGAAGTTGTTGGAAAGTAAGAAACTTGTATATGGAGAGAAGCAGCAGATCTTACAAGCAGAGAATGTCGATAAACTGGAAGATTTTACAAATATGGGGAATGAGAAATATCTGCAGATAGAGAAAATGCTAGAATATCATCAATTGCTAGGTTTTGAGATTATGTTATCCGCATCGAACCATGTTTGTTTAAATTGAGGGATATGGAGATTTTGATTGTGCAGCTAACGCAGAGAATTTTGATTCTGCAGAATTTGATGAATTACAAGAAAGTGAATACTTTTGCTTGACATAGAAGCCAGAGCTGTTGAAAATTATAGGAATGGAGATATTGAAGGCATAATTCAACAAAGAACATTGAAAAATGTGTAGTATGTTAGAAATAGTTCTATTTGTGTATTACAACAAGAAAAATTATTGGAGATGTACGAATGATTGAATTGAAGAAAGCTGTACAATAAGTGAAAGATCATATGATACAAAGATAGAATTTGATGAACATAGGAGATTTTGCAAAGTGTAGTAATATGAGATATCTGCTTATAGAGAAAATGCTTCAATATGTGTTATTGCTAGAACTGGAAAGTTTCATAGATACAGAGAGCCAAGTTTGATGAAACTGAAGAAATGGAGAAATTGAAGTTGCAAAGAATGCAGGCAAGCTGCAAATCAGCTCAATCTAAGAATTTACCGAAAAATAAGATTTTGCTCGATGCAGAGAATTAACTCTTACTAAATAGATACTGTTAGAAATTGTAAGTTCAGTTCAATCATAACTATGTCTAGATGTGTGGAGCGAAAGAAATAAAGACACTTGTTTAGATAGGCAGAGGAAATTAATAGAGGTAGTGAAGTTGTTGGAAAGTAAGAAACTTGTATATGGAGAGGAGCAGCAGATCTTACATTAGAGAATGTCGATAAAACGGAAGATTTTACAAATATGGGGAATGAGAAATATCTGCAGATAGAGAAAATGCTAGAATATCATCAATTGCTACGTTTTGATATTATGTTATCCGCATCGAACCAGGTTTGTTTAAATTGAAGGATATGGAGATATTGATTGTGCAGTTAACGCAGAGAATTTTGAATCTGCAAAATTTGATGAATTACAAGAAAGTGAATACTATTGCTTGACATAGAAGCCAGAGCTGTTGAAAATTATAGGAAAGGAGATATTGAAGGCATAATTAAACAAATAACATTGAAAAATGTGTAGTTTGTTAGAAATAGTTCTATTTGTGTAATACAACAAGAAAAATTATTGGAGATTTAGAAATGGTTGAATTGAAGAAAGCTGGACAATAAGTGAAAGATCATATGATACAAAGATAGAATTTGATGAACATAGGAGATTTTGCAAAGTGTAGTAATATAAGATATCTGCTTATAGAGAAAATGCTTCAATATGTGTTATTGCTAGAACTGGAAAGTTTCATAGATACAGATTGCCAAGTTTGATGAAACTGAAGAAATGGAGAAATTGAAGTTGCAAAGAATGCAGGCAAGCTGCAAATCAGCTCAATCTAAGAATTTACTGAAAAATAAGATTTTGCTCGATGCAGAGAACTAACTCTTACTAAATAGATACTGTAATTCAGAAATTGTAAGTTCAGTTGAATCATAACTATGTCTAGATGTGTGGAGCGAAAGAAATAGAGACACTTGTTTAGATAGGCAGAGGAAATTAATAGAGATAGTGAAGTTGTTGGAAAGTAAGTAACTTGTATATGGAGAGGAGCAGCAGATCTTACATTAGAGAATGTCGATAAACTGGAAGATTTTACAAATATGGGGAATGAGAAATATCTGCAGATAGAGAAAATGCTAGAATATCATCAATTGCTAGGTTTTGATATTATGTTATCCGCATCGAACCAGGTTTGTTTAAATTGAAGGATATGGAGATATTGATTGTGCAGTTAACGCAGAGAATTTTGAATCTGCAAAATTTGATGAATTACAAGAAAGTGAATACTTTTGCTTGACATAGAAGCCAGAGCTGTTGAGAATTATAGGAATGGAGATATTGAAGATGCCATAAAAAAATAACATTGAAAAATGTGTAGTTTGTTAGAAATAGTTCTATTTGTGTAATACAACAAGAAAAATTATTGGAGATTTAGAAATGATTGAATTGAAGAAAGCTGTACAATAAGTGAAAGATCATATGATACAAAGATAGAATTTGATGAACATAGGAGATTTTGCAAAGTGTAGTGATATAAGATATCTGCTTATAGAGAAAATGCTTCAATAGGTGTTATTGCTAGAACTGGAAAGTTTAATAGATACAGAGAGCCATGTTTGAAGAAACTGAAGAAATGGAGAAATTGAAGTTGCAGAGGATGCAAGCAACCTGCAAATGAGCTCAATCTGAGAAATTACTGAAAAATAAGATTTTGCTCGATGCAGAGAACTACTTTTACTGATAGATATTGTAATTCAGAAATTGTATTTTCAGTTGAATCATAACTATGACTAGATGTGTGGATCGATAGAAATAGAGACACATGTTAAGAAAGGCAGAGGAAATTAACAGAGCTAGTGAAGTTGTTGGAAAGTAAGAAACTTGTACATGGACAGAAGCAGCAGATCCTACAAGCAGAGAATTTCGATAAACTGGAAGATTTTACAAATATGGGGAATGAGAAAAATCTGCAGATAGAGAATTTTGAATCTGCGGAATTTCATGATTACAAGAAAGTGAAGACTTTGCTTGACACAGAAGCCAGAGCTGTTGAAAATTATAGGAATGGAGATATCGAAGGCATAATTCAACAAAGAACATTGAAACATGTGTAGTTTGTTAGAAATAGATCTATTTGTGCATTACAACAAGAAAAATTAATGGAGATGTAGAAATGATTGAATTGAAGAAAGCTGTACAATAAGTGAAAGATCATATGATACAAAGATAGAATTTGATGAACATAGGAGATTTTGCAAAGTGTAGTAATATAAGATATCTGCTTATAGAGAAAATGCTTCAATATGTGTTATTGCTAGAACTGGAAAGTTTCATAGATACAGATTGCCAAGTTTGATGAAACTGAAGAAATGGAGAAATTGAAGTTGCAAAGAATGCAGGCAAGCTGCAAATCAGCTCAATCTAAGAATTTACTGAAAAATAAGATTTTGCTCGATGCAGAGAACTAACTCTTACTAAATAGATACTGTAATTCAGAAATTGTAAGTTCAGTTGAATCATAACTATGTCTAGATGTGTGGAGCGAAAGAAATAGAGACACTTGTTTAGATAGGCAGAGGAAATTAATAGAGATAGTGAAGTTGTTGGAAAGTAAGTAACTTGTATATGGAGAGGAGCAGCAGATCTTACATTAGAGAATGTCGATAAACTGGAAGATTTTACAAATATGGGGAATGAGAAATATCTGCAGATAGAGAAAATGCTAGAATATCATCAATTGCTAGGTTTTGATATTATGTTATCCGCATCGAACCAGGTTTGTTTAAATGGAAGGATATGGAGATATTGATTGTGCAGTTAACGCAGAGAATTTTGAATCTGCAAAATTTGATGAATTACAAGAAAGTGAATACTTTTGCTTGACATAGAAGCCAGAGCTGTTGAGAATTATAGGAATGGAGATATTGAAGATGCCATAAAAAAATAACATTGAAAAATGTGTAGTTTGTTAGAAATAGTTCTATTTGTGTAATACAACAAGAAAAATTATTGGAGATTTAGAAATGGTTGAATTGAAGAAAGCTGTACAATAAGTGAAAGATCATATGATACAAAGATAGAATTTGATGAACATAGGAGATTTTGCAAAGTGTAGTAATATAAGATATCTGCTTATAACTTGTATATGGAGAGGAGCAGCAGATCTTACATTAGAGAATGTCGATAAACTGGAAGATTTTACAAATATGGGGAATGAGAAATATCTGCAGATAGAGAAAATGCTAGAATATCATCAATTGCTAGGTTTTGATATTATGTTATCCGCATCGAACCATGTTTCTTTTAATTGAGGGATATGGAGATTTTGATTGTGCAGCTAACGCAGAGAATTTTGAATCTGCGGAATTTCATGAATTACAAGAAAGTGAAGACTTTTGCTTGACACAGAAGCCAGAGCTGTTGAAAATTATAGGAATGGAGATATCGAAGGCATAATTCAACAAAGAACATTGAAACATGTGTAGTTTGTTAGAAATAGTTCTATTTGTGTATTACAACAAGAAAAATTATTGGAGATGTAGAAATGATTGAATTGTAGAAAGCTGTACAATAAGTGAAAGATCATATGATACAAAGATAGAATTTGATGAACATAGGAGATTTTGCAAAGTGTAGTAATATGAGATATCTGCTTATAGAGAAAATGCTTCAATATGTGTTATTGCTAGAACTGGAAAGTTTCATAGATACAGAGAGCCAAGTTTGATGAAACTGAAGAAATGGAGAAATTGAAGATGCAAAGAATGCAGGCAAGCTGCAAAGCAGCTCAATCTAAGAATTTACTGAAAAATAAGATTTTGCTCGATGCAGAGAACTAACTCTTACTAAATAGATACTGTAATTCAGAAATTGTAAGTTCAGTTGAATCATAACTATGTCTAGATGTGTGGAGCGAAAGAAATAGAGACACTTGTTTAGATAGGCAGAGGAAATTAATAGAGATAGTGAAGTTGTTGGAAAGTAAGAAACTTGTATATGGAGAGGAGCAGCAGATCTTACAAGCAGAGAATCTCGATAAACTGGAAGATTTTACAAATATGGGGAATGAGAAATATCTGCAGATAGAGAAAATGCTAGAATATCATCAATTGCTAGGTTTTGATATTATGTTATCCGCATCGAACCAGGTTTGTTTAAATTGAAGGATATGGAGATATTGATTGTGCAGTTAACGCAGAGAATTTTGAATCTGCAAAATTTGATGAATTACAAGAAAGTGAATACTTTTGCTTGACATAGAAGCCAGAGCTGTTGAGAATTATAGGAATGGAGATATTGAAGATGCCATAAAAAAATAACATTGAAAAATGTGTAGTTTGTTAGAAATAGTTCTATTTGTGTAATACAACAAGAAAAATTATTGGAGATTTAGAAATGGTTGAATTGAAGAAAGCTGGACAATAAGTGAAAGATCATATGATACAAAGATAGAATTTGATGAACATAGGAGATTTTGCAAAGTGTAGTAATATAAGATATCTGCTTATAGAGAAAATGCTTCAATATGTGTTATTGCTAGAACTGGAAAGTTTCATAGATACAGATTGCCAAGTTTGATGAAACTGAAGAAATGGAGAAATTGAAGTTGCAAAGAATGCAGGCAAGCTGCAAATCAGCTCAATCTAAGAATTTACTGAAAAATAAGATTTTGCTCGATGCAGAGAACTAACTCTTACTAAATAGATACTGTAATTCAGAAATTGTAAGTTCAGTTGAATCATAACTATGTCTAGATGTGTGGAGCGAAAGAAATAGAGACACTTGTTTAGATAGGCAGAGGAAATTAATAGAGATAGTGAAGTTGTTGGAAAGTAAGTAACTTGTATATGGAGAGGAGCAGCAGATCTTACATTAGAGAATGTCGATAAACTGGAAGATTTTACAAATATGGGGAATGAGAAATATCTGCAGATAGAGAAAATGCTAGAATATCATCAATTGCTAGGTTTTGATATTATGTTATCCGCATCGAACCAGGTTTGTTTAAATTGAAGGATATGGAGATATTGATTGTGCAGTTAACGCAGAGAATTTTGAATCTGCAAAATTTGATGAATTACAAGAAAGTGAATACTTTTGCTTGACATAGAAGCCAGAGCTGTTGAGAATTATAGGAATGGAGATATTGAAGATGCCATAAAAAAATAACATTGAAAAATGTGTAGTTTGTTAGAAATAGTTCTATTTGTGTAATACAACAAGAAAAATTATTGGAGATTTAGAAATGATTGAATTGAAGAAAGCTGTACAATAAGTGAAAGATCATATGATACAAAGATAGAATTTGATGAACATAGGAGATTTTGCAAAGTGTAGTGATATAAGATATCTGCTTATAGAGAAAATGCTTCAATAGGTGTTATTGCTAGAACTGGAAAGTTTAATAGATACAGAGAGCCATGTTTGAAGAAACTGAAGAAATGGAGAAATTGAAGTTGCAGAGGATGCAAGCAACCTGCAAATGAGCTCAATCTGAGAAATTACTGAAAAATAAGATTTTGCTCGATGCAGAGAACTACTTTTACTGATAGATATTGTAATTCAGAAATTGTATTTTCAGTTGAATCATAACTATGACTAGATGTGTGGATCGATAGAAATAGAGACACATGTTAAGAAAGGCAGAGGAAATTAATAGAGCTAGTGAAGTTGTTGGAAAGTAAGAAACTTGTACATGGACAGAAGCAGCAGATCCTACAAGCAGAGAATTTCGATAAACTGGAAGATTTTACAAATATGGGGAATGAGAAAAATCTGCAGATAGAGAATTTTGAATCTGCGGAATTTCATGATTACAAGAAAGTGAAGACTTTGCTTGACACAGAAGCCAGAGCTGTTGAAAATTATAGGAATGGAGATATCGAAGGCATAATTCAACAAAGAACATTGAAACATGTGTAGTTTGTTAGAAATAGATCTATTTGTGCATTACAACAAGAAAAATTAATGGAGATGTAGAAATGATTGAATTGAAGAAAGCTGTACAATAAGTGAAAGATCATATGATACAAAGATAGAATTTGATGAACATAGGAGATTTTGCAAAGTGTAGTAATATAAGATATCTGCTTATAGAGAAAATGCTTCAATATGTGTTATTGCTAGAACTGGAAAGTTTCATAGATACAGATTGCCAAGTTTGATGAAACTGAAGAAATGGAGAAATTGAAGTTGCAAAGAATGCAGGCAAGCTGCAAATCAGCTCAATCTAAGAATTTACTGAAAAATAAGATTTTGCTCGATGCAGAGAACTAACTCTTACTAAATAGATACTGTAATTCAGAAATTGTAAGTTCAGTTGAATCATAACTATGTCTAGATGTGTGGAGCGAAAGAAATAGAGACACTTGTTTAGATAGGCAGAGGAAATTAATAGAGATAGTGAAGTTGTTGGAAAGTAAGTAACTTGTATATGGAGAGGAGCAGCAGATCTTACATTAGAGAATGTCGATAAACTGGAAGATTTTACAAATATGGGGAATGAGAAATATCTGCAGATAGAGAAAATGCTAGAATATCATCAATTGCTAGGTTTTGATATTATGTTATCCGCATCGAACCAGGTTTGTTTAAATGGAAGGATATGGAGATATTGATTGTGCAGTTAACGCAGAGAATTTTGAATCTGCAAAATTTGATGAATTACAAGAAAGTGAATACTTTTGCTTGACATAGAAGCCAGAGCTGTTGAGAATTATAGGAATGGAGATATTGAAGATGCCATAAAAAAATAACATTGAAAAATGTGTAGTTTGTTAGAAATAGTTCTATTTGTGTAATACAACAAGAAAAATTATTGGAGATTTAGAAATGGTTGAATTGAAGAAAGCTGTACAATAAGTGAAAGATCATATGATACAAAGATAGAATTTGATGAACATAGGAGATTTTGCAAAGTGTAGTAATATAAGATATCTGCTTATAACTTGTATATGGAGAGGAGCAGCAGATCTTACATTAGAGAATGTCGATAAACTGGAAGATTTTACAAATATGGGGAATGAGAAATATCTGCAGATAGAGAAAATGCTAGAATATCATCAATTGCTAGGTTTTGATATTATGTTATCCGCATCGAACCATGTTTCTTTTAATTGAGGGATATGGAGATTTTGATTGTGCAGCTAACGCAGAGAATTTTGAATCTGCGGAATTTCATGAATTACAAGAAAGTGAAGACTTTTGCTTGACACAGAAGCCAGAGCTGTTGAAAATTATAGGAATGGAGATATCGAAGGCATAATTCAACAAAGAACATTGAAACATGTGTAGTTTGTTAGAAATAGTTCTATTTGTGTATTACAACAAGAAAAATTATTGGAGATGTAGAAATGATTGAATTGTAGAAAGCTGTACAATAAGTGAAAGATCATATGATACAAAGATAGAATTTGATGAACATAGGAGATTTTGCAAAGTGTAGTAATATGAGATATCTGCTTATAGAGAAAATGCTTCAATATGTGTTATTGCTAGAACTGGAAAGTTTCATAGATACAGAGAGCCAAGTTTGATGAAACTGAAGAAATGGAGAAATTGAAGTTGCAAAGAATGCAGGCAAGCTGCAAATCAGCTCAATCTAAGAATTTACCGAAAAATAAGATTTTGCTCGATGCAGAGAATTAACTCTTACTAAATAGATACTGTTAGAAATTGTAAGTTCAGTTCAATCATAACTATGTCTAGATGTGTGGAGCGAAAGAAATAAAGACACTTGTTTAGATAGGCAGAGGAAATTAATAGAGGTAGTGAAGTTGTTGGAAAGTAAGAAACTTGTATATGGAGAGGAGCAGCAGATCTTACATTAGAGAATGTCGATAAAACGGAAGATTTTACAAATATGGGGAATGAGAAATATCTGCAGATAGAGAAAATGCTAGAATATCATCAATTGCTACGTTTTGATATTATGTTATCCGCATCGAACCAGGTTTGTTTAAATTGAAGGATATGGAGATATTGATTGTGCAGTTAACGCAGAGAATTTTGAATCTGCAAAATTTGATGAATTACAAGAAAGTGAATACTTTTGCTTGACATAGAAGCCAGAGCTGTTGAAAATTATAGGAATGGAGATATTGAAGGCATAATTAAACAAATAACACTGAAAAATGTGTAGTTTGTTAGAAATAGTTCTATTTGTGTAATACAACAAGAAAAATTATTGGAGATTTAGAAATGATTGAATTGAAGAAAGCTGTACAATAAGTGAAAGATCATATGATACAAAGATAGAATTTGATGAACATAGGAGATTTTGCAAAGTGTAGTGATATAAGATATCTGCTTATAGAGAAAATGCCTCAATAGGTGTTATTGCTAGAACTGGAAAGTTTAATAGATACAGAGAGCCATGTTTGAAGAAACTGAAGAAATGGAGAAATTGAAGTTGCAGAGGATGCAAGCAACCTGCAAATGAGCTCAATCTGAGAAATTACTGAAAAATAAGATTTTGCTCGATGCAGAGAACTAGTTTTACTGATAGATATTGTAATTCAGAAATTGTATTTTCAGTTGAATCATAACTATGACTAGATGTGTGGATCGATAGAAATAGAGACACATGTTAAGAAAGGCAGAGGAAATTAATAGAGCTAGTGAAGTTGTTGGAAAGTAAGAAACTTGTACATGGACAGAAGCAGCAGATCCTACAAGCAGAGAATTTCGATAAACTGGAAGATTTTACAAATATGGGGAATGAGAAAAATCTGCAGATAGAGAATTTTGAATCTGCGGAATTTGATGAATTACAAGAAAGTGAAGACTTTGCTTGACACAGAAGCCAGAGCTGTTGAAAATTATAGGAATGGAGATATCGAAGTCATAATTCAACAAAGAACATTGAAACATGTGTAGTTTGTTAGAAATAGATCTATTTGTGCATTACAACAAGAAAAATTAATGGAGATGTAGAAATGATTGAATTGTAGAAAGCTGTACAATAAGTGAAAGATCATATGATACAAAGATAGAATTTGATGAACATAGGAGATTTTGCAAAGTGTAGTAATATAAGATATCTGCTTATAGAGAAAATGCTTTAATATGTGTTATTGCTAGAACTGGAAAGTTTCATAGATACAGATTGCCAAGTTTGCTGAAACTGAAGAAATGGAGAAATTGAAGATGCAAAGAATGCAGGCAAGCTGCAAAGCAGCTCAATCTAAGAATTTACTGAAAAATAAGATTTTGCTCGATGCAGAGAACTAACTCTTACTAAATAGATACTGTAATTCAGAAATTGTAAGTTCAGTTGAATCATAACTATGTCTAGATGTGTGGAGCGAAAGAAATAGAGACACTTGTTTAGATAGGCAGAGGAAATTAATAGAGATAGTGAAGTTGTTGGAAAGTAAGAAACTTGTATATGGAGAGGAGCAGCAGATCTTACAAGCAGAGAATCTCGATAAACTGGAAGATTTTACAAATATGGGGAATGAGAAATATCTGCAGATAGAGAAAATGCTAGAATATCATCAATTGCTAGGTTTTGATATTATGTTATCCGCATCGAACCAGGTTTGTTTAAATTGAAGGATATGGAGATATTGATTGTGCAGTTAACGCAGAGAATTTTGAATCTGCAAAATTTGATGAATTACAAGAAAGTGAATACTTTTGCTTGACATAGAAGCCAGAGCTGTTGAGAATTATAGGAATGGAGATATTGAAGATGCCATAAAAAAATAACATTGAAAAATGTGTAGTTTGTTAGAAATAGTTCTATTTGTGTAATACAACAAGAAAAATTATTGGAGATTTAGAAATGATTGAATTGAAGAAAGCTGTACAATAAGTGAAAGATCATATGATACAAAGATAGAATTTGATGAACATAGGAGATTTTGCAAAGTGTAGTGATATAAGATATCTGCTTATAGAGAAAATGCTTCAATAGGTGTTATTGCTAGAACTGGAAAGTTTAATAGATACAGAGAGCCATGTTTGAAGAAACTGAAGAAATGGAGAAATTGAAGTTGCAGAGGATGCAAGCAACCTGCAAATGAGCTCAATCTGAGAAATTACTGAAAAATAAGATTTTGCTCGATGCAGAGAACTACTTTTACTGATAGATATTGTAATTCAGAAATTGTATTTTCAGTTGAATCATAACTATGACTAGATGTGTGGATCGATAGAAATAGAGACACATGTTAAGAAAGGCAGAGGAAATTAACAGAGCTAGTGAAGTTGTTGGAAAGTAAGAAACTTGTACATGGACAGAAGCAGCAGATCCTACAAGCAGAGAATTTCGATAAACTGGAAGATTTTACAAATATGGGGAATGAGAAAAATCTGCAGATAGAGAATTTTGAATCTGCGGAATTTCATGATTACAAGAAAGTGAAGACTTTGCTTGACACAGAAGCCAGAGCTGTTGAAAATTATAGGAATGGAGATATCGAAGGCATAATTCAACAAAGAACATTGAAACATGTGTAGTTTGTTAGAAATAGATCTATTTGTGCATTACAACAAGAAAAATTAATGGAGATGTAGAAATGATTGAATTGAAGAAAGCTGTACAATAAGTGAAAGATCATATGATACAAAGATAGAATTTGATGAACATAGGAGATTTTGCAAAGTGTAGTAATATAAGATATCTGCTTATAGAGAAAATGCTTCAATATGTGTTATTGCTAGAACTGGAAAGTTTCATAGATACAGATTGCCAAGTTTGATGAAACTGAAGAAATGGAGAAATTGAAGTTGCAAAGAATGCAGGCAAGCTGCAAATCAGCTCAATCTAAGAATTTACTGAAAAATAAGATTTTGCTCGATGCAGAGAACTAACTCTTACTAAATAGATACTGTAATTCAGAAATTGTAAGTTCAGTTGAATCATAACTATGTCTAGATGTGTGGAGCGAAAGAAATAGAGACACTTGTTTAGATAGGCAGAGGAAATTAATAGAGATAGTGAAGTTGTTGGAAAGTAAGTAACTTGTATATGGAGAGGAGCAGCAGATCTTACATTAGAGAATGTCGATAAACTGGAAGATTTTACAAATATGGGGAATGAGAAATATCTGCAGATAGAGAAAATGCTAGAATATCATCAATTGCTAGGTTTTGATATTATGTTATCCGCATCGAACCAGGTTTGTTTAAATGGAAGGATATGGAGATATTGATTGTGCAGTTAACGCAGAGAATTTTGAATCTGCAAAATTTGATGAATTACAAGAAAGTGAATACTTTTGCTTGACATAGAAGCCAGAGCTGTTGAGAATTATAGGAATGGAGATATTGAAGATGCCATAAAAAAATAACATTGAAAAATGTGTAGTTTGTTAGAAATAGTTCTATTTGTGTAATACAACAAGAAAAATTATTGGAGATTTAGAAATGGTTGAATTGAAGAAAGCTGTACAATAAGTGAAAGATCATATGATACAAAGATAGAATTTGATGAACATAGGAGATTTTGCAAAGTGTAGTAATATAAGATATCTGCTTATAACTTGTATATGGAGAGGAGCAGCAGATCTTACATTAGAGAATGTCGATAAACTGGAAGATTTTACAAATATGGGGAATGAGAAATATCTGCAGATAGAGAAAATGCTAGAATATCATCAATTGCTAGGTTTTGATATTATGTTATCCGCATCGAACCATGTTTCTTTTAATTGAGGGATATGGAGATTTTGATTGTGCAGCTAACGCAGAGAATTTTGAATCTGCGGAATTTCATGAATTACAAGAAAGTGAAGACTTTTGCTTGACACAGAAGCCAGAGCTGTTGAAAATTATAGGAATGGAGATATCGAAGGCATAATTCAACAAAGAACATTGAAACATGTGTAGTTTGTTAGAAATAGTTCTATTTGTGTATTACAACAAGAAAAATTATTGGAGATGTAGAAATGATTGAATTGTAGAAAGCTGTACAATAAGTGAAAGATCATATGATACAAAGATAGAATTTGATGAACATAGGAGATTTTGCAAAGTGTAGTAATATAAGATATCTGCTTATAGAGAAAATGCTTCAATATGTGTTATTGCTAGAACTGGAAAGTTTCATAGATACAGATTGCCAAGTTTGCTGAAACTGAAGAAATGGAGAAATTGAAGATGCAAAGAATGCAGGCAAGCTGCAAATCAGCTCAATCTAAGAATTTACTGAAAAATAAGATTTTGCTCGATGCAGAGAACTAACTCTTACTAAATAGATACTGTAATTCAGAAATTGTAAGTTCAGTTGAATCATAACTATGTCTAGATGTGTGGAGCGAAAGAAATAGAGACACTTGTTTAGATAGGCAGAGGAAATTAATAGAGATAGTGAAGTTGTTGGAAAGTAAGAAACTTGTATATGGAGAGAAGCAGCAGATCTTACAAGCAGAGAATGTCGATAAACTGGAAGATTTTACAAATATGGGGAATGAGAAATATCTGCAGATAGAGAAAATGCTAGAATATCATCAATTGCTAGGTTTTGAGTTTATGTTATCCGCATCGAACCAGGTTTGATTAAATTGAAGGATATGGAGATATTGATTGTGCAGTTAACGCAGAGAATTTTGAATCTGCAAAATTTGATGAATTACAAGAAAGTGAATACTTTTGCTTGACATAGAAGCCAGAGCTGTTGAGAATTATAGGAATGGAGATATTGAAGATGCCATAAACAAATAACATTGAAAAATGTGTAGTTTGTTAGAAATAGTTCTATTTGTGTAATACAACAAGAAAAATTATTGGAGATTTAGAAATGGTTGAATTGAAGAAAGCTGTACAATAAGTGAAAGATCATATGATACAAAGATAGAATTTGATGAACATAGGAGATTTTGCAAAGTGTAGTAATATAAGATATCTGCTTATAACTTGTATATGGAGAGGAGCAGCAGATCTTACAAGCAGAGAATGTCGATAAACTGGAAGATTTTACAGATATGGGGAATGAGAAATATCTGCAGATAGAGAAAATGCTAGAATATCATCAATTGCTAGGTTTTGATATTTTGTTATCCGCATCGAACCATGTTTGTTTAAATTGAGGGATATGGAGATTTTGATTGTGCAGCTAACGCAGAGAATTTTGATTCTGCAGAATTTGATGAATTACAAGAAAGTGAAGACTTTTGCTTGACATAGAAGCCAGAGCTGTTGAAAATTATAGGAATGGAGATATTGAAGGCATAATTCAACAAAGAACATTGAAAAATGTGTAGTATGTTAGAAATAGTTCTATTTGTGTATTACAACAAGAAAAATTATTGGAGATGTACGAATGATTGAATTGAAGAAAGCTGTACAATAAGTGAAAGATCATATGATACAAAGATAGAATTTGATGAACATAGGAGATTTTGCAAAGTGTAGTAATATGAGATGTCTGCTTATAGAGAAAATGCTTCAATATGTGTTATTGCTAGAACTGGAAAGTTTCATAGATACAGAGAGCCAAGTTTGATGAAACTGAAGAAATGGAGAAATTGAAGTTGCAAAGAATGCAGGCAAGCTGCAAATCAGCTCAATCTAAGAATTTACCGAAAAATAAGATTTTGCTCGATGCAGAGAATTAACTCTTACTAAATAGATACTGTTAGAAATTGTAAGTTCAGTTCAATCATAACTATGTCTAGATGTGTGGAGCGAAAGAAATAAAGACACTTGTTTAGATAGGCAGAGGAAATTAATAGAGGTAGTGAAGTTGTTGGAAAGTAAGAAACTTGTATATGGAGAGGAGCAGCAGATCTTACATTAGAGAATGTCGATAAAACGGAAGATTTTACAAATATGGGGAATGAGAAATATCTGCAGATAGAGAAAATGCTAGAATATCATCAATTGCTACGTTTTGATATTATGTTATCCGCATCGAACCAGGTTTGTTTAAATTGAAGGATATGGAGATATTGATTGTGCAGTTAACGCAGAGAATTTTGAATCTGCAAAATGTGATGAATTACAAGAAAGTGAATACTTTTGCTTGACATAGAAGCCAGAGCTGTTGAAAATTATAGGAATGGAGATATTGAAGGCATAATTAAACAAATAACACTGAAAAATGTGTAGTTTGTTAGAAATAGTTCTATTTGTGTAATACAACAAGAAAAATTATTGGAGATTTAGAAATGATTGAATTGAAGAAAGCTGTACAATAAGTGAAAGATCATATGATACAAAGATAGAATTTGATGAACATAGGAGATTTTGCAAAGTGTAGTGATATAAGATATCTGCTTATAGAGAAAATGCTTCAATAGGTGTTATTGCTAGAACTGGAAAGTTTAATAGATACAGAGAGCCATGTTTGAAGAAACTGAAGAAATGGAGAAATTGAAGTTGCAGAGGATGCAAGCAACCTGCAAATGAGCTCAATCTGAGAAATTACTGAAAAATAAGATTTTGCTCGATGCAGAGAACTAGTTTTACTGATAGATATTGTAATTCAGAAATTGTATTTTCAGTTGAATCATAACTATGACTAGATGTGTGGATCGATAGAAATAGAGACACATGTTAAGAAAGGCAGAGGAAATTAATAGAGCTAGTGAAGTTGTTGGAAAGTAAGAAACTTGTACATGGACAGAAGCAGCAGATCCTACAAGCAGAGAATTTCGATAAACTGGAAGATTTTACAAATATGGGGAATGAGAAAAATCTGCAGATAGAGAATTTTGAATCTGCGGAATTTGATGAATTACAAGAAAGTGAAGACTTTGCTTGACACAGAAGCCAGAGCTGTTGAAAATTATAGGAATGGAGATATCGAAGTCATAATTCAACAAAGAACATTGAAACATGTGTAGTTTGTTAGAAATAGATCTATTTGTGCATTACAACAAGAAAAATTAATGGAGATGTAGAAATGATTGAATTGTAGAAAGCTGTACAATAAGTGAAAGATCATATGATACAAAGATAGAATTTGATGAACATAGGAGATTTTGCAAAGTGTAGTAATATAAGATATCTGCTTATAGAGAAAATGCTTTAATATGTGTTATTGCTAGAACTGGAAAGTTTCATAGATACAGATTGCCAAGTTTGCTGAAACTGAAGAAATGGAGAAATTGAAGATGCAAAGAATGCAGGCAAGCTGCAAAGCAGCTCAATCTAAGAATTTACTGAAAAATAAGATTTTGCTCGATGCAGAGAACTAACTCTTACTAAATAGATACTGTAATTCAGAAATTGTAAGTTCAGTTGAATCATAACTATGTCTAGATGTGTGGAGCGAAAGAAATAGAGACACTTGTTTAGATAGGCAGAGGAAATTAATAGAGATAGTGAAGTTGTTGGAAAGTAAGAAACTTGTATATGGAGAGGAGCAGCAGATCTTACAAGCAGAGAATCTCGATAAACTGGAAGATTTTACAAATATGGGGAATGAGAAATATCTGCAGATAGAGAAAATGCTAGAATATCATCAATTGCTAGGTTTTGATATTATGTTATCCGCATCGAACCAGGTTTGTTTAAATGGAAGGATATGGAGATATTGATTGTGCAGTTAACGCAGAGAATTTTGAATCTGCAAAATTTGATGAATTACAAGAAAGTGAATACTATTGCTTGACATAGAAGCCAGAGCTGTTGAAAATTATAGGAAAGGAGATATTGAAGGCATAATTAAACAAATAACATTGAAAAATGTGTAGTTTGTTAGAAATAGTTCTATTTGTGTAATACAACAAGAAAAATTATTGGAGATTTAGAAATGGTTGAATTGAAGAAAGCTGGACAATAAGTGAAAGATCATATGATACAAAGATAGAATTTGATGAACATAGGAGATTTTGCAAAGTGTAGTAATATAAGATATCTGCTTATAGAGAAAATGCTTCAATATGTGTTATTGCTAGAACTGGAAAGTTTCATAGATACAGATTGCCAAGTTTGATGAAACTGAAGAAATGGAGAAATTGAAGTTGCAAAGAATGCAGGCAAGCTGCAAATCAGCTCAATCTAAGAATTTACTGAAAAATAAGATTTTGCTCGATGCAGAGAACTAACTCTTACTAAATAGATACTGTAATTCAGAAATTGTAAGTTCAGTTGAATCATAACTATGTCTAGATGTGTGGAGCGAAAGAAATAGAGACACTTGTTTAGATAGGCAGAGGAAATTAATAGAGATAGTGAAGTTGTTGGAAAGTAAGTAACTTGTATATGGAGAGGAGCAGCAGATCTTACATTAGAGAATGTCGATAAACTGGAAGATTTTACAAATATGGGGAATGAGAAATATCTGCAGATAGAGAAAATGCTAGAATATCATCAATTGCTAGGTTTTGATATTATGTTATCCGCATCGAACCAGGTTTGTTTAAATTGAAGGATATGGAGATATTGATTGTGCAGTTAACGCAGAGAATTTTGAATCTGCAAAATTTGATGAATTACAAGAAAGTGAATACTTTTGCTTGACATAGAAGCCAGAGCTGTTGAGAATTATAGGAATGGAGATATTGAAGATGCCATAAAAAAATAACATTGAAAAATGTGTAGTTTGTTAGAAATAGTTCTATTTGTGTAATACAACAAGAAAAATTATTGGAGATTTAGAAATGATTGAATTGAAGAAAGCTGTACAATAAGTGAAAGATCATATGATACAAAGATAGAATTTGATGAACATAGGAGATTTTGCAAAGTGTAGTGATATAAGATATCTGCTTATAGAGAAAATGCTTCAATAGGTGTTATTGCTAGAACTGGAAAGTTTAATAGATACAGAGAGCCATGTTTGAAGAAACTGAAGAAATGGAGAAATTGAAGTTGCAGAGGATGCAAGCAACCTGCAAATGAGCTCAATCTGAGAAATTACTGAAAAATAAGATTTTGCTCGATGCAGAGAACTACTTTTACTGATAGATATTGTAATTCAGAAATTGTATTTTCAGTTGAATCATAACTATGACTAGATGTGTGGATCGATAGAAATAGAGACACATGTTAAGAAAGGCAGAGGAAATTAATAGAGCTAGTGAAGTTGTTGGAAAGTAAGAAACTTGTACATGGACAGAAGCAGCAGATCCTACAAGCAGAGAATTTCGATAAACTGGAAGATTTTACAAATATGGGGAATGAGAAAAATCTGCAGATAGAGAATTTTGAATCTGCGGAATATGATGAATTACAAGAAAGTGAAGACTTTGCTTGACACAGAAGCCAGAGCTGTTGAAAATTATAGGAATGGAGATATCGAAGTCATAATTCAACAAAGAACATTGAAACATGTGTAGTTTGTTAGAAATAGATCTATTTGTGCATTACAACAAGAAAAATTAATGGAGATGTAGAAATGATTGAATTGTAGAAAGCTGTACAATAAGTGAAAGATCATATGATACAAAGATAGAATTTGATGAACATAGGAGATTTTGCAAAGTGTAGTAATATAAGATATCTGCTTATAGAGAAAATGCTTTAATATGTGTTATTGCTAGAACTGGAAAGTTTCATAGATACAGATTGCCAAGTTTGCTGAAACTGAAGAAATGGAGAAATTGAAGATGCAAAGAATGCAGGCAAGCTGCAAATCAGCTCAATCTAAGAATTTACTGAAAAATAAGATTTTGCTCGATGCAGAGAACTAACTCTTACTAAATAGATACTGTAATTCAGAAATTGTAAGTTCAGTTGAATCATAACTATGTCTAGATGTGTGGAGCGAAAGAAATAGAGACACTTGTTTAGATAGGCAGAGGAAATTAATAGAGATAGTGAAGTTGTTGGAAAGTAAGAAACTTGTATATGGAGAGGAGCAGCAGATCTTACAAGCAGAGAATGTCGATAAACTGGAAGATTTTACAAATATGGGGAATGAGAAATATCTGCAGATAGAGAAAATGCTAGAATATCATCAATTGCTAGGTTTTGATATTATGTTATCCGCATCGAACCAGGTTTGTTTAAATGGAAGGATATGGAGATATTGATTGTGCA
Source organism: Isurus oxyrinchus (assembly GCA_026770705.1). Lineage (NCBI taxonomy): Eukaryota > Metazoa > Chordata > Chondrichthyes > Lamniformes > Lamnidae > Isurus > Isurus oxyrinchus. The sequence goes on from JANJGN010000380.1 coordinate 477,371, forward strand.
GTTAACGCAGAGAATTTTGAATCTGCAAAATTTGATGAATTACAAGAAAGTGAATACTATTGCTTGACATAGAAGCCAGAGCTGTTGAAAATTATAGGAAAGGAGATATTGAAGGCATAATTAAACAAATAACATTGAAAAATGTGTAGTTTGTTAGAAATAGTTCTATTTGTGTAATACAACAAGAAAAATTATTGGAGATTTAGAAATGGTTGAATTGAAGAAAGCTGGACAATAAGTGAAAGATCATATGATACAAAGATAGAATTTGATGAACATAGGAGATTTTGCAAAGTGTAGTAATATAAGATATCTGCTTATAGAGAAAATGCTTCAATATGTGTTATTGCTAGAACTGGAAAGTTTCATAGATACAGATTGCCAAGTTTGATGAAACTGAAGAAATGGAGAAATTGAAGTTGCAAAGAATGCAGGCAAGCTGCAAATCAGCTCAATCTAAGAATTTACTGAAAAATAAGATTTTGCTCGATGCAGAGAACTAACTCTTACTAAATAGATACTGTAATTCAGAAATTGTAAGTTCAGTTGAATCATAACTATGTCTAGATGTGTGGAGCGAAAGAAATAGAGACACTTGTTTAGATAGGCAGAGGAAATTAATAGAGATAGTGAAGTTGTTGGAAAGTAAGTAACTTGTATATGGAGAGGAGCAGCAGATCTTACATTAGAGAATGTCGATAAACTGGAAGATTTTACAAATATGGGGAATGAGAAATATCTGCAGATAGAGAAAATGCTAGAATATCATCAATTGCTAGGTTTTGATATTATGTTATCCGCATCGAACCAGGTTTGTTTAAATGGAAGGATATGGAGATATTGATTGTGCAGTTAACGCAGAGAATTTTGAATCTGCAAAATTTGATGAATTACAAGAAAGTGAATACTTTTGCTTGACATAGAAGCCAGAGCTGTTGAGAATTATAGGAATGGAGATATTGAAGATGCCATAAAAAAATAACATTGAAAAATGTGTAGTTTGTTAGAAATAGTTCTATTTGTGTAATACAACAAGAAAAATTATTGGAGATTTAGAAATGATTGAATTGAAGAAAGCTGTACAATAAGTGAAAGATCATATGATACAAAGATAGAATTTGATGAACATAGGAGATTTTGCAAAGTGTAGTGATATAAGATATCTGCTTATAGAGAAAATGCTTCAATAGGTGTTATTGCTAGAACTGGAAAGTTTAATAGATACAGAGAGCCATGTTTGAAGAAACTGAAGAAATGGAGAAATTGAAGTTGCAGAGGATGCAAGCAACCTGCAAATGAGCTCAATCTGAGAAATTACTGAAAAATAAGATTTTGCTCGATGCAGAGAACTACTTTTACTGATAGATATTGTAATTCAGAAATTGTATTTTCAGTTGAATCATAACTATGACTAGATGTGTGGATCGATAGAAATAGAGACACATGTTAAGAAAGGCAGAGGAAATTAATAGAGCTAGTGAAGTTGTTGGAAAGTAAGAAACTTGTACATGGACAGAAGCAGCAGATCCTACAAGCAGAGAATTTCGATAAACTGGAAGATTTTACAAATATGGGGAATGAGAAAAATCTGCAGATAGAGAATTTTGAATCTGCGGAATTTCATGATTACAAGAAAGTGAAGACTTTGCTTGACACAGAAGCCAGAGCTGTTGAAAATTATAGGAATGGAGATATCGAAGGCATAATTCAACAAAGAACATTGAAACATGTGTAGTTTGTTAGAAATAGATCTATTTGTGCATTACAACAAGAAAAATTAATGGAGATGTAGAAATGATTGAATTGAAGAAAGCTGTACAATAAGTGAAAGATCATATGATACAAAGATAGAATTTGATGAACATAGGAGATTTTGCAAAGTGTAGTAATATAAGATATCTGCTTATAGAGAAAATGCTTCAATATGTGTTATTGCTAGAACTGGAAAGTTTCATAGATACAGATTGCCAAGTTTGATGAAACAGAAGAAATGGAGAAATTGAAGTTGCAAAGAATGCAGGCAAGCTGCAAATCAGCTCAATCTAAGAATTTACTGAAAAATAAGATTTTGCTCGATGCAGAGAACTAACTCTTACTAAATAGATACTGTAATTCAGAAATTGTAAGTTCAGTTGAATCATAACTATGTCTAGATGTGTGGAGCGAAAGAAATAGAGACACTTGTTTAGATAGGCAGAGGAAATTAATAGAGATAGTGAAGTTGTTGGAAAGTAAGTAACTTGTATATGGAGAGGAGCAGCAGATCTTACATTAGAGAATGTCGATAAACTGGAAGATTTTACAAATATGGGGAATGAGAAATATCTGCAGATAGAGAAAATGCTAGAATATCATCAATTGCTAGGTTTTGATATTATGTTATCCGCATCGAACCAGGTTTGTTTAAATGGAAGGATATGGAGATATTGATTGTGCAGTTAACGCAGAGAATTTTGAATCTGCAAAATTTGATGAATTACAAGAAAGTGAATACTTTTGCTTGACATAGAAGCCAGAGCTGTTGAGAATTATAGGAATGGAGATATTGAAGATGCCATAAAAAAATAACATTGAAAAATGTGTAGTTTGTTAGAAATAGTTCTATTTGTGTAATACAACAAGAAAAATTATTGGAGATTTAGAAATGGTTGAATTGAAGAAAGCTGTACAATAAGTGAAAGATCATATGATACAAAGATAGAATTTGATGAACATAGGAGATTTTGCAAAGTGTAGTAATATAAGATATCTGCTTATAACTTGTATATGGAGAGGAGCAGCAGATCTTACATTAGAGAATGTCGATAAACTGGAAGATTTTACAAATATGGGGAATGAGAAATATCTGCAGATAGAGAAAATGCTAGAATATCATCAATTGCTAGGTTTTGATATTATGTTATCCGCATCGAACCATGTTTCTTTTAATTGAGGGATATGGAGATTTTGATTGTGCAGCTAACGCAGAGAATTTTGAATCTGCGGAATTTCATGAATTACAAGAAAGTGAAGACTTTTGCTTGACACAGAAGCCAGAGCTGTTGAAAATTATAGGAATGGAGATATCGAAGGCATAATTCAACAAAGAACATTGAAACATGTGTAGTTTGTTAAAAATAGTTCTATTTGTGTATTACAACAAGAAAAATTATTGGAGATGTAGAAATGATTGAATTGTAGAAAGCTGTACAATAAGTGAAAGATCATATGATACAAAGATAGAATTTGATGAACATAGGAGATTTTGCAAAGTGTAGTAATATAAGATATCTGCTTATAGAGAAAATGCTTCAATATGTGTTATTGCTAGAACTGGAAAGTTTCATAGATACAGATTGCCAAGTTTGCTGAAACTGAAGAAATGGAGAAATTGAAGATGCAAAGAATGCAGGCAAGCTGCAAATCAGCTCAATCTAAGAATTTACTGAAAAATAAGATTTTGCTCGATGCAGAGAACTAACTCTTACTAAATAGATACTGTAATTCAGAAATTGTAAGTTCAGTTGAATCATAACTATGTCTAGATGTGTGGAGCGAAAGAAATAGAGACACTTGTTTAGATAGGCAGAGGAAATTAATAGAGATAGTGAAGTTGTTGGAAAGTAAGAAACTTGTATATGGAGAGAAGCAGCAGATCTTACAAGCAGAGAATGTCGATAAACTGGAAGATTTTACAAATATGGGGAATGAGAAATATCTGCAGATAGAGAAAATGCTAGAATATCATCAATTGCTAGGTTTTGATATTATGTTATCCGCATCGAACCAGGTTTGTTTAAATGGAAGGATATGGAGATATTGATTGTGCAGTTAACGCAGAGAATTTTGAATCTGCAAAATTTGATGAATTACAAGAAAGTGAATACTATTGCTTGACATAGAAGCCAGAGCTGTTGAAAATTATAGGAAAGGAGATATTGAAGGCATAATTAAACAAATAACATTGAAAAATGTGTAGTTTGTTAGAAATAGTTCTATTTGTGTAATACAACAAGAAAAATTATTGGAGATTTAGAAATGGTTGAATTGAAGAAAGCTGGACAATAAGTGAAAGATCATATGATACAAAGATAGAATTTGATGAACATAGGAGATTTTGCAAAGTGTAGTAATATAAGATATCTGCTTATAGAGAAAATGCTTCAATATGTGTTATTGCTAGAACTGGAAAGTTTCATAGATACAGATTGCCAAGTTTGATGAAACTGAAGAAATGGAGAAATTGAAGTTGCAAAGAATGCAGGCAAGCTGCAAATCAGCTCAATCTAAGAATTTACTGAAAAATAAGATTTTGCTCGATGCAGAGAACTAACTCTTACTAAATAGATACTGTAATTCAGAAATTGTAAGTTCAGTTGAATCATAACTATGTCTAGATGTGTGGAGCGAAAGAAATAGAGACACTTGTTTAGATAGGCAGAGGAAATTAATAGAGATAGTGAAGTTGTTGGAAAGTAAGTAACTTGTATATGGAGAGGAGCAGCAGATCTTACATTAGAGAATGTCGATAAACTGGAAGATTTTACAAATATGGGGAATGAGAAATATCTGCAGATAGAGAAAATGCTAGAATATCATCAATTGCTAGGTTTTGATATTATGTTATCCGCATCGAACCAGGTTTGTTTAAATTGAAGGATATGGAGATATTGATTGTGCAGTTAACGCAGAGAATTTTGAATCTGCAAAATTTGATGAATTACAAGAAAGTGAATACTTTTGCTTGACATAGAAGCCAGAGCTGTTGAGAATTATAGGAATGGAGATATTGAAGATGCCATAAAAAAATAACATTGAAAAATGTGTAGTTTGTTAGAAATAGTTCTATTTGTGTAATACAACAAGAAAAATTATTGGAGATTTAGAAATGATTGAATTGAAGAAAGCTGTACAATAAGTGAAAGATCATATGATACAAAGATAGAATTTGATGAACATAGGAGATTTTGCAAAGTGTAGTGATATAAGATATCTGCTTATAGAGAAAATGCTTCAATAGGTGTTATTGCTAGAACTGGAAAGTTTAATAGATACAGAGAGCCATGTTTGAAGAAACTGAAGAAATGGAGAAATTGAAGTTGCAGAGGATGCAAGCAACCTGCAAATGAGCTCAATCTGAGAAATTACTGAAAAATAAGATTTTGCTCGATGCAGAGAACTACTTTTACTGATAGATATTGTAATTCAGAAATTGTATTTTCAGTTGAATCATAACTATGACTAGATGTGTGGATCGATAGAAATAGAGACACATGTTAAGAAAGGCAGAGGAAATTAATAGAGCTAGTGAAGTTGTTGGAAAGTAAGAAACTTGTACATGGACAGAAGCAGCAGATCCTACAAGCAGAGAATTTCGATAAACTGGAAGATTTTACAAATATGGGGAATGAGAAAAATCTGCAGATAGAGAATTTTGAATCTGCGGAATTTGATGAATTACAAGAAAGTGAAGACTTTGCTTGACACAGAAGCCAGAGCTGTTGAAAATTATAGGAATGGAGATATCGAAGTCATAATTCAACAAAGAACATTGAAACATGTGTAGTTTGTTAGAAATAGATCTATTTGTGCATTACAACAAGAAAAATTAATGGAGATGTAGAAATGATTGAATTGTAGAAAGCTGTACAATAAGTGAAAGATCATATGATACAAAGATAGAATTTGATGAACATAGGAGATTTTGCAAAGTGTAGTAATATAAGATATCTGCTTATAGAGAAAATGCTTTAATGTGTGTTATTGCTAGAACTGGAAAGTTTCATAGATACAGATTGCCAAGTTTGCTGAAACTGAAGAAATGGAGAAATTGAAGATGCAAAGAATGCAGGCAAGCTGCAAATCAGCTCAATCTAAGAATTTACTGAAAAATAAGATTTTGCTCGATGCAGAGAACTAACTCTTACTAAATAGATACTGTAATTCAGAAATTGTAAGTTCAGTTGAATCATAACTATGTCTAGATGTGTGGAGCGAAAGAAATAGAGACACTTGTTTAGATAGGCAGAGGAAATTAATAGAGATAGTGAAGTTGTTGGAAAGTAAGAAACTTGTATATGGAGAGGAGCAGCAGATCTTACAAGCAGAGAATCTCGATAAACTGGAAGATTTTACAAATATGGGGAATGAGAAATATCTGCAGATAGAGAAAATGCTAGAATATCATCAATTGCTAGGTTTTGATATTATGTTATCCGCATCGAACCAGGTTTGTTTAAATGGAAGGATATGGAGATATTGATTGTGCAGTTAACGCAGAGAATTTTGAATCTGCAAAATTTGATGAATTACAAGAAAGTGAATACTATTGCTTGACATAGAAGCCAGAGCTGTTGAAAATTATAGGAAAGGAGATATTGAAGGCATAATTAAACAAATAACATTGAAAAATGTGTAGTTTGTTAGAAATAGTTCTATTTGTGTAATACAACAAGAAAAATTATTGGAGATTTAGAAATGGTTGAATTGAAGAAAGCTGGACAATAAGTGAAAGATCATATGATACAAAGATAGAATTTGATGAACATAGGAGATTTTGCAAAGTGTAGTAATATAAGATATCTGCTTATAGAGAAAATGCTTCAATATGTGTTATTGCTAGAACTGGAAAGTTTCATAGATACAGATTGCCAAGTTTGATGAAACTGAAGAAATGGAGAAATTGAAGTTGCAAAGAATGCAGGCAAGCTGCAAATCAGCTCAATCTAAGAATTTACTGAAAAATAAGATTTTGCTCGATGCAGAGAACTAACTCTTACTAAATAGATACTGTAATTCAGAAATTGTAAGTTCAGTTGAATCATAACTATGTCTAGATGTGTGGAGCGAAAGAAATAGAGACACTTGTTTAGATAGGCAGAGGAAATTAATAGAGATAGTGAAGTTGTTGGAAAGTAAGTAACTTGTATATGGAGAGGAGCAGCAGATCTTACATTAGAGAATGTCGATAAACTGGAAGATTTTACAAATATGGGGAATGAGAAATATCTGCAGATAGAGAAAATGCTAGAATATCATCAATTGCTAGGTTTTGATATTATGTTATCCGCATCGAACCAGGTTTGTTTAAATTGAAGGATATGGAGATATTGATTGTGCAGTTAACGCAGAGAATTTTGAATCTGCAAAATTTGATGAATTACAAGAAAGTGAATACTTTTGCTTGACATAGAAGCCAGAGCTGTTGAGAATTATAGGAATGGAGATATTGAAGATGCCATAAAAAAATAACATTGAAAAATGTGTAGTTTGTTAGAAATAGTTCTATTTGTGTAATACAACAAGAAAAATTATTGGAGATTTAGAAATGATTGAATTGAAGAAAGCTGTACAATAAGTGAAAGATCATATGATACAAAGATAGAATTTGATGAACATAGGAGATTTTGCAAAGTGTAGTGATATAAGATATCTGCTTATAGAGAAAATGCTTCAATAGGTGTTATTGCTAGAACTGGAAAGTTTAATAGATACAGAGAGCCATGTTTGAAGAAACTGAAGAAATGGAGAAATTGAAGTTGCAGAGGATGCAAGCAACCTGCAAATGAGCTCAATCTGAGAAATTACTGAAAAATAAGATTTTGCTCGATGCAGAGAACTACTTTTACTGATAGATATTGTAATTCAGAAATTGTATTTTCAGTTGAATCATAACTATGACTAGATGTGTGGATCGATAGAAATAGAGACACATGTTAAGAAAGGCAGAGGAAATTAATAGAGCTAGTGAAGTTGTTGGAAAGTAAGAAACTTGTACATGGACAGAAGCAGCAGATCCTACAAGCAGAGAATTTCGATAAACTGGAAGATTTTACAAATATGGGGAATGAGAAAAATCTGCAGATAGAGAATTTTGAATCTGCGGAATTTCATGATTACAAGAAAGTGAAGACTTTGCTTGACACAGAAGCCAGAGCTGTTGAAAATTATAGGAATGGAGATATCGAAGGCATAATTCAACAAAGAACATTGAAACATGTGTAGTTTGTTAGAAATAGATCTATTTGTGCATTACAACAAGAAAAATTAATGGAGATGTAGAAATGATTGAATTGAAGAAAGCTGTACAATAAGTGAAAGATCATATGATACAAAGATAGAATTTGATGAACATAGGAGATTTTGCAAAGTGTAGTAATATAAGATATCTGCTTATAGAGAAAATGCTTCAATATGTGTTATTGCTAGAACTGGAAAGTTTCATAGATACAGATTGCCAAGTTTGATGAAACAGAAGAAATGGAGAAATTGAAGTTGCAAAGAATGCAGGCAAGCTGCAAATCAGCTCAATCTAAGAATTTACTGAAAAATAAGATTTTGCTCGATGCAGAGAACTAACTCTTACTAAATAGATACTGTAATTCAGAAATTGTAAGTTCAGTTGAATCATAACTATGTCTAGATGTGTGGAGCGAAAGAAATAGAGACACTTGTTTAGATAGGCAGAGGAAATTAATAGAGATAGTGAAGTTGTTGGAAAGTAAGTAACTTGTATATGGAGAGGAGCAGCAGATCTTACATTAGAGAATGTCGATAAACTGGAAGATTTTACAAATATGGGGAATGAGAAATATCTGCAGATAGAGAAAATGCTAGAATATCATCAATTGCTAGGTTTTGATATTATGTTATCCGCATCGAACCAGGTTTGTTTAAATGGAAGGATATGGAGATATTGATTGTGCAGTTAACGCAGAGAATTTTGAATCTGCAAAATTTGATGAATTACAAGAAAGTGAATACTTTTGCTTGACATAGAAGCCAGAGCTGTTGAGAATTATAGGAATGGAGATATTGAAGATGCCATAAAAAAATAACATTGAAAAATGTGTAGTTTGTTAGAAATAGTTCTATTTGTGTAATACAACAAGAAAAATTATTGGAGATTTAGAAATGGTTGAATTGAAGAAAGCTGTACAATAAGTGAAAGATCATATGATACAAAGATAGAATTTGATGAACATAGGAGATTTTGCAAAGTGTAGTAATATAAGATATCTGCTTATAACTTGTATATGGAGAGGAGCAGCAGATCTTACATTAGAGAATGTCGATAAACTGGAAGATTTTACAAATATGGGGAATGAGAAATATCTGCAGATAGAGAAAATGCTAGAATATCATCAATTGCTAGGTTTTGATATTATGTTATCCGCATCGAACCATGTTTCTTTTAATTGAGGGATATGGAGATTTTGATTGTGCAGCTAACGCAGAGAATTTTGAATCTGCGGAATTTCATGAATTACAAGAAAGTGAAGACTTTTGCTTGACACAGAAGCCAGAGCTGTTGAAAATTATAGGAATGGAGATATCGAAGGCATAATTCAACAAAGAACATTGAAACATGTGTAGTTTGTTAAAAATAGTTCTATTTGTGTATTACAACAAGAAAAATTATTGGAGATGTAGAAATGATTGAATTGTAGAAAGCTGTACAATAAGTGAAAGATCATATGATACAAAGATAGAATTTGATGAACATAGGAGATTTTGCAAAGTGTAGTAATATAAGATATCTGCTTATAGAGAAAATGCTTCAATATGTGTTATTGCTAGAACTGGAAAGTTTCATAGATACAGATTGCCAAGTTTGCTGAAACTGAAGAAATGGAGAAATTGAAGATGCAAAGAATGCAGGCAAGCTGCAAATCAGCTCAATCTAAGAATTTACTGAAAAATAAGATTTTGCTCGATGCAGAGAACTAACTCTTACTAAATAGATACTGTAATTCAGAAATTGTAAGTTCAGTTGAATCATAACTATGTCTAGATGTGTGGAGCGAAAGAAATAGAGACACTTGTTTAGATAGGCAGAGGAAATTAATAGAGATAGTGAAGTTGTTGGAAAGTAAGAAACTTGTATATGGAGAGAAGCAGCAGATCTTACAAGCAGAGAATGTCGATAAACTGGAAGATTTTACAAATATGGGGAATGAGAAATATCTGCAGATAGAGAAAATGCTAGAATATCATCAATTGCTAGGTTTTGAGATTATGTTATCCGCATCGAACCAGGTTTGATTAAATTGAAGGATATGGAGATATTGATTGTGCAGTTAACGCAGAGAATTTTGAATCTGCAAAATTTGATGAATTACAAGAAAGTGAATACTTTTGCTTGACATAGAAGCCAGAGCTGTTGAGAATTATAGGAATGGAGATATTGAAGATGCCATAAACAAATAACATTGAAAAATGTGTAGTTTGTTAGAAATAGTTCTATTTGTGTAATACAACAAGAAAAATTATTGGAGATTTAGAAATGGTTGAATTGAAGAAAGCTGTACAATAAGTGAAAGATCATATGATACAAAGATAGAATTTGATGAACATAGGAGATTTTGCAAAGTGTAGTAATATAAGATATCTGCTTATAACTTGTATATGGAGAGGAGCAGCAGATCTTACAAGCAGAGAATGTCGATAAACTGGAAGATTTTACAGATATGGGGAATGAGAAATATCTGCAGATAGAGAAAATGCTAGAATATCATCAATTGCTAGGTTTTGATATTTTGTTATCCGCATCGAACCATGTTTGTTTAAATTGAGGGATATGGAGATTTTGATTGTGCAGCTAACGCAGAGAATTTTGATTCTGCAGAATTTGATGAATTACAAGAAAGTGAAGACTTTTGCTTGACATAGAAGCCAGAGCTGTTGAAAATTATAGGAATGGAGATATTGAAGGCATAATTCAACAAAGAACATTGAAAAATGTGTAGTATGTTAGAAATAGTTCTATTTGTGTATTACAACAAGAAAAATTATTGGAGATGTACGAATGATTGAATTGAAGAAAGCTGTACAATAAGTGAAAGATCATATGATACAAAGATAGAATTTGATGAACATAGGAGATTTTGCAAAGTGTAGTAATATGAGATGTCTGCTTATAGAGAAAATGCTTCAATATGTGTTATTGCTAGAACTGGAAAGTTTCATAGATACAGAGAGCCAAGTTTGATGAAACTGAAGAAATGGAGAAATTGAAGTTGCAAAGAATGCAGGCAAGCTGCAAATCAGCTCAATCTAAGAATTTACCGAAAAATAAGATTTTGCTCGATGCAGAGAATTAACTCTTACTAAATAGATACTGTTAGAAATTGTAAGTTCAGTTCAATCATAACTATGTCTAGATGTGTGGAGCGAAAGAAATAAAGACACTTGTTTAGATAGGCAGAGGAAATTAATAGAGGTAGTGAAGTTGTTGGAAAGTAAGAAACTTGTATATGGAGAGGAGCAGCAGATCTTACATTAGAGAATGTCGATAAAACGGAAGATTTTACAAATATGGGGAATGAGAAATATCTGCAGATAGAGAAAATGCTAGAATATCATCAATTGCTACGTTTTGATATTATGTTATCCGCATCGAACCAGGTTTGTTTAAATTGAAGGATATGGAGATATTGATTGTGCAGTTAACGCAGAGAATTTTGAATCTGCAAAATTTGATGAATTACAAGAAAGTGAATACTTTTGCTTGACATAGAAGCCAGAGCTGTTGAAAATTATAGGAATGGAGATATTGAAGGCATAATTAAACAAATAACACTGAAAAATGTGTAGTTTGTTAGAAATAGTTCTATTTGTGTAATACAACAAGAAAAATTATTGGAGATTTAGAAATGATTGAATTGAAGAAAGCTGTACAATAAGTGAAAGATCATATGATACAAAGATAGAATTTGATGAACATAGGAGATTTTGCAAAGTGTAGTGATATAAGATATCTGCTTATAGAGAAAATGCTTCAATAGGTGTTATTGCTAGAACTGGAAAGTTTAATAGATACAGAGAGCCATGTTTGAAGAAACTGAAGAAATGGAGAAATTGAAGTTGCAGAGGATGCAAGCAACCTGCAAATGAGCTCAATCTGAGAAATTACTGAAAAATAAGATTTTGCTCGATGCAGAGAACTACTTTTACTGATAGATATTGTAATTCAGAAATTGTATTTTCAGTTGAATCATAACTATGACTAGATGTGTGGATCGATAGAAATAGAGACACATGTTAAGAAAGGCAGAGGAAATTAATAGAGCTAGTGAAGTTGTTGGAAAGTAAGAAACTTGTACATGGACAGAAGCAGCAGATCCTACAAGCAGAGAATTTCGATAAACTGGAAGATTTTACAAATATGGGGAATGAGAAAAATCTGCAGATAGAGAATTTTGAATCTGCGGAATTTGATGAATTACAAGAAAGTGAAGACTTTGCTTGACACAGAAGCCAGAGCTGTTGAAAATTATAGGAATGGAGATATCGAAGTCATAATTCAACAAAGAACATTGAAACATGTGTAGTTTGTTAGAAATAGATCTATTTGTGCATTACAACAAGAAAAATTAATGGAGATGTAGAAATGATTGAATTGTAGAAAGCTGTACAATAAGTGAAAGATCATATGATACAAAGATAGAATTTGATGAACATAGGAGATTTTGCAAAGTGTAGTAATATAAGATATCTGCTTATAGAGAAAATGCTTTAATATGTGTTATTGCTAGAACTGGAAAGTTTCATAGATACAGATTGCCAAGTTTGCTGAAACTGAAGAAATGGAGAAATTGAAGATGCAAAGAATGCAGGCAAGCTGCAAATCAGCTCAATCTAAGAATTTACTGAAAAATAAGATTTTGCTCGATGCAGAGAACTAACTCTTACTAAATAGATACTGTAATTCAGAAATTGTAAGTTCAGTTGAATCATAACTATGTCTAGATGTGTGGAGCGAAAGAAATAGAGACACTTGTTTAGATAGGCAGAGGAAATTAATAGAGATAGTGAAGTTGTTGGAAAGTAAGAAACTTGTATATGGAGAGGAGCAGCAGATCTTACAAGCAGAGAATCTCGATAAACTGGAAGATTTTACAAATATGGGGAATGAGAAATATCTGCAGATAGAGAAAATGCTAGAATATCATCAATTGCTAGGTTTTGATATTATGTTATCCGCATCGAACCAGGTTTGTTTAAATGGAAGGATATGGAGATATTGATTGTGCAGTTAACGCAGAGAATTTTGAATCTGCAAAATTTGATGAATTACAAGAAAGTGAATACTATTGCTTGACATAGAAGCCAGAGCTGTTGAAAATTATAGGAAAGGAGATATTGAAGGCATAATTAAACAAATAACATTGAAAAATGTGTAGTTTGTTAGAAATAGTTCTATTTGTGTAATACAACAAGAAAAATTATTGGAGATTTAGAAATGGTTGAATTGAAGAAAGCTGGACAATAAGTGAAAGATCATATGATACAAAGATAGAATTTGATGAACATAGGAGATTTTGCAAAGTGTAGTAATATAAGATATCTGCTTATAGAGAAAATGCTTCAATATGTGTTATTGCTAGAACTGGAAAGTTTCATAGATACAGATTGCCAAGTTTGATGAAACTGAAGAAATGGAGAAATTGAAGTTGCAAAGAATGCAGGCAAGCTGCAAATCAGCTCAATCTAAGAATTTACTGAAAAATAAGATTTTGCTCGATGCAGAGAACTAACTCTTACTAAATAGATACTGTAATTCAGAAATTGTAAGTTCAGTTGAATCATAACTATGTCTAGATGTGTGGAGCGAAAGAAATAGAGACACTTGTTTAGATAGGCAGAGGAAATTAATAGAGATAGTGAAGTTGTTGGAAAGTAAGTAACTTGTATATGGAGAGGAGCAGCAGATCTTACATTAGAGAATGTCGATAAACTGGAAGATTTTACAAATATGGGGAATGAGAAATATCTGCAGATAGAGAAAATGCTAGAATATCATCAATTGCTAGGTTTTGATATTATGTTATCCGCATCGAACCAGGTTTGTTTAAATTGAAGGATATGGAGATATTGATTGTGCAGTTAACGCAGAGAATTTTGAATCTGCAAAATTTGATGAATTACAAGAAAGTGAATACTTTTGCTTGACATAGAAGCCAGAGCTGTTGAGAATTATAGGAATGGAGATATTGAAGATGCCATAAAAAAATAACATTGAAAAATGTGTAGTTTGTTAGAAATAGTTCTATTTGTGTAATACAACAAGAAAAATTATTGGAGATTTAGAAATGATTGAATTGAAGAAAGCTGTACAATAAGTGAAAGATCATATGATACAAAGATAGAATTTGATGAACATAGGAGATTTTGCAAAGTGTAGTGATATAAGATATCTGCTTATAGAGAAAATGCTTCAATAGGTGTTATTGCTAGAACTGGAAAGTTTAATAGATACAGAGAGCCATGTTTGAAGAAACTGAAGAAATGGAGAAATTGAAGTTGCAGAGGATGCAAGCAACCTGCAAATGAGCTCAATCTGAGAAATTACTGAAAAATAAGATTTTGCTCGATGCAGAGAACTACTTTTACTGATAGATATTGTAATTCAGAAATTGTATTTTCAGTTGAATCATAACTATGACTAGATGTGTGGATCGATAGAAATAGAGACACATGTTAAGAAAGGCAGAGGAAATTAATAGAGCTAGTGAAGTTGTTGGAAAGTAAGAAACTTGTACATGGACAGAAGCAGCAGATCCTACAAGCAGAGAATTTCGATAAACTGGAAGATTTTACAAATATGGGGAATGAGAAAAATCTGCAGATAGAGAATTTTGAATCTGCGGAATTTGATGAATTACAAGAAAGTGAAGACTTTGCTTGACACAGAAGCCAGAGCTGTTGAAAATTATAGGAATGGAGATATCGAAGTCATAATTCAACAAAGAACATTGAAACATGTGTAGTTTGTTAGAAATAGATCTATTTGTGCATTACAACAAGAAAAATTAATGGAGATGTAGAAATGATTGAATTGTAGAAAGCTGTACAATAAGTGAAAGATCATATGATACAAAGATAGAATTTGATGAACATAGGAGATTTTGCAAAGTGTAGTAATATAAGATATCTGCTTATAGAGAAAATGCTTTAATATGTGTTATTGCTAGAACTGGAAAGTTTCATAGATACAGATTGCCAAGTTTGCTGAAACTGAAGAAATGGAGAAATTGAAGATGCAAAGAATGCAGGCAAGCTGCAAAGCAGCTCAATCTAAGAATTTACTGAAAAATAAGATTTTGCTCGATGCAGAGAACTAACTCTTACTAAATAGATACTGTAATTCAGAAATTGTAAGTTCAGTTGAATCATAACTATGTCTAGATGTGTGGAGCGAAAGAAATAGAGACACTTGTTTAGATAGGCAGAGGAAATTAATAGAGATAGTGAAGTTGTTGGAAAGTAAGAAACTTGTATATGGAGAGGAGCAGCAGATCTTACAAGCAGAGAATCTCGATAAACTGGAAGATTTTACAAATATGGGGAATGAGAAATATCTGCAGATAGAGAAAATGCTAGAATATCATCAATTGCTAGGTTTTGATATTATGTTATCCGCATCGAACCAGGTTTGTTTAAATGGAAGGATATGGAGATATTGATTGTGCAGTTAACGCAGAGAATTTTGAATCTGCAAAATTTGATGAATTACAAGAAAGTGAATACTATTGCTTGACATAGAAGCCAGAGCTGTTGAAAATTATAGGAAAGGAGATATTGAAGGCATAATTAAACAAATAACATTGAAAAATGTGTAGTTTGTTAGAAATAGTTCTATTTGTGTAATACAACAAGAAAAATTATTGGAGATTTAGAAATGGTTGAATTGAAGAAAGCTGGACAATAAGTGAAAGATCATATGATACAAAGATAGAATTTGATGAACATAGGAGATTTTGCAAAGTGTAGTAATATAAGATATCTGCTTATAGAGAAAATGCTTCAATATGTGTTATTGCTAGAACTGGAAAGTTTCATAGATACAGATTGCCAAGTTTGATGAAACTGAAGAAATGGAGAAATTGAAGTTGCAAAGAATGCAGGCAAGCTGCAAATCAGCTCAATCTAAGAATTTACTGAAAAATAAGATTTTGCTCGATGCAGAGAACTAACTCTTACTAAATAGATACTGTAATTCAGAAATTGTAAGTTCAGTTGAATCATAACTATGTCTAGATGTGTGGAGCGAAAGAAATAGAGACACTTGTTTAGATAGGCAGAGGAAATTAATAGAGATAGTGAAGTTGTTGGAAAGTAAGTAACTTGTATATGGAGAGGAGCAGCAGATCTTACATTAGAGAATGTCGATAAACTGGAAGATTTTACAAATATGGGGAATGAGAAATATCTGCAGATAGAGAAAATGCTAGAATATCATCAATTGCTAGGTTTTGATATTATGTTATCCGCATCGAACCAGGTTTGTTTAAATTGAAGGATATGGAGATATTGATTGTGCAGTTAACGCAGAGAATTTTGAATCTGCAAAATTTGATGAATTACAAGAAAGTGAATACTTTTGCTTGACATAGAAGCCAGAGCTGTTGAGAATTATAGGAATGGAGATATTGAAGATGCCATAAAAAAATAACATTGAAAAATGTGTAGTTTGTTAGAAATAGTTCTATTTGTGTAATACAACAAGAAAAATTATTGGAGATTTAGAAATGATTGAATTGAAGAAAGCTGTACAATAAGTGAAAGATCATATGATACAAAGATAGAATTTGATGAACATAGGAGATTTTGCAAAGTGTAGTGATATAAGATATCTGCTTATAGAGAAAATGCTTCAATAGGTGTTATTGCTAGAACTGGAAAGTTTAATAGATACAGAGAGCCATGTTTGAAGAAACTGAAGAAATGGAGAAATTGAAGTTGCAGAGGATGCAAGCAACCTGCAAATGAGCTCAATCTGAGAAATTACTGAAAAATAAGATTTTGCTCGATGCAGAGAACTACTTTTACTGATAGATATTGTAATTCAGAAATTGTATTTTCAGTTGAATCATAACTATGACTAGATGTGTGGATCGATAGAAATAGAGACACATGTTAAGAAAGGCAGAGGAAATTAATAGAGCTAGTGAAGTTGTTGGAAAGTAAGAAACTTGTACATGGACAGAAGCAGCAGATCCTACAAGCAGAGAATTTCGATAAACTGGAAGATTTTACAAATATGGGGAATGAGAAAAATCTGCAGATAGAGAATTTTGAATCTGCGGAATTTGATGAATTACAAGAAAGTGAAGACTTTGCTTGACACAGAAGCCAGAGCTGTTGAAAATTATAGGAATGGAGATATCGAAGTCATAATTCAACAAAGAACATTGAAACATGTGTAGTTTGTTAGAAATAGATCTATTTGTGCATTACAACAAGAAAAATTAATGGAGATGTAGAAATGATTGAATTGTAGAAAGCTGTACAATAAGTGAAAGATCATATGATACAAAGATAGAATTTGATGAACATAGGAGATTTTGCAAAGTGTAGTAATATAAGATATCTGCTTATAGAGAAAATGCTTTAATATGTGTTATTGCTAGAACTGGAAAGTTTCATAGATACAGATTGCCAAGTTTGCTGAAACTGAAGAAATGGAGAAATTGAAGATGCAAAGAATGCAGGCAAGCTGCAAATCAGCTCAATCTAAGAATTTACTGAAAAATAAGATTTTGCTCGATGCAGAGAACTAACTCTTACTAAATAGATACTGTAATTCAGAAATTGTAAGTTCAGTTGAATCATAACTATGTCTAGATGTGTGGAGCGAAAGAAATAGAGACACTTGTTTAGATAGGCAGAGGAAATTAATAGAGATAGTGAAGTTGTTGGAAAGTAAGAAACTTGTATATGGAGAGGAGCAGCAGATCTTACAAGCAGAGAATCTCGATAAACTGGAAGATTTTACAAATATGGGGAATGAGAAATATCTGCAGATAGAGAAAATGCTAGAATATCATCAATTGCTAGGTTTTGATATTATGTTATCCGCATCGAACCAGGTTTGTTTAAATGGAAGGATATGGAGATATTGATTGTGCAGTTAACGCAGAGAATTTTGAATCTGCAAAATTTGATGAATTACAAGAAAGTGAATACTATTGCTTGACATAGAAGCCAGAGCTGTTGAAAATTATAGGAAAGGAGATATTGAAGGCATAATTAAACAAATAACATTGAAAAATGTGTAGTTTGTTAGAAATAGTTCTATTTGTGTAATACAACAAGAAAAATTATTGGAGATTTAGAAATGGTTGAATTGAAGAAAGCTGGACAATAAGTGAAAGATCATATGATACAAAGATAGAATTTGATGAACATAGGAGATTTTGCAAAGTGTAGTAATATAAGATATCTGCTTATAGAGAAAATGCTTCAATATGTGTTATTGCTAGAACTGGAAAGTTTCATAGATACAGATTGCCAAGTTTGATGAAACTGAAGAAATGGAGAAATTGAAGTTGCAAAGAATGCAGGCAAGCTGCAAATCAGCTCAATCTAAGAATTTACTGAAAAATAAGATTTTGCTCGATGCAGAGAACTAACTCTTACTAAATAGATACTGTAATTCAGAAATTGTAAGTTCAGTTGAATCATAACTATGTCTAGATGTGTGGAGCGAAAGAAATAGAGACACTTGTTTAGATAGGCAGAGGAAATTAATAGAGATAGTGAAGTTGTTGGAAAGTAAGTAACTTGTATATGGAGAGGAGCAGCAGATCTTACATTAGAGAATGTCGATAAACTGGAAGATTTTACAAATATGGGGAATGAGAAATATCTGCAGATAGAGAAAATGCTAGAATATCATCAATTGCTAGGTTTTGATATTATGTTATCCGCATCGAACCAGGTTTGTTTAAATTGAAGGATATGGAGATATTGATTGTGCAGTTAACGCAGAGAATTTTGAATCTGCAAAATTTGATGAATTACAAGAAAGTGAATACTTTTGCTTGACATAGAAGCCAGAGCTGTTGAGAATTATAGGAATGGAGATATTGAAGATGCCATAAAAAAATAACATTGAAAAATGTGTAGTTTGTTAGAAATAGTTCTATTTGTGTAATACAACAAGAAAAATTATTGGAGATTTAGAAATGGTTGAATTGAAGAAAGCTGTACAATAAGTGAAAGATCATATGATACAAAGATAGAATTTGATGAACATAGGAGATTTTGCAAAGTGTAGTAATATAAGATATCTGCTTATAACTTGTATATGGAGAGGAGCAGCAGATCTTACATTAGAGAATGTCGATAAACTGGAAGATTTTACAAATATGGGGAATGAGAAATATCTGCAGATAGAGAAAATGCTAGAATATCATCAATTGCTAGGTTTTGATATTATGTTATCCGCATCGAACCATGTTTCTTTTAATTGAGGGATATGGAGATTTTGATTGTGCAGCTAACGCAGAGAATTTTGAATCTGCGGAATTTCATGAATTACAAGAAAGTGAAGACTTTTGCTTGACACAGAAGCCAGAGCTGTTGAAAATTATAGGAATGGAGATATCGAAGGCATAATTCAACAAAGAACATTGAAACATGTGTAGTTTGTTAAAAATAGTTCTATTTGTGTATTACAACAAGAAAAATTATTGGAGATGTAGAAATGATTGAATTGTAGAAAGCTGTACAATAAGTGAAAGATCATATGATACAAAGATAGAATTTGATGAACATAGGAGATTTTGCAAAGTGTAGTAATATAAGATATCTGCTTATAGAGAAAATGCTTCAATATGTGTTATTGCTAGAACTGGAAAGTTTCATAGATACAGATTGCCAAGTTTGCTGAAACTGAAGAAATGGAGAAATTGAAGATGCAAAGAATGCAGGCAAGCTGCAAATCAGCTCAATCTAAGAATTTACTGAAAAATAAGATTTTGCTCGATGCAGAGAACTAACTCTTACTAAATAGATACTGTAATTCAGAACTTGTAAGTTCAGTTGAATCATAACTATGTCTAGATGTGTGGAGCGAAAGAAATAGAGACACTTGTTTAGATAGGCAGAGGAAATTAATAGAGATAGTGAAGTTGTTGGAAAGTAAGAAACTTGTATATGGAGAGAAGCAGCAGATCTTACAAGCAGAGAATGTCGATAAACTGGAAGATTTTACAAATATGGGGAATGAGAAATATCTGCAGATAGAGAAAATGCTAGAATATCATCAATTGCTAGGTTTTGAGATTATGTTATCCGCATCGAACCAGGTTTGATTAAATTGAAGGATATGGAGATATTGATTGTGCAGTTAACGCAGAGAATTTTGAATCTGCAAAATTTGATGAATTACAAGAAAGTGAATACTTTTGCTTGACATAGAAGCCAGAGCTGTTGAAAATTATAGGAATGGAGATATTGAAGATGCCATAAACAAATAACATTGAAAAATGTGTAGTTTGTTAGAAATAGTTCTATTTGTGTAATACAACAAGAAAAATTATTGGAGATTTAGAAATGATTGAATTGAAGAAAGCTGTACAATAAGTGAAAGATCATATGATACAAAGATAGAATTTGATGAACATAGGAGATTTTGCAAAGTGTAGTGATATAAGATATCTGCTTATAGAGAAAATGCTTCAATAGGTGTTATTGCTAGAACTGGAAAGTTTAATAGATACAGAGAGCCATGTTTGAAGAAACTGAAGAAATGGAGAAATTGAAGTTGCAGAGGATGCAAGCAACCTGCAAATGAGCTCAATCTGAGAAATTACTGAAAAATAAGATTTTGCTCGATGCAGAGAACTACTTTTACTGATAGATATTGTAATTCAGAAATTGTATTTTCAGTTGAATCATAACTATGACTAGATGTGTGGATCGATAGAAATAGAGACACATGTTAAGAAAGGCAGAGGAAATTAATAGAGCTAGTGAAGTTGTTGGAAAGTAAGAAACTTGTACATGGACAGAAGCAGCAGATCCTACAAGCAGAGAATTTCGATAAACTGGAAGATTTTACAAATATGGGGAATGAGAAAAATCTGCAGATAGAGAATTTTGAATCTGCGGAATTTGATGAATTACAAGAAAGTGAAGACTTTGCTTGACACAGAAGCCAGAGCTGTTGAAAATTATAGGAATGGAGATATCGAAGTCATAATTCAACAAAGAACATTGAAACATGTGTAGTTTGTTAGAAATAGATCTATTTGTGCATTACAACAAGAAAAATTAATGGAGATGTAGAAATGATTGAATTGTAGAAAGCTGTACAATAAGTGAAAGATCATATGATACAAAGATAGAATTTGATGAACATAGGAGATTTTGCAAAGTGTAGTAATATAAGATATCTGCTTATAGAGAAAATGCTTTAATATGTGTTATTGCTAGAACTGGAAAGTTTCATAGATACAGATTGCCAAGTTTGCTGAAACTGAAGAAATGGAGAAATTGAAGATGCAAAGAATGCAGGCAAGCTGCAAAGCAGCTCAATCTAAGAATTTACTGAAAAATAAGATTTTGCTCGATGCAGAGAACTAACTCTTACTAAATAGATACTGTAATTCAGAAATTGTAAGTTCAGTTGAATCATAACTATGTCTAGATGTGTGGAGCGAAAGAAATAGAGACACTTGTTTAGATAGGCAGAGGAAATTAATAGAGATAGTGAAGTTGTTGGAAAGTAAGAAACTTGTATATGGAGAGGAGCAGCAGATCTTACAAGCAGAGAATCTCGATAAACTGGAAGATTTTACAAATATGGGGAATGAGAAATATCTGCAGATAGAGAAAATGCTAGAATATCATCAATTGCTAGGTTTTGATATTATGTTATCCGCATCGAACCAGGTTTGTTTAAATGGAAGGATATGGAGATATTGATTGTGCAGTTAACGCAGAGAATTTTGAATCTGCAAAATTTGATGAATTACAAGAAAGTGAATACTATTGCTTGACATAGAAGCCAGAGCTGTTGAAAATTATAGGAAAGGAGATATTGAAGGCATAATTAAACAAATAACATTGAAAAATGTGTAGTTTGTTAGAAATAGTTCTATTTGTGTAATACAACAAGAAAAATTATTGGAGATTTAGAAATGGTTGAATTGAAGAAAGCTGGACAATAAGTGAAAGATCATATGATACAAAGATAGAATTTGATGAACATAGGAGATTTTGCAAAGTGTAGTAATATAAGATATCTGCTTATAGAGAAAATGCTTCAATATGTGTTATTGCTAGAACTGGAAAGTTTCATAGATACAGATTGCCAAGTTTGATGAAACTGAAGAAATGGAGAAATTGAAGTTGCAAAGAATGCAGGCAAGCTGCAAATCAGCTCAATCTAAGAATTTACTGAAAAATAAGATTTTGCTCGATGCAGAGAACTAACTCTTACTAAATAGATACTGTAATTCAGAAATTGTAAGTTCAGTTGAATCATAACTATGTCTAGATGTGTGGAGCGAAAGAAATAGAGACACTTGTTTAGATAGGCAGAGGAAATTAATAGAGATAGTGAAGTTGTTGGAAAGTAAGTAACTTGTATATGGAGAGGAGCAGCAGATCTTACATTAGAGAATGTCGATAAACTGGAAGATTTTACAAATATGGGGAATGAGAAATATCTGCAGATAGAGAAAATGCTAGAATATCATCAATTGCTAGGTTTTGATATTATGTTATCCGCATCGAACCAGGTTTGTTTAAATTGAAGGATATGGAGATATTGATTGTGCAGTTAACGCAGAGAATTTTGAATCTGCAAAATTTGATGAATTACAAGAAAGTGAATACTTTTGCTTGACATAGAAGCCAGAGCTGTTGAGAATTATAGGAATGGAGATATTGAAGATGCCATAAAAAAATAACATTGAAAAATGTGTAGTTTGTTAGAAATAGTTCTATTTGTGTAATACAACAAGAAAAATTATTGGAGATTTAGAAATGATTGAATTGAAGAAAGCTGTACAATAAGTGAAAGATCATATGATACAAAGATAGAATTTGATGAACATAGGAGATTTTGCAAAGTGTAGTGATATAAGATATCTGCTTATAGAGAAAATGCTTCAATAGGTGTTATTGCTAGAACTGGAAAGTTTAATAGATACAGAGAGCCATGTTTGAAGAAACTGAAGAAATGGAGAAATTGAAGTTGCAGAGGATGCAAGCAACCTGCAAATGAGCTCAATCTGAGAAATTACTGAAAAATAAGATTTTGCTCGATGCAGAGAACTACTTTTACTGATAGATATTGTAATTCAGAAATTGTATTTTCAGTTGAATCATAACTATGACTAGATGTGTGGATCGATAGAAATAGAGACACATGTTAAGAAAGGCAGAGGAAATTAATAGAGCTAGTGAAGTTGTTGGAAAGTAAGAAACTTGTACATGGACAGAAGCAGCAGATCCTACAAGCAGAGAATTTCGATAAACTGGAAGATTTTACAAATATGGGGAATGAGAAAAATCTGCAGATAGAGAATTTTGAATCTGCGGAATTTGATGAATTACAAGAAAGTGAAGACTTTGCTTGACACAGAAGCCAGAGCTGTTGAAAATTATAGGAATGGAGATATCGAAGTCATAATTCAACAAAGAACATTGAAACATGTGTAGTTTGTTAGAAATAGATCTATTTGTGCATTACAACAAGAAAAATTAATGGAGATGTAGAAATGATTGAATTGTAGAAAGCTGTACAATAAGTGAAAGATCATATGATACAAAGATAGAATTTGATGAACATAGGAGATTTTGCAAAGTGTAGTAATATAAGATATCTGCTTATAGAGAAAATGCTTTAATATGTGTTATTGCTAGAACTGGAAAGTTTCATAGATACAGATTGCCAAGTTTGCTGAAACTGAAGAAATGGAGAAATTGAAGATGCAAAGAATGCAGGCAAGCTGCAAATCAGCTCAATCTAAGAATTTACTGAAAAATAAGATTTTGCTCGATGCAGAGAACTAACTCTTACTAAATAGATACTGTAATTCAGAAATTGTAAGTTCAGTTGAATCATAACTATGTCTAGATGTGTGGAGCGAAAGAAATAGAGACACTTGTTTAGATAGGCAGAGGAAATTAATAGAGATAGTGAAGTTGTTGGAAAGTAAGAAACTTGTATATGGAGAGGAGCAGCAGATCTTACAAGCAGAGAATCTCGATAAACTGGAAGATTTTACAAATATGGGGAATGAGAAATATCTGCAGATAGAGAAAATGCTAGAATATCATCAATTGCTAGGTTTTGATATTATGTTATCCGCATCGAACCAGGTTTGTTTAAATGGAAGGATATGGAGATATTGATTGTGCAGTTAACGCAGAGAATTTTGAATCTGCAAAATTTGATGAATTACAAGAAAGTGAATACTATTGCTTGACATAGAAGCCAGAGCTGTTGAAAATTATAGGAAAGGAGATATTGAAGGCATAATTAAACAAATAACATTGAAAAATGTGTAGTTTGTTAGAAATAGTTCTATTTGTGTAATACAACAAGAAAAATTATTGGAGATTTAGAAATGGTTGAATTGAAGAAAGCTGGACAATAAGTGAAAGATCATATGATACAAAGATAGAATTTGATGAACATAGGAGATTTTACAAAGTGTAGTAATATAAGATATCTGCTTATAGAGAAAATGCTTCAATATGTGTTATTGCTAGAACTGGAAAGTTTCATAGATACAGATTGCCAAGTTTGATGAAACTGAAGAAATGGAGAAATTGAAGTTGCAAAGAATGCAGGCAAGCTGCAAATCAGCTCAATCTAAGAATTTACTGAAAAATAAGATTTTGCTCGATGCAGAGAACTAACTCTTACTAAATAGATACTGTAATTCAGAAATTGTAAGTTCAGTTGAATCATAACTATGTCTAGATGTGTGGAGCGAAAGAAATAGAGACACTTGTTTAGATAGGCAGAGGAAATTAATAGAGATAGTGAAGTTGTTGGAAAGTAAGTAACTTGTATATGGAGAGGAGCAGCAGATCTTACATTAGAGAATGTCGATAAACTGGAAGATTTTACAAATATGGGGAATGAGAAATATCTGCAGATAGAGAAAATGCTAGAATATCATCAATTGCTAGGTTTTGATATTATGTTATCCGCATCGAACCAGGTTTGTTTAAATTGAAGGATATGGAGATATTGATTGTGCAGTTAACGCAGAGAATTTTGAATCTGCAAAATTTGATGAATTACAAGAAAGTGAATACTTTTGCTTGACATAGAAGCCAGAGCTGTTGAGAATTATAGGAATGGAGATATTGAAGATGCCATAAAAAAATAACATTGAAAAATGTGTAGTTTGTTAGAAATAGTTCTATTTGTGTAATACAACAAGAAAAATTATTGGAGATTTAGAAATGATTGAATTGAAGAAAGCTGTACAATAAGTGAAAGATCATATGATACAAAGATAGAATTTGATGAACATAGGAGATTTTGCAAAGTGTAGTGATATAAGATATCTGCTTATAGAGAAAATGCTTCAATAGGTGTTATTGCTAGAACTGGAAAGTTTAATAGATACAGAGAGCCATGTTTGAAGAAACTGAAGAAATGGAGAAATTGAAGTTGCAGAGGATGCAAGCAACCTGCAAATGAGCTCAATCTGAGAAATTACTGAAAAATAAGATTTTGCTCGATGCAGAGAACTACTTTTACTGATAGATATTGTAATTCAGAAATTGTATTTTCAGTTGAATCATAACTATGACTAGATGTGTGGATCGATAGAAATAGAGACACATGTTAAGAAAGGCAGAGGAAATTAATAGAGCTAGTGAAGTTGTTGGAAAGTAAGAAACTTGTACATGGACAGAAGCAGCAGATCCTACAAGCAGAGAATTTCGATAAACTGGAAGATTTTACAAATATGGGGAATGAGAAAAATCTGCAGATAGAGAATTTTGAATCTGCGGAATTTGATGAATTACAAGAAAGTGAAGACTTTGCTTGACACAGAAGCCAGAGCTGTTGAAAATTATAGGAATGGAGATATCGAAGTCATAATTCAACAAAGAACATTGAAACATGTGTAGTTTGTTAGAAATAGATCTATTTGTGCATTACAACAAGAAAAATTAATGGAGATGTAGAAATGATTGAATTGTAGAAAGCTGTACAATAAGTGAAAGATCATATGATACAAAGATAGAATTTGATGAACATAGGAGATTTTGCAAAGTGTAGTAATATAAGATATCTGCTTATAGAGAAAATGCTTTAATATGTGTTATTGCTAGAACTGGAAAGTTTCATAGATACAGATTGCCAAGTTTGCTGAAACTGAAGAAATGGAGAAATTGAAGATGCAAAGAATGCAGGCAAGCTGCAAATCAGCTCAATCTAAGAATTTACTGAAAAATAAGATTTTGCTCGATGCAGAGAACTAACTCTTACTAAATAGATACTGTAATTCAGAAATTGTAAGTTCAGTTGAATCATAACTATGTCTAGATGTGTGGAGCGAAAGAAATAGAGACACTTGTTTAGATAGGCAGAGGAAATTAATAGAGATAGTGAAGTTGTTGGAAAGTAAGAAACTTGTATATGGAGAGGAGCAGCAGATCTTACAAGCAGAGAATCTCGATAAACTGGAAGATTTTACAAATATGGGGAATGAGAAATATCTGCAGATAGAGAAAATGCTAGAATATCATCAATTGCTAGGTTTTGATATTATGTTATCCGCATCGAACCAGGTTTGTTTAAATGGAAGGATATGGAGATATTGATTGTGCAGTTAACGCAGAGAATTTTGAATCTGCAAAATTTGATGAATTACAAGAAAGTGAATACTATTGCTTGACATAGAAGCCAGAGCTGTTGAAAATTATAGGAAAGGAGATATTGAAGGCATAATTAAACAAATAACATTGAAAAATGTGTAGTTTGTTAGAAATAGTTCTATTTGTGTAATACAACAAGAAAAATTATTGGAGATTTAGAAATGGTTGAATTGAAGAAAGCTGGACAATAAGTGAAAGATCATATGATACAAAGATAGAATTTGATGAACATAGGAGATTTTGCAAAGTGTAGTAATATAAGATATCTGCTTATAGAGAAAATGCTTCAATATGTGTTATTGCTAGAACTGGAAAGTTTCATAGATACAGATTGCCAAGTTTGATGAAACTGAAGAAATGGAGAAATTGAAGTTGCAAAGAATGCAGGCAAGCTGCAAATCAGCTCAATCTAAGAATTTACTGAAAAATAAGATTTTGCTCGATGCAGAGAACTAACTCTTACTAAATAGATACTGTAATTCAGAAATTGTAAGTTCAGTTGAATCATAACTATGTCTAGATGTGTGGAGCGAAAGAAATAGAGACACTTGTTTAGATAGGCAGAGGAAATTAATAGAGATAGTGAAGTTGTTGGAAAGTAAGTAACTTGTATATGGAGAGGAGCAGCAGATCTTACATTAGAGAATGTCGATAAACTGGAAGATTTTACAAATATGGGGAATGAGAAATATCTGCAGATAGAGAAAATGCTAGAATATCATCAATTGCTAGGTTTTGATATTATGTTATCCGCATCGAACCAGGTTTGTTTAAATTGAAGGATATGGAGATATTGATTGTGCAGTTAACGCAGAGAATTTTGAATCTGCAAAATTTGATGAATTACAAGAAAGTGAATACTTTTGCTTGACATAGAAGCCAGAGCTGTTGAGAATTATAGGAATGGAGATATTGAAGATGCCATAAAAAAATAACATTGAAAAATGTGTAGTTTGTTAGAAATAGTTCTATTTGTGTAATACAACAAGAAAAATTATTGGAGATTTAGAAATGATTGAATTGAAGAAAGCTGTACAATAAGTGAAAGATCATATGATACAAAGATAGAATTTGATGAACATAGGAGATTTTGCAAAGTGTAGTGATATAAGATATCTGCTTATAGAGAAAATGCTTCAATAGGTGTTATTGCTAGAACTGGAAAGTTTAATAGATACAGAGAGCCATGTTTGAAGAAACTGAAGAAATGGAGAAATTGAAGTTGCAGAGGATGCAAGCAACCTGCAAATGAGCTCAATCTGAGAAATTACTGAAAAATAAGATTTTGCTCGATGCAGAGAACTACTTTTACTGATAGATATTGTAATTCAGAAATTGTATTTTCAGTTGAATCATAACTATGACTAGATGTGTGGATCGATAGAAATAGAGACACATGTTAAGAAAGGCAGAGGAAATTAATAGAGCTAGTGAAGTTGTTGGAAAGTAAGAAACTTGTACATGGACAGAAGCAGCAGATCCTACAAGCAGAGAATTTCGATAAACTGGAAGATTTTACAAATATGGGGAATGAGAAAAATCTGCAGATAGAGAATTTTGAATCTGCGGAATTTGATGAATTACAAGAAAGTGAAGACTTTGCTTGACACAGAAGCCAGAGCTGTTGAAAATTATAGGAATGGAGATATCGAAGTCATAATTCAACAAAGAACATTGAAACATGTGTAGTTTGTTAGAAATAGATCTATTTGTGCATTACAACAAGAAAAATTAATGGAGATGTAGAAATGATTGAATTGTAGAAAGCTGTACAATAAGTGAAAGATCATATGATACAAAGATAGAATTTGATGAACATAGGAGATTTTGCAAAGTGTAGTAATATAAGATATCTGCTTATAGAGAAAATGCTTTAATATGTGTTATTGCTAGAACTGGAAAGTTTCATAGATACAGATTGCCAAGTTTGCTGAAACTGAAGAAATGGAGAAATTGAAGATGCAAAGAATGCAGGCAAGCTGCAAATCAGCTCAATCTAAGAATTTACTGAAAAATAAGATTTTGCTCGATGCAGAGAACTAACTCTTACTAAATAGATACTGTAATTCAGAAATTGTAAGTTCAGTTGAATCATAACTATGTCTAGATGTGTGGAGCGAAAGAAATAGAGACACTTGTTTAGATAGGCAGAGGAAATTAATAGAGATAGTGAAGTTGTTGGAAAGTAAGAAACTTGTATATGGAGAGGAGCAGCAGATCTTACAAGCAGAGAATCTCGATAAACTGGAAGATTTTACAAATATGGGGAATGAGAAATATCTGCAGATAGAGAAAATGCTAGAATATCATCAATTGCTAGGTTTTGATATTATGTTATCCGCATCGAACCAGGTTTGTTTAAATGGAAGGATATGGAGATATTGATTGTGCAGTTAACGCAGAGAATTTTGAATCTGCAAAATTTGATGAATTACAAGAAAGTGAATACTATTGCTTGACATAGAAGCCAGAGCTGTTGAAAATTATAGGAAAGGAGATATTGAAGGCATAATTAAACAAATAACATTGAAAAATGTGTAGTTTGTTAGAAATAGTTCTATTTGTGTAATACAACAAGAAAAATTATTGGAGATTTAGAAATGGTTGAATTGAAGAAAGCTGGACAATAAGTGAAAGATCATATGATACAAAGATAGAATTTGATGAACATAGGAGATTTTACAAAGTGTAGTAATATAAGATATCTGCTTATAGAGAAAATGCTTCAATATGTGTTATTGCTAGAACTGGAAAGTTTCATAGATACAGATTGCCAAGTTTGATGAAACTGAAGAAATGGAGAAATTGAAGTTGCAAAGAATGCAGGCAAGCTGCAAATCAGCTCAATCTAAGAATTTACTGAAAAATAAGATTTTGCTCGATGCAGAGAACTAACTCTTACTAAATAGATACTGTAATTCAGAAATTGTAAGTTCAGTTGAATCATAACTATGTCTAGATGTGTGGAGCGAAAGAAATAGAGACACTTGTTTAGATAGGCAGAGGAAATTAATAGAGATAGTGAAGTTGTTGGAAAGTAAGTAACTTGTATATGGAGAGGAGCAGCAGATCTTACATTAGAGAATGTCGATAAACTGGAAGATTTTACAAATATGGGGAATGAGAAATATCTGCAGATAGAGAAAATGCTAGAATATCATCAATTGCTAGGTTTTGATATTATGTTATCCGCATCGAACCAGGTTTGTTTAAATTGAAGGATATGGAGATATTGATTGTGCAGTTAACGCAGAGAATTTTGAATCTGCAAAATTTGATGAATTACAAGAAAGTGAATACTTTTGCTTGACATAGAAGCCAGAGCTGTTGAGAATTATAGGAATGGAGATATTGAAGATGCCATAAAAAAATAACATTGAAAAATGTGTAGTTTGTTAGAAATAGTTCTATTTGTGTAATACAACAAGAAAAATTATTGGAGATTTAGAAATGATTGAATTGAAGAAAGCTGTACAATAAGTGAAAGATCATATGATACAAAGATAGAATTTGATGAACATAGGAGATTTTGCAAAGTGTAGTGATATAAGATATCTGCTTATAGAGAAAATGCTTCAATAGGTGTTATTGCTAGAACTGGAAAGTTTAATAGATACAGAGAGCCATGTTTGAAGAAACTGAAGAAATGGAGAAATTGAAGTTGCAGAGGATGCAAGCAACCTGCAAATGAGCTCAATCTGAGAAATTACTGAAAAATAAGATTTTGCTCGATGCAGAGAACTACTTTTACTGATAGATATTGTAATTCAGAAATTGTATTTTCAGTTGAATCATAACTATGACTAGATGTGTGGATCGATAGAAATAGAGACACATGTTAAGAAAGGCAGAGGAAATTAATAGAGCTAGTGAAGTTGTTGGAAAGTAAGAAACTTGTACATGGACAGAAGCAGCAGATCCTACAAGCAGAGAATTTCGATAAACTGGAAGATTTTACAAATATGGGGAATGAGAAAAATCTGCAGATAGAGAATTTTGAATCTGCGGAATTTGATGAATTACAAGAAAGTGAAGACTTTGCTTGACACAGAAGCCAGAGCTGTTGAAAATTATAGGAATGGAGATATCGAAGTCATAATTCAACAAAGAACATTGAAACATGTGTAGTTTGTTAGAAATAGATCTATTTGTGCATTACAACAAGAAAAATTAATGGAGATGTAGAAATGATTGAATTGTAGAAAGCTGTACAATAAGTGAAAGATCATATGATACAAAGATAGAATTTGATGAACATAGGAGATTTTGCAAAGTGTAGTAATATAAGATATCTGCTTATAGAGAAAATGCTTTAATATGTGTTATTGCTAGAACTGGAAAGTTTCATAGATACAGATTGCCAAGTTTGCTGAAACTGAAGAAATGGAGAAATTGAAGATGCAAAGAATGCAGGCAAGCTGCAAATCAGCTCAATCTAAGAATTTACTGAAAAATAAGATTTTGCTCGATGCAGAGAACTAACTCTTACTAAATAGATACTGTAATTCAGAAATTGTAAGTTCAGTTGAATCATAACTATGTCTAGATGTGTGGAGCGAAAGAAATAGAGACACTTGTTTAGATAGGCAGAGGAAATTAATAGAGATAGTGAAGTTGTTGGAAAGTAAGAAACTTGTATATGGAGAGGAGCAGCAGATCTTACAAGCAGAGAATCTCGATAAACTGGAAGATTTTACAAATATGGGGAATGAGAAATATCTGCAGATAGAGAAAATGCTAGAATATCATCAATTGCTAGGTTTTGATATTATGTTATCCGCATCGAACCAGGTTTGTTTAAATGGAAGGATATGGAGATATTGATTGTGCAGTTAACGCAGAGAATTTTGAATCTGCAAAATTTGATGAATTACAAGAAAGTGAATACTATTGCTTGACATAGAAGCCAGAGCTGTTGAAAATTATAGGAAAGGAGATATTGAAGGCATAATTAAACAAATAACATTGAAAAATGTGTAGTTTGTTAGAAATAGTTCTATTTGTGTAATACAACAAGAAAAATTATTGGAGATTTAGAAATGGTTGAATTGAAGAAAGCTGGACAATAAGTGAAAGATCATATGATACAAAGATAGAATTTGATGAACATAGGAGATTTTGCAAAGTGTAGTAATATAAGATATCTGCTTATAGAGAAAATGCTTCAATATGTGTTATTGCTAGAACTGGAAAGTTTCATAGATACAGATTGCCAAGTTTGATGAAACTGAAGAAATGGAGAAATTGAAGTTGCAAAGAATGCAGGCAAGCTGCAAATCAGCTCAATCTAAGAATTTACTGAAAAATAAGATTTTGCTCGATGCAGAGAACTAACTCTTACTAAATAGATACTGTAATTCAGAAATTGTAAGTTCAGTTGAATCATAACTATGTCTAGATGTGTGGAGCGAAAGAAATAGAGACACTTGTTTAGATAGGCAGAGGAAATTAATAGAGATAGTGAAGTTGTTGGAAAGTAAGTAACTTGTATATGGAGAGGAGCAGCAGATCTTACATTAGAGAATGTCGATAAACTGGAAGATTTTACAAATATGGGGAATGAGAAATATCTGCAGATAGAGAAAATGCTAGAATATCATCAATTGCTAGGTTTTGATATTATGTTATCCGCATCGAACCAGGTTTGTTTAAATTGAAGGATATGGAGATATTGATTGTGCAGTTAACGCAGAGAATTTTGAATCTGCAAAATTTGATGAATTACAAGAAAGTGAATACTTTTGCTTGACATAGAAGCCAGAGCTGTTGAGAATTATAGGAATGGAGATATTGAAGATGCCATAAAAAAATAACATTGAAAAATGTGTAGTTTGTTAGAAATAGTTCTATTTGTGTAATACAACAAGAAAAATTATTGGAGATTTAGAAATGATTGAATTGAAGAAAGCTGTACAATAAGTGAAAGATCATATGATACAAAGATAGAATTTGATGAACATAGGAGATTTTGCAAAGTGTAGTGATATAAGATATCTGCTTATAGAGAAAATGCTTCAATAGGTGTTATTGCTAGAACTGGAAAGTTTAATAGATACAGAGAGCCATGTTTGAAGAAACTGAAGAAATGGAGAAATTGAAGTTGCAGAGGATGCAAGCAACCTGCAAATGAGCTCAATCTGAGAAATTACTGAAAAATAAGATTTTGCTCGATGCAGAGAACTACTTTTACTGATAGATATTGTAATTCAGAAATTGTATTTTCAGTTGAATCATAACTATGACTAGATGTGTGGATCGATAGAAATAGAGACACATGTTAAGAAAGGCAGAGGAAATTAATAGAGCTAGTGAAGTTGTTGGAAAGTAAGAAACTTGTACATGGACAGAAGCAGCAGATCCTACAAGCAGAGAATTTCGATAAACTGGAAGATTTTACAAATATGGGGAATGAGAAAAATCTGCAGATAGAGAATTTTGAATCTGCGGAATTTGATGAATTACAAGAAAGTGAAGACTTTGCTTGACACAGAAGCCAGAGCTGTTGAAAATTATAGGAATGGAGATATCGAAGTCATAATTC
This sequence comes from Isurus oxyrinchus, assembly GCA_026770705.1. NCBI lineage: Eukaryota > Metazoa > Chordata > Chondrichthyes > Lamniformes > Lamnidae > Isurus > Isurus oxyrinchus. The sequence goes on from JANJGN010000380.1 coordinate 510,540, forward strand.
AACAAAGAACATTGAAACATGTGTAGTTTGTTAGAAATAGATCTATTTGTGCATTACAACAAGAAAAATTAATGGAGATGTAGAAATGATTGAATTGTAGAAAGCTGTACAATAAGTGAAAGATCATATGATACAAAGATAGAATTTGATGAACATAGGAGATTTTGCAAAGTGTAGTAATATAAGATATCTGCTTATAGAGAAAATGCTTTAATATGTGTTATTGCTAGAACTGGAAAGTTTCATAGATACAGATTGCCAAGTTTGCTGAAACTGAAGAAATGGAGAAATTGAAGATGCAAAGAATGCAGGCAAGCTGCAAATCAGCTCAATCTAAGAATTTACTGAAAAATAAGATTTTGCTCGATGCAGAGAACTAACTCTTACTAAATAGATACTGTAATTCAGAAATTGTAAGTTCAGTTGAATCATAACTATGTCTAGATGTGTGGAGCGAAAGAAATAGAGACACTTGTTTAGATAGGCAGAGGAAATTAATAGAGATAGTGAAGTTGTTGGAAAGTAAGAAACTTGTATATGGAGAGGAGCAGCAGATCTTACAAGCAGAGAATCTCGATAAACTGGAAGATTTTACAAATATGGGGAATGAGAAATATCTGCAGATAGAGAAAATGCTAGAATATCATCAATTGCTAGGTTTTGATATTATGTTATCCGCATCGAACCAGGTTTGTTTAAATGGAAGGATATGGAGATATTGATTGTGCAGTTAACGCAGAGAATTTTGAATCTGCAAAATTTGATGAATTACAAGAAAGTGAATACTATTGCTTGACATAGAAGCCAGAGCTGTTGAAAATTATAGGAAAGGAGATATTGAAGGCATAATTAAACAAATAACATTGAAAAATGTGTAGTTTGTTAGAAATAGTTCTATTTGTGTAATACAACAAGAAAAATTATTGGAGATTTAGAAATGGTTGAATTGAAGAAAGCTGGACAATAAGTGAAAGATCATATGATACAAAGATAGAATTTGATGAACATAGGAGATTTTACAAAGTGTAGTAATATAAGATATCTGCTTATAGAGAAAATGCTTCAATATGTGTTATTGCTAGAACTGGAAAGTTTCATAGATACAGATTGCCAAGTTTGATGAAACTGAAGAAATGGAGAAATTGAAGTTGCAAAGAATGCAGGCAAGCTGCAAATCAGCTCAATCTAAGAATTTACTGAAAAATAAGATTTTGCTCGATGCAGAGAACTAACTCTTACTAAATAGATACTGTAATTCAGAAATTGTAAGTTCAGTTGAATCATAACTATGTCTAGATGTGTGGAGCGAAAGAAATAGAGACACTTGTTTAGATAGGCAGAGGAAATTAATAGAGATAGTGAAGTTGTTGGAAAGTAAGTAACTTGTATATGGAGAGGAGCAGCAGATCTTACATTAGAGAATGTCGATAAACTGGAAGATTTTACAAATATGGGGAATGAGAAATATCTGCAGATAGAGAAAATGCTAGAATATCATCAATTGCTAGGTTTTGATATTATGTTATCCGCATCGAACCAGGTTTGTTTAAATTGAAGGATATGGAGATATTGATTGTGCAGTTAACGCAGAGAATTTTGAATCTGCAAAATTTGATGAATTACAAGAAAGTGAATACTTTTGCTTGACATAGAAGCCAGAGCTGTTGAGAATTATAGGAATGGAGATATTGAAGATGCCATAAAAAAATAACATTGAAAAATGTGTAGTTTGTTAGAAATAGTTCTATTTGTGTAATACAACAAGAAAAATTATTGGAGATTTAGAAATGGTTGAATTGAAGAAAGCTGTACAATAAGTGAAAGATCATATGATACAAAGATAGAATTTGATGAACATAGGAGATTTTGCAAAGTGTAGTAATATAAGATATCTGCTTATAACTTGTATATGGAGAGGAGCAGCAGATCTTACATTAGAGAATGTCGATAAACTGGAAGATTTTACAAATATGGGGAATGAGAAATATCTGCAGATAGAGAAAATGCTAGAATATCATCAATTGCTAGGTTTTGATATTGTGTTATCCGCATCGAACCATGTTTCTTTTAATTGAGGGATATGGAGATTTTGATTGTGCAGCTAACGCAGAGAATTTTGAATCTGCGGAATTTCATGAATTACAAGAAAGTGAAGACTTTTGCTTGACACAGAAGCCAGAGTTGTTGAAAATTATAGGAATGGAGATATCGAAGGCATAATTCAACAAAGAACATTGAAACATGTGTAGTTTGTTAGAAATAGTTCTATTTGTGTATTACAACAAGAAAAATTATTGGAGATGTAGAAATGATTGAATTGTAGAAAGCTGTACAATAAGTGAAAGATCATATGATACAAAGATAGAATTTGATGAACATAGGAGATTTTGCAAAGTGTAGTAATATAAGATATCTGCTTATAGAGAAAATGCTTCAATATGTGTTATTGCTAGAACTGGAAAGTTTCATAGATACAGATTGCCAAGTTTGCTGAAACTGAAGAAATGGAGAAATTGAAGATGCAAAGAATGCAGGCAAGCTGCAAATCAGCTCAATCTAAGAATTTACTGAAAAATAAGATTTTGCTCGATGCAGAGAACTAACTCTTACTAAATAGATACTGTAATTCAGAAATTGTAAGTTCAGTTGAATCATAACTATGTCTAGATGTGTGGAGCGAAAGAAATAGAGACACATGTTTAGATAGGCAGAGGAAATTAATAGAGATAGTGAAGTTGTTGGAAAGTAAGAAACTTGTATATGGAGAGAAGCAGCAGATCTTACAAGCAGAGAATGTCGATAAACTGGAAGATTTTACAAATATGGGGAATGAGAAATATCTGCAGATAGAGAAAATGCTAGAATATCATCAATTGCTAGGTTTTGAGATTATGTTATCCGCATCGAACCAGGTTTGATTAAATTGAAGGATATGGAGATATTGATTGTGCAGTTAACGCAGAGAATTTTGAATCTGCAAAATTTGATGAATTACAAGAAAGTGAATACTTTTGCTTGACATAGAAGCCAGAGCTGTTGAGAATTATAGGAATGGAGATATTGAAGATGCCATAAACAAATAACATTGAAAAATGTGTAGTTTGTTAGAAATAGTTCTATTTGTGTAATACAACAAGAAAAATTATTGGAGATTTAGAAATGGTTGAATTGAAGAAAGCTGTACAATAAGTGAAAGATCATATGATACAAAGATAGAATTTGATGAACATAGGAGATTTTGCAAAGTGTAGTAATATAAGATATCTGCTTATAACTTGTATATGGAGAGGAGCAGCAGATCTTACATTAGAGAATGTCGATAAACTGGAAGATTTTACAAATATGGCGAATGAGAAATATCTGCAGATAGAGAAAATGCTAGAATATCATCAATTGCTAGCTTTTGATATTATGTTATCCGCATCGAACCATGTTTCTTTTAATTGTGGGATATGGAGATTTTGATTGTGCAGCTAACGCAGAGAATTTTGAATCTGCGGAATTTCATGAATTACAAGAAAGTGAAGACTTTTGCTTGACATAGAAGCCAGAGCTGTTGAGAATTATAGGAATGGAGATATTGAAGATGCCTTAAACAAATAACATTGAAAAATGTGTAGTTTGTTAGAAATAGTTCTATTTGTGTAATACAACAAGAAAAATTATTGGAGATTTAGAAATGGTTGAATTGAAGAAAGCTGTACAATAAGTGAAAGATCATATGATACAAAGATAGAATTTGATGAACATAGGAGATTTTGCAAAGTGTAGTGATATAAGATATCTGCTTATAGAGAAACTGCTTCAATATGTGTTATTGCTAGAACTGGAAAGTTTCATAGATACAGATTGCCAAGTTTGATGAAACTGAAGAAATGGAGAAATTGAAGTTGCAAAGAATGCAGGCAAGCTGCAAATCAGATCAATCTAAGAATTTACTGAAAAATAAGATTTTGCTCGATGCAGAGAACTAACTCTTACTAAATAGATACTGTAATTCAGAAATTGTAAGTTCAGTTCAATCATAACTATGTCTAGATGTGTGTAGCGAAAGAAATAGAGACACTTGTTTAGATAGGCAGAGGAAATTAATAGAGATAGTGAAGTTGTTGGAAAGTAAGTAACTTGTATATGGAGAGGAGCAGCAGATCTTACATTAGAGAATGTCGATAAACTGGAAGATTTTACAAATATGGGGAATGAGAAATATCTGCAGATAGAGAAAATGCTAGAATATCATCAATTGCTAGGTTTTGATATTATGTTATCCGCATCGAACCAGGTTTGTTTAAATGGAAGGATATGGAGATATTGATTGTGCAGTTAACGCAGAGAATTTTGAATCTGCAAAATTTGATGAATTACAAGAAAGTGAATACTTTTGCTTGACATAGAAGCCAGAGCTGTTGAAAATTATAGGAATGGAGATATTGAAGGCATAATTAGACAAATAACACTGAAAAATGTGTAGTTTGTTAGAAATAGTTCTATTTGTGTAATACAACAAGAAAAATTATTGGAGATTTAGAAATGATTGAATTGAAGAAAGCTGTACAATAAGTGAAAGATCATATGATACAAAGATAGAATTTGATGAACATAGGAGATTTTGCAAAGTGTAGTGATATAAGATATCTGCTTATAGAGAAAATGCTTCAATATGTGTTATTGCTAGAACTGGAAAGTTTAATAGATACAGAGAGCCATGTTTGAAGAAACTGAAGAAATGGAGAAATTGAAGTTGCAGAGGATGCAAGCAACCTGCAAATGAGCTCAATCTGAGAAATTACTGAAAAATAAGATTTTGCTCGATGCAGAGAACTACTTTTAGTGATAGATATTGTAATTCAGAAATTGTATTTTCAGTTGAATCATAACTATGACTAGATGTGTGGATCGATAGAAATAGAGACACATGTTAAGAAAGGCAGAGGAAATTAATAGAGCTAGTGAAGTTGTTGGAAAGTAAGAAACTTGTACATGGACAGAAGCAGCAGATCCTACAAGCAGAGAATTTCGATAAACTGGAAGATTTTACTAATATGGGGAATGAGAAAAATCTGCAGATAGAGAATTTTGAATCTGCGTAATTTGATGAATTACAAGAAACTGAATACTTTGGCTTGACATAGAAACCAATTCTGCTGAAAAATATAGGAATGGAGATATCGAAGGCATAATTGACCAAAGAACATTGAAAAATGAGTAGTTTGTTAGAAATAGTTTTATTAATGTAGTTCAACAATAATAATTATTGGAGGTGTAGAAATTGATTGAATTGAAGAAAGTTGTACAATCAGTGAACGAGCAGATGATACAAAGATAGAATTTGATGAAAATAGCAGATTTTGCAAAGTTTACGAATATGTGATATCTGCTTATAGAGAAAATGCTTCAATATGTGTTATTGCTAGAACTGGAAAGTTTCATAGATACAGATTGCCAAGTTTGCTGAAACTGAAGAAATGGAGAAATTGAAGTTGCAAAGAATGCAGGCAAGCTGCAAATCAGCTCAATCCAAGAATATACTGAAAAATAAGATTTTGCTCGATGCAGAGAACTAACTCTTACTAAATAGATACTGTAATTCAGAAATTGTAAGTTCAGTTGAATCATAACTATGTCTAGATGTGTGGAGCGAAAGAAATAGAGACACTTGTTTAGATAGGCAGAGGAAATTAATAGAGATAGTGAAGTTGTTGCAAAGTAAGATCATATGATACAAAGATAGAATTTGATGAACATAGGAGATTTTGCAAAGTGTAGTAATATGAGATATCTGCTTATAGAGAAAATGCTTCAATATGTGTTATTGCTAGAACTGGAAAGTTTCATAGATACAGAGAGCCAAGTTTGATGAAATTGAAGAAATGGAGAAATTGAAGTTGCAAAGAATGCAGGCAAGCTGCAAATCAGCTCAATCTAAGAATTTACTGAAAAATAAGATTTTGCTCGACGCAGAGAACTAACTCTTACTAAATAGATACTGTAATTCCGAAATTGTAAGTTCAGTTGAATCATAACTATGTCTAGATGTGTGGAGCGAAAGAAATAGAGACACTTGTTTAGATAGGCAGAGGAAATTAATAGAGATAGTGAAGTTGTTGGAAAGTAAGAAACTTGTTTATGGAGAGGAGCAGCAGATCTCACAAGCAGAGAATGTCGCTAAACTGGAAGATTTTACAAATATGGGGAATGAGAAATATATGCAGATAAATAAAATTCTAGAATATCATCAATTGCTAGGTTTTGATATTTTGTTATCCGCATCGAACCATGTTTGTTTAAATTGAGGGATATTGAGATTGTGATTGTGCAGCTAACGCAGAGAATTTTGAATCTGCAGAATTTGATGAATTACAAGAAAGTGAAGACTTTTGCTTGACATAGAATCCAGAGCTGTTGAAAATTATAGGAATGGAGATATTGAAGGCATAATTCAACAAAGAATGTTAAAAAATGTGTAGTTTGTTAGAAATAGTTCTATTTGTGTATTACAACAAGAAAAATTATTGGAGATGTAGAAATGATTGAATTGAAGAAAGCTGTATAATAAGTGAAAGATCATATGAAAGAAAGATAGAATTTGATGAACATAGGAGATTTTGCAAAGTGTAGTAATATGAGATATCTGCTTATAGAGAAAATGCTTCAATATGTGTTATTGCTAGAACTGGAAAGTTTCATAGATACAGAGAGCCAAGTTTGATGAAATTGAAGAAATGGAGAAATTGAAGTTGCAAAGAATGCAGGCAAGCTGCAAATCAGCTCAATCTAAGAATTTACTGAAAAATAAGATTTTGCTCGATGCAGAGAACTAACTCTTACTAAATAGATAGTGTAATTTAGAAATTGTAAGTTCAGTTCAATCATAACTATGTCTAGATGTGTGGAGCGAAAGAAATAAAGACACTTGTTTAGATAGGCAGAGGAAATTAATAGAGATAGTGAAGTTGTTGGAAAGTAAGAAACTTGCATATGGAGAGGAGCAGCAGATCTTACATTAGAGAATGTCGATAAAACGGAAGATTTTACAAATATGGGGAATGAGAAATATCTGCAGATAGAGAAAATGCTAGAATATCATCAATTGCTACGTTTTGATATTATGTTATGCGCATCGAACCAGGTTTGTTTAAATGGAAGGATATGGAGATATTGATTGTGCAGTTAACGCAGAGAATTTTGAATCTGCAAAATTTGATGAATTACAAGAAAGTGAATACTTTTGCTTGACATAGAAGCCAGAGCTGTTGAAAATTATAGGAATGGAGATATTGAAGGCATAATTAAACAAATAACACTGAAAAATGTGTAGTTTGTTAGAAATAGTTCTATTTGTGTAATACAACAAGAAAAATTATTGGAGATTTAGAAATGATTGAATTGAAGAAAGCTGTACAATAAGTGAAAGATCATATGATACAAAGATAGAATTTGATGAACATAGGAGATTTTGCAAAGTGTAGTGATATAAGATATCTGCTTATAGAGAAAATGCTTCAATATGTGTTATTGCTAGAACTGGAAAGTTTCATAGATACAGAGAGCCATGTTTGAAGAAACTGAAGAAATGGAGAAATTGAAGTTGCAGAGGATGCAAGCAACCTGCAAATGAGCTCAATCTGAGAAATTACTGAAAAATAAGATTTTGCTCGATGCAGAGAACTACTTTTAGTGATAGATATTGTAATTCAGAAATTGTATTTTCAGTTGAATCATAACTATGACTAGATGTGTGGATCGATAGAAATAGAGACACATGTTAAGAAAGGCAGAGGAAATTAATAGAGCTAGTGAAGTTGTTGGAAAGTAAGAAACTTGTACATGGACAGAAGCAGCAGATCCTACAAGCAGAGAATTTCGATAAACTGGAAGATTTTACAAATATGGGGAATGAGAAAAATCTGCAGATAGAGAATTTTGAATCTGTGGAATTTGATGAATTACAAGAAACTGAATACTTTTGCTTGACATAGAAACCAATTCTGCTGAAAAATATAGGAATGGAGATATCGAAGGCATAATTGACCAAAGAACATTGAAAAATGAGTAGTTTGTTAGAAATAGTTTTATTAATGTAGTTCAACAATAATAATTATTGGAGGTGTAGAAATTGATTGAATTGAAGAAAGTTGTACAATCAGTGAACGAGCAGATGATACAAAGATAGAATTTGATGAAAATAGCAGATTTTGCAAAGTTTACGAATATGTGATATCTGCTTATAGAGAAAATGCTTCAATATGTGTTATTGCTAGAACTGGAAAGTTTCATAGATACAGATTGCCAAGTTTGCTGAAACTGAAGAAATGGAGAAATTGAAGTTGCAAAGAATGCAGGCAAGCTGCCAATCAGCTCAATCCAAGAATTTACTGAAAAATAAGATTTTGCTCGATGCAGAGAACTAACTCTTACTAAATAGATACTGTAATTCAGAAATTGTAAGTTCAGTTGAATCATAACTATGTCTAGATGTGTGGAGCGAAAGAAATAGAGACACTTGTTTAGATAGGCAGAGGAAATTAATAGAGATAGTGAAGTTGTTGGAAAGTAAGATCATATGATACAAAGATAGAATTTGATGAACATAGGAGATTTTGCAAAGTGTAGTAATATGAGATATCTGCTTATAGAGAAAATGCTTCAATATGTGTTATTGCTAGAATGGAAAGTTTCATAGATACAGAGAGCCAAGTTTGATGAAATTGAAGAAATGGAGAAATTGAAGTTGCAAACAATGCAGGCAAGCTGCAAATCAGCTCAATCTAAGAATTTACTGAAAAATAAGATTTTGCTCGATGCAGAGAACTAACTCTTACTAAATAGATACTGTAATTTAGAAATTGTAAGTTCAGTTCAATCATAACTATGTCTAGATGTGCGGGGCGAAAGAAATAAAGTCACTTGTTTAGATAGGCAGAGGAAATTAATAGAGATAGTGAAGTTGTTGGAAAGTAAGAAACTTGTATATGGAGAGAAGCAGCAGATCTTACAAGCAGAGAATGTCGCTAAACTGGAAGATTTTACAAATATGGGGAATGAGAAATATCTGCAGATAGATTATTTTGAATCTGCGGAATTTCATGAATTACAAGAAACTGAATACTTTTGCTTGACATAGAAACCAATTCTGCTGAAAAATATAGGAATGGAGATATCGAAGGCATAATTGACCAAAGAACATTGAAAAATGAGTAGTTTGTTAGAAATAGTTTTATTAATGTAGTTCAACAATAATAATTATTGGAGATGTAGAAATTGATTGAATGGAAGAAAGTTTGAATGGAAGAAAGTGAACGAGCAGATGATACAAAGGTAGAATTTGATGAAAATAGCAGATTTTGCAAAGTTTACGAATATGTGATATCTGCTTATAGAGAAAATGCTTCAATATGTGTTATTGCTAGAACTGGAAAGTTTCATAGATACAGATTGCCAAGTTTGCTGAAACTGAAGAAATGGAGAAATTGAAGTTGCAAAGAATGCAGGCAAGCTGCAAATCAGCTCAATCTAAGAATTTACTGAAAAATAAGATTTTGCTCGATGCAGAGAACTAACTCTTACTAAATAGATACTGTAATTCAGAAATTGTAAGTTCAGTTGAATCATAACTATGTCTAGATGTGTGGAGCGAAAGAAATAGAGACACTTGTTTAGATAGGCAGAGGAAATTAATAGAGATAGTGAAGTTGTTGGAAAGTAAGAAACTTGTTTATGGAGAGGAGCAGCAGATCTTACAAGCAGAGAATGTCGATAAACTGGAAGATTTTACAAATATGGGGAATGAGAAATATCTGCAGATAGAGAAAATGCTAGAATATCATCAATTGCTAGGTTTTGATATTTTGTTATCCGCATCGAACCATGTTTGTTTAAATTGAGTGATAGGGAGATTTTGATTGTGCAGCTAACGCAGAGAATTTTGAATCTGCAGAATTTGATGAATTACAAGAAAGTGAAGACTTTTGCTTGACATAGAAGCCAGAGCTGTTGAAAATTATAGGAATGGAGATATTGAATGCATAATTCAACAAAGAATATTGAAAAATGTGTAGTTTGTTAGAAATAGTTCTATTTGTGTATTACAACAAGAAACATTATTGGAGATGTAGAAATGATTGAATTGAAGAAAGATGTACAATAAGTGAAAGATCATATGATACAAAGATAGAATTTGATGAACATAGGAGATTTTGCAAAGTGTAGTAATATGAGATATCTGCTTATAGAGAAAATGCTCTATATGTGTTATTGCTAGAACTGGAAAGTTTCATAGATACCAATTGCCAAGTTTGCTGAAACTGAAGAAATGGAGAAATTGAAGTTGCAAAGAATGCAGGCAAGCTGCAAATCAGCTCAATCTAAGAATTTACTGAAAAATAAGATTTTGCTCAATGCAGAGAACTAACTCTTACTAAATAGATACTGTAATTCAGAAATTGTAAGTTCAGTTGAATCATAACTATGTCTAGATGTGTGGAGCGAAAGAAATAGAGACACTTGTTTAGATAGGCAGAGGAAATTCATAGAGATAGTGAAGTTGTTGGAAAGTAAGAAACTTGTATATGGAGAGGAGCAGCAGATCTTACAAGCAGAGAATGTCGATAAACTGGAAGATTTTACAAATATGGGGAATGAGAAATATCTGCAGATAGAGAAAATGCTAGAATATCATCAATTGCTAGGTTTTGATATTTTGTTATCCGCATCGAACCATGTTTGTTTAAATTGAGGGATATGGAGATTGTGATTGTGCAGCTAACGCAGAGAATTTTGAATCTGCAGAATTTGATGAATTACAAGAAAGTGAAGACTTTTGCTTGACATAGAATCCAGAGCTGTTGAAAATTATAGGAATGGAGATATTGAAGGCATAATTCAACAAAGAATATTGAAAAATGTGGAGTTTGTTAGAAATAGTTCTATTTGTGTATTACAACAAGAAAAATTATTGGAGATGTAGAAATGATTGAATTGAAGAAAGCTGTATAATAAGTGAAAGATCATATGATACAAAGATAGAATTTGATGAACATAGGAGATTTTGCAAAGTGTAGTAATATGAGATATCTGCTTATAGAGAAAATGCTTCAATATGTGTTATTGCTAGAACTGGAAAGTTTCATAGATACAGAGAGCCAAGTTTGATGAAATTGAAGAAATGGAGAAATTGAAGTTGCAAAGAATGCAGGAAAGCTGCAAATCAGCTCAATCTAAGAATTTACTGAAAATAAGATTTTGCTCGATGCAGAGAACTAACTCTTACTAAATAGATACTGTAATTTAGAAACTGTAAGTTCAGTTCAATCATAACTATGTCTAGATGTGTGGAGCGAAAGAAATAAAGACACTGTTTAGATAGGCAGAGGAAATTAATAGAGATAGTGAAGTTGTTGGAAAGTAAGAAACTTGTATATGGAGAGGAGCAGCAGATCTTACAAGCAGAGAATGTCGATAAACTGGAAGATTTTACAAATATGGGGAATGAGAAATATCTGCAGATAGAGAAAATGCTAGAATATCATCAATTGCTAGGTTTTGATATTTTGTTATCCGCATCGAACCATGTTTGTTTAAATTGAGGGATATGGAGATTGTGATTGTGCAGCTAACGCAGAGAATTTTGAATCTGCAGAATTTGATGAATTACAAGAAAGTGAAGACTTTTGCTTGACATAGAATCCAGAGCTGTTGAAAATTATAGGAATGGAGATATTGAAGGCATAATTCAACAAAGAATATTGAAAAATGTGGAGTTTGTTAGAAATAGTTCTATTTGTGTATTACAACAAGAAAAATTATTGGAGATGTAGAAATGATTGAATTGAAGAAAGCTGTATAATAAGTGAAAGATCATATGATACAAAGATAGAATTTGATGAACATAGGAGATTTTGCAAAGTGTAGTAATATGAGATATCTGCTTATAGAGAAAATGCTTCAATATGTGTTATTGCTAGAACTGGAAAGTTTCATAGATACAGAGAGCCAAGTTTGATGAAATTGAAGAAATGGAGAAATTGAAGTTGCAAAGAATGCAGGCAAGCTGCAAATCAGCTCAATCTAAGAATTTACTGAAAATAAGATTTTGCTCGATGCAGAGAACTAACTCTTACTAAATAGATACTGTAATTTAGAAACTGTAAGTTCAGTTCAATCATAACTATGTCTAGATGTGTGGAGCGAAAGAAATAAAGACACTGTTTAGATAGGCAGAGGAAATTAATAGAGATAGTGAAGTTGTTGGAATGTAAGAAACTTGTATATGGAGAGAAGCAGCAGATCTTACAAGTAGAGAATGTCGATAAACTGGAAGATTTTACAAATATGGGGAATGAGAAATATCTGCAGATAGAGAAAATGCTAGAATATCATCAATTGCTAGGTTTTGATATTATGTTATCCGCATCGAACCAGGTTTGTTTAAATTGAAGGATATGGAGATATTGATTGTGCAGTTAACGCAGAGAATTTTGAATCTGCGGAATTTGATGAATTACAAGAAAATGAAGACTTTTGCTTGACATAGAAGCCAGAGCTGTTGAAAATTATAGGAATGGAGATATTGAAGGCATAATTAAACAAATAACATTGAAAAATGTGTAGTTTGTTAGAAATAGTTCTATTTGTGTATTACAACAAGAAAAATTATTGGAGATTTAGAAATGATTGAATTGAAGAAAGCTGTACAATAAGTGAAAGATCATATGATACAAAGATAGAATTTGATGAACATAAGAGATTTTGCAAAGTGTAGTAATATGAGATATCTGCTTATAGAGAAAATGCTTCAATATGTGTTATTGCTAGAACTGGAAAGTTTCATAGATACAGAGAGCCAAGTTTGATGAAATTGAAGAAATGGAGAAATTGAAGTTGCAAAGAATGCAGGCAAGCTGCAAATCAGCTCAATCTAAGAATTTACTGAATAATAAGATTTTGCTCGATGCAGAGAACTAACTCTTACTAAATAGATAGTGTAATTTAGAAATTGTAAGTTCAGTTCAATCATAACTATGTCTAGATGTGTGGAGCGAAAGAAATAAAGACACTTGTTTAGATAGGCAGAGGAAATTAATAGAGATAGTGAAGTTGTTGGAAAGTAAGAAACTTGTATATGGAGAGAAGCAACAGATCTTACAAGCAGAGAATGTCGATAAACTGGAAGATTTTGCAAATATGGGGAATGAGAAATATCTGCAGATAGAGAAAATGCTAGAATATCATCAATTGCTAGGTTTTGATATTATGTTATCCGCATCGAACCAGGTTTGTTTAAATTGAAGGATATGGAGATATTGATTGTGCAGTTAACGCAGAGAATTTTGAATCTGCGGAATTTGATGAATTACAAGAAACTGAATACTTTTGCTTGACATAGAAACCAATTCTACTGAAAAATATAGGAATGGAGATATCGAAGGCATAATTGACCAAAGAACATTGAAAAATGAGTAGTTTGTTAGAAATAGTTTTATTAAAGTAGTTCAACATTAATAATTATTGGAGATGTAGAAATTGATTGAATTGAAGAAAGTTGTACAATCAGTGAACGAGCAGATGATACAAAGGTAGAATTTGATGAAAATAGCAGATTTTGCAAAGTTTACGAATATGTGATATCTGCTTATAGAGAAAATGCTTCAATATGTGTTATTGCTAGAACTGGAAAGTTTCATAGATACAGATTGCCAAGTTTGCTGAAACTGAAGAAATGGAGAAATTGAAGTTGCAAAGAATGCAGGCAAGCTGCAAATCAGCTCAATCCAAGAATTTACTGAAAAATAAGATTTTGCTCGATGCAGAGAACTAACTCTTACTAAATAGATACTGTAATTCAGAAATTGTAAGTTCAGTTGAATCATAACTATGTCTAGATGTGTGGAGCGAAAGAAATAGAGACACTTGTTTAGATAGGCAGAGGAAATTAATAGAGATAGTGAAGTTGTTGGAAAGTAAGAAACTTGTTTATGGAGAGGAGCAGCAGATCTTACAAGCAGAGAATGTCGATAAACTGGAAGATTTTACAAATATGGGGAATGAGAAATATCTGCAGATAGAGAAAATGCTAGAATATCATCAATTGCTAGGTTTTGATATTTTGTTATCCGCATCGAACCATGTTTGTTTAAATTGAGGGATATGGAGATTTTGATTGTGCAGCTAACGCAGAGAATTTTGAATCTGCAGAATTTGATGAATTACAAGAAAGTGAAGACTTTTGCTTGACATAGAAGCCAGAGCTGTTGAAAATTATAGGAATGGAGATATTGAATGCATAATTCAACAAAGAATATTGAAAAATGTGTAGTTTGTTAGAAATAGTTCTATTTGTGTATTACAACAAGAAAAAATATTGGAGATGTAGAAATGATTGAATTGAAGAAAGATGTACAATAAGTGAAAGATCATATGATACAAAGATAGAATTTGATGAACATAGGAGATTTTGCAAAGTGTAGTAATATGAGATATCTGCTTATAGAGAAAATGCTTCAATATGTGTTATTGCTAGAACTGGAAAGTTTCATAGATACAGAGAGCCAAGTTTGATGAAATTGAAGAAATGGGGAAATTGAAGTTGCAAAGAATGCAGGCAAGCTGCAAATCAGCTCAATCTAAGAATTTACTGAAAAATAAGATTTTGCTCGATGCAGAGAACTAACTCTTACTAAATAGATACTGTAATTCAGAAATTGTAAGTTCAGTTGAATCATAACTATGTCTAGATGTGTGGAGCGAAAGAAATAGAGACACTTGTTTAGATAGGCAGAGGAAATTAATAGAGATAGTGAAGTTGTTGGAAACTAAGAAACTTGTTTATGGAGAGGAGCAGCAGATCTTACAAGCAGAGAATGTCGATAAACTGGAAGATTTTACAAATATGGGGAATGAGAAATATCTGCAGATAGAGAAAATGCTAGAATATCATCAATTGCTAGGTTTTGATATTTTGTTATCCGCATCGAACCATGTTTGTTTAAATTGAGGGATATGGAGATTTTGATTGTGCAGCTAACGCAGAGAATTTTGAATCTGCAGAATTTGATGAATTACAAGAAAGTGAAGACTTTTGCTTGACATAGAAGCCAGAGCTGTTGAAAATTATAGGAATGGAGATATTGAATGCATAATTCAACAAAGAATATTGAAAAATGTGTAGTTTGTTAGAAATAGTTCTATTTGTGTATTACAACAAGAAAAAATATTGGAGATGTAGAAATGATTGAATTGAAGAAAGATGTACAATAAGTGAAAGATCATATGATACAAAGATAGAATTTGATGAACATAGGAGATTTTGCAAAGTGTAGTAATATGAGATATCTGCTTATAGAGAAAATGCTTCAATATGTGTTATTGCTAGAACTGGAAAGTTTCATAGATACAGAGAGCCAAGTTTGATGAAATTGAAGAAATGGGGAAATTGAAGTTGCAAAGAATGCAGGCAAGCTGCAAATCAGCTCAATCTAAGAATTTACTGAAAAATAAGATTTTGCTCGATGCAGAGAACTAACTCTTACTAAATAGATACTGTAATTCAGAAATTGTATGTTCAATTGTATCATAACTATGTCTAGATGTGTGGAGCGAAAGAAATAGAGACACTTGTTTAGATAGGCAGAGGAAATTAATAGAGATAGTGAAGTTGTTGGAAAGTAAGAAACTTGTATATGGAGAGGAGCAGCAGATCTTACAAGCAGAGAATGTCGATAAACTGGAAGATTTTACAGATATGGGGAATGAGAAATATCTGCAGATAGAGAAAATGCTAGAATATCATCAATTGCTAGGTTTTGATATTTTGTTATCCGCATCGAACCATGTTTGTTTAAATTGAGGGATATGGAGATTTTGATTGTGCAGCTAACGCAGAGAATTTTGAATCTGCAGAATTTGATGAATTACAAGAAAGTGAAGACTTTTGCTTGACATAGAAGCCAGAGCTGTTGAAAATTATAGGAATGGAGATATTGAAGGCATAATTCAACAAAGAACATTGAAAAATGTGTAGTATGTTAGAAATAGTTCTATTTGTGTATTACAACAAGAAAAAATATTGGAGATGTACGAATGATTGAATTGAAGAAAGCTGTACAATAAGTGAAAGATCATATGATACAAAGATAGAATTTGATGAACATAGGAGATTTTGCAAAGTGTAGTAATATGAGATATCTGCTTATAGAGAAAATGCTTCAATATGTGTTATTGCTAGAACTGGAAAGTTTCATAGATACAGAGAGCCAAGTTTGATGAAACTGAAGAAATGGAGAAATTGAAGTTGCAAAGAATGCAGGCAAGCTGCAAATCAGCTCAATCTAAGAATTTACCGAAAAATAAGATTTTGCTCGATGCAGAGAACTAACTCTTACTAAATAGATACTGTTAGAAATTGTAAGTTCAGTTCAATCATAACTATGTCTAGATTTGTGGAGCGAAAGAAATAAAGACACTTGTTTAGATAGGCAGAGGAAATTAATAGAGATAGTGAAGTTGTTGGAAAGTAAGAAACTTGTATATGGAGAGGAGCAGCAGATCTTACATTAGAGAATGTCGATAAAACGGAAGATTTTACAAATATGGGGAATGAGAAATATCTGCAGATAGAGAAAATGCTAGAATATCATCAATTGCTACGTTTTGATATTATGTTATCCGCATCGAACCAGGTTTGTTTAAATTGAAGGATATGGAGATATTGGTTGTGCAGTTAACGCAGAGAATTTTGAATCTGCAAAATTTGATGAATTACAAGAAAGTGAATACTTTTGCTTGACATAGAAGCCAGAGCTGTTGAAAATTATAGGAATGGAGATATTGAAGGCATAATTAAACAAATAACACTGAAAAATGTGTAGTTTGTTAGAAATAGTTCTATTTGTGTAATACAACAAGAAAAATTATTGGAGATTTAGAAATGATTGAATTGAAGAAAGCTGTACAATAAGTGAAAGATCATATGATACAAAGATAGAATTTGATGAACATAGGAGATTTTGCAAAGTGTAGTGATATAAGATATCTGCTTATAGAGAAAATGCTTCAATATGTGTTATTGCTAGAACTGGAAAGTTTAATAGATACAGAGAGCCATGTTTGAAGAAACTGAAGAAATGGAGAAATTGAAGTTGCAGAGGATGCAAGCAACATGCAAATGAGCTCAATCTGAGAAATTACTGAAAAATAAGATTTTGCTCGATGCAGAGAACTACTTTTACTGATAGATATTGTAATTCAGAAATTGTATTTTCAGTTGAATCATAACTATGACTAGATGTGTGGATCGATAGAAATAGAGACACATGTTAAGAAAGGCAGAGGAAATTAATAGAGCTAGTGAAGTTGTTGGAAAGTAAGAAACTTGTACATGGACAGAAGCAGCAGATCCTACAAGCAGAGAATTTCGATAAACTGGAAGATTTTACAAATATGGGGAATGAGAAAAATCTGCAGATAGAGAATTTTGAATCTGCGGAATTTGATGAATTACAAGAAAGTGAAGACTTTTGCTTGACATAGAAACCAATTCTGCTGAAAAATATAGGAATGGAGATATCGAAGGCATAATTGACCAAAGAACATTGAAAAATGAGTAGTTTGTTAGAAATAGTTTTATTAATGTAGTTCAACAATAATAATTATTGGAAGTGTAGAAATTGATTGAATTGAAGAAAGTTGTACAATCAGTGAACGAGCAGATGATACAAAGATAGAATTTGATGAACATAGGAGATTTTGCAAAGTTTACGAATATGTGATATCTGCTTATAGAGAAAATGCTCTATATGTGTTATTGCTAGAACTGGAAAGTTTCATAGATACAGATTGCCAAGTTTGCTGAAACTGAAGAAATGGAGAAATTGAAGTTGCAAAGAATGCAGTCAAGCTGCAAATCAGCTCAATCTAAGAATTTACTGAAAAATAAGATTTTGCTCGATGCAGAGAACTAACTCTTACTAAATAGATACTGTAATTCAGAAATTGTAAGTTCAGTTGAATCATAACTATGTCTAGATGTGTGGAGCGAAAGAAATAGAGACACTTGTTTAGATAGGCAGAGGAAATTAATAGAGATAGTGAAGTTGTTGGAAAGTAAGAAACTTGTTTATGGAGAGGAGCAGCAGATCTTACAAGCAGAGAATGTCGATAAACTGGAAGATTTTACAAATATGGGGAATGAGAAATATCTGCAGATAGAGAAAATGCTAGAATATCATCAATTGCTAGGTTTTGATATTTTGTTATCCGCATCGAACCATGTTTGTTTAAATTGAGGGATATGGAGATTTTGATTGTGCAGCTAACGCAGAGAATTTTGAATCTGCAGAATTTGATGAATTACAAGAAAGTGAAGACTTTTGCTTGACATAGAAGCCAGAGCTGTTGAAAATTATAGGAATGGAGATATTGAATGCATAATTCAACAAAGAATATTGAAAAATGTGTAGTTTGTTAGAAATAGTTCTATTTGTGTATTACAACAAGAAAAAATATTGGAGATGTAGAAATGATTGAATTGAAGAAAGATGTACAATAAGTGAAAGATCATATGATACAAAGATAGAATTTGATGAACATAGGAGATTTTGCAAAGTGTAGTAATATGAGATATCTGCTTATAGAGAAAATGCTTCAATATGTGTTATTGCTAGAACTGGAAAGTTTCATAGATACAGAGAGCCAAGTTTGATGAAATTGAAGAAATGGGGAAATTGAAGTTGCAAAGAATGCAGGCAAGCTGCAAATCAGCTCAATCTAAGAATTTACTGAAAAATAAGATTTTGCTCGATGCAGAGAACTAACTCTTACTAAATAGATACTGTAATTCAGAAATTGTAAGTTCAGTTGAATCATAACTATGTCTAGATGTGTGGAGCGAAAGAAATAGAGACACTTGTTTAGATAGGCAGAGGAAATTAATAGAGATAGTGAAGTTGTTGGAAACTAAGAAACTTGTTTATGGAGAGGAGCAGCAGATCTTACAAGCAGAGAATGTCGATAAACTGGAAGATTTTACAAATATGGGGAATGAGAAATATCTGCAGATAGAGAAAATGCTAGAATATCATCAATTGCTAGGTTTTGATATTTTGTTATCCGCATCGAACCATGTTTGTTTAAATTGAGGGATATGGAGATTTTGATTGTGCAGCTAACGCAGAGAATTTTGAATCTGCAGAATTTGATGAATTACAAGAAAGTGAAGACTTTTGCTTGACATAGAAGCCAGAGCTGTTGAAAATTATAGGAATGGAGATATTGAATGCATAATTCAACAAAGAATATTGAAAAATGTGTAGTTTGTTAGAAATAGTTCTATATGTGTATTACAACAAGAAAAAATATTGGAGATGTAGAAATGATTGAATTGAAGAAAGATGTACAATAAGTGAAAGATCATATGATACAAAGATAGAATTTGATGAACATAGGAGATTTTGCAAAGTGTAGTAATATGAGATATCTGCTTATAGAGAAAATGCTTCAATATGTGTTATTGCTAGAACTGGAAAGTTTCATAGATACAGAGAGCCAAGTTTGATGAAATTGAAGAAATGGGGAAATTGAAGTTGCAAAGAATGCAGGCAAGCTGCAAATCAGCTCAATCTAAGAATTTACTGAAAAATAAGATTTTGCTCGATGCAGAGAACTAACTCTTACTAAATAGATACTGTAATTCAGAAATTGTATGTTCAATTGTATCATAACTATGTCTAGATGTGTGGAGCGAAAGAAATAGAGACACTTGTTTAGATAGGCAGAGGAAATTAATAGAGATAGTGAAGTTGTTGGAAAGTAAGAAACTTGTATATGGAGAGGAGCAGCAGATCTTACAAGCAGAGAATGTCGATAAACTGGAAGATTTTACAGATATGGGGAATGAGAAATATCTGCAGATAGAGAAAATGCTAGAATATCATCAATTGCTAGGTTTTGATATTTTGTTATCCGCATCGAACCATGTTTGTTTAAATTGAGGGATATGGAGATTTTGATTGTGCAGCTAACGCAGAGAATTTTGAATCTGCAGAATTTGATGAATTACAAGAAAGTGAAGACTTTTGCTTGACATAGAAGCCAGAGCTGTTGAAAATTATAGGAATGGAGATATTGAAGGCATAATTCAACAAAGAACATTGAAAAATGTGTAGTATGTTAGAAATAGTTCTATTTGTGTATTACAACAAGAAAAAATATTGGAGATGTACGAATGATTGAATTGAAGAAAGCTGTACAATAAGTGAAAGATCATATGATACAAAGATAGAATTTGATGAACATAGGAGATTTTGCAAAGTGTAGTAATATGAGATATCTGCTTATAGAGAAAATGCTTCAATATGTGTTATTGCTAGAACTGGAAAGTTTCATAGATACAGAGAGCCAAGTTTGGTGAAACTGAAGAAATGGAGAAATTGAAGTTGCAAAGAATGCAGGCAAGCTGCAAATCAGCTCAATCTAAGAATTTACCGAAAAATAAGATTTTGCTCGATGCAGAGAACTAACTCTTACTAAATAGATACTGTTAGAAATTGTAAGTTCAGTTCAATCATAACTATGTCTAGATGTGTGGAGCGAAAGAAATAAAGACACTTGTTTAGATAGGCAGAGGAAATTAATAGAGATAGTGAAGTTGTTGGAAAGTAAGAAACTTGTATATGGAGAGGAGCAGCAGATCTTACATTAGAGAATGTCGATAAAACGGAAGATTTTACAAATATGGGGAATGAGAAATATCTGCAGATAGAGAAAATGCTAGAATATCATCAATTGCTACGTTTTGATATTATGTTATCCGCATCGAACCAGGTTTGTTTAAATTGAAGGATATGGAGATATTGGTTGTGCAGTTAACGCAGAGAATTTTGAATCTGCAAAATTTGATGAATTACAAGAAAGTGAATACTTTTGCTTGACATAGAAGCCAGAGCTGTTGAAAATTATAGGAATGGAGATATTGAAGGCATAATTAAACAAATAACACTGAAAAATGTGTAGTTTGTTAGAAATAGTTCTATTTGTGTAATACAACAAGAAAAATTATTGGAGATTTAGAAATGATTGAATTGAAGAAAGCTGTACAATAAGTGAAAGATCATATGATACAAAGATAGAATTTGATGAACATAGGAGATTTTGCAAAGTGTAGTGATATAAGATATCTGCTTATAGAGAAAATGCTTCAATATGTGTTATTGCTAGAACTGGAAAGTTTAATAGATACAGAGAGCCATGTTTGAAGAAACTGAAGAAATGGAGAAATTGAAGTTGCAGAGGATGCAAGCAACATGCAAATGAGCTCAATCTGAGAAATTACTGAAAAATAAGATTTTGCTCGATGCAGAGAACTACTTTTACTGATAGATATTGTAATTCAGAAATTGTATTTTCAGTTGAATCATAACTATGACTAGATGTGTGGATCGATAGAAATAGAGACACATGTTAAGAAAGGCAGAGGAAATTAATAGAGCTAGTGAAGTTGTTGGAAAGTAAGAAACTTGTACATGGACAGAAGCAGCAGATCCTACAAGCAGAGAATTTCGATAAACTGGAAGATTTTACAAATATGGGGAATGAGAAAAATCTGCAGATAGAGAATTTTGAATCTGCGGAATTTGATGAATTACAAGAAAGTGAAGACTTTTGCTTGACATAGAAACCAATTCTGCTGAAAAATATAGGAATGGAGATATCGAAGGCATAATTGACCAAAGAACATTGAAAAATGAGTAGTTTGTTAGAAATAGTTTTATTAATGTAGTTCAACAATAATAATTATTGGAAGTGTAGAAATTGATTGAATTGAAGAAAGTTGTACAATCAGTGAACGAGCAGATGATACAAAGATAGAATTTGATGAACATAGGAGATTTTGCAAAGTTTACGAATATGTGATATCTGCTTATAGAGAAAATGCTCTATATGTGTTATTGCTAGAACTGGAAAGTTTCATAGATACAGATTGCCAAGTTTGCTGAAACTGAAGAAATGGAGAAATTGAAGTTGCAAAGAATGCAGTCAAGCTGCAAATCAGCTCAATCTAAGAATTTACTGAAAAATAAGATTTTGCTCGATGCAGAGAACTAACTCTTACTAAATAGATACTGTAATTCAGAAATTGTAAGTTCAGTTGAATCATAACTATGTCTAGATGTGTGGAGCGAAAGAAATAGAGACACATCTTAAGAAAGGCAGAGGAAATTAAGTTGCAGAGAGCTAGTGAAGTTGTTGGAAAGTAAGAAACTTGTACATGGAGAGATGCAGCAGATCCTACAAGCAGAGAATTTCGATAAACTGGAAGATTTAACAAATATAGGGAATGAGAAATATCTGCAGATAGTGAAAATGCTAGAATATCATCAATTGCTAGGTTTTGATATTTTGTTATCTGCATCGAACCATATTTATTTAAATTGAACGACATGGAGAAATTGATTGTGCAGCTAACGCAGAGAATTTTGAATCTGCGGAATTTGATGAATTACAAGAAACTGAATACTTTTGCTTGACATAGAAACCAATTCTGTTGAAAAATATAGGAATGGAGATATCGAAGGCATAATTGACCAAAGAACATTGAAAAATGAGCAGTTTGTTAGAAATAGTTTTATTAATGTCGTTCAACAATAATAATTATTGGAGATGTAGAAATTGATTGAATTGAAGAAAGTTGTACAATCAGTGAACGAGCAGATGATACAAAGATAGAATTTGATGAAAATAGCAGATTTTGCAAAGTTTACGAATATGTGATATCTGCTTATAGAGAAAATGCTTCAATATGTGTTATTGCTAGAACTGGAAAGTTTCATAGATACAGATTGCCAAGTTTGCTGAAACTGAAGAAATGGAGAAATTGAAGTTGCAGAGAATGCAGGCAACCTGCAAATGAGCTCAATCGAAGAAATTACTGAAAAATAAAATTTTGCTAGATGCAGAGAACTACTTTTACTGATAGATACTGTAATTCAGAAAGTGTAAGTTCAGTTGAATCATAACTATGTCTAGATGTGTGGAACGATAGAAATAGAGACTCTTGTTACGATAGGCAGAGGAAATTAATAGAGATAGTGAGATTGTTGGAAAGTAAGAAACTTGTACATGTAGAGAAGCAGCAGATCCTACAAACAGAGAATTTCGTTAAACTGGAAGATTTTACAAATATGGGGAATGAGAAATATCTGCAGATAGAGAAAATGCTAGAATATCATCAATTGCGAGGTTTTGATATTTTGTTATCCGCATCGAACCAGGTTTGTTTAAATTGAGGGATATGGAGATATTGATTGTGCAGCTAATGCAGGGAATTTTGAATCTGCAGAATTTGATGAATTACAGGAAACTGAATACTTTTGCTTGACATAGAAGCCAGATCTGTTGAAAATTATAGGAATGGAGATATTGAAGGCATAATTGACCAAAGAACATTGAAAAATGAGTAGTTTGTTAGAAATAGTTCTATTTGTTTAGTTCAACCATAAAAATTATTGGAGATGTAGAAATTGATTGAATTGAAGAAAGTGGTACATTTGGTGAAACAACGTATGATAGATATGATAGATTAATATTAAAATTCAGAACTTGTAAGTTCAGGTGAACGATAGGTGCCTCGAAATGTTGGGAGCCATAGAAATAGAGACGCTTGTTTAGATAGGCAGTGGAAATCAAGAGAGATAGCGCGGATAATGGAAAATAAGAAACGTGCACATGGAGAGAAGCCACAGATCCTACAAGCAGAGAATTTCGTTAAAATGGAAGATTTTACAAATAAGGGGAATGAGAAATATCTGCAGGTGGATAAAATGCTAGAATTTCATCAATTGCTGGGTTTTGATATTTTGGTATCCACAGCGATCCAGGTTAGTTTAAATTGAGGTATATGTAGAAATTGATTGTGATAAGTGGGAATCTGCAGGATTTGATGAATTCCAAGAAACTGCTACTTTTGCTTGACATAGGAACCAGATGTATATAAAAAAAATATAGGAATGGAGATGTTCAGGTGTCTTGAAATGTGGGGAGCCTTAGAATTTGAGATGCTTGTTTAGATAGGCAGTGGAAATCAAGAGAGATAGCGAGGATAATGGAAAATATGAAACTTGTACATTCAGGAAAGTAGATGTTACAAGCAATGAATTTCGTGAAAATGTGAGATTTTGCAAATATGGGGAATGAGAAATATCTGCAGATAGCGAAAATGCTAGAATTTCATCAACTGCTAGGTTTTTTTTTGAAATTTTGCTATCCACAGTGAAACAAGATCGTGTAAATTGAGGGATATGGAGAAATTGATTGTGCAGCTAACGCAGAGAAGTGGGAATCTGCAGTATTTGATGAATTCCAGAAACCGAGTACTTTTGCTTGACATAGAGACCAGATCTGTTGAAAAATATAGGAATGGAGATATTGAAGGCATAATTGAACTTTTGCTGATAAATATTGAAATTGAGAAATTGCAAGTTCAGGTGAATGATAGTAGCTCGAAATCTTGGGAGATAACTATATAGAGACACTTCTTTAGATTGGCAGTAGGATTTATTAGAGATATCGGGGTTGATGGAAAGGAAGAAACTTGTACATTCAGTGAAAGAGCAGATGATACATAGAGCGAATTTGATGGAAATGGGAGATTTTGCAAATTTTACGAATATAATATATCTGCTTATAGAGAAAATGCTTCAATATGTGTTATTGCTAGAAATTGAGAGTTTGTTAGATACAGAGAGCCAAGTTTACTGAAACTGACGAAATGGAGAAATTAAAGTTGCAGAGACTGCGGGTAACTTGCAAATGAGCTCAATCTTAGAAATTACTCAAAAATAAGATTTTGATAGATGCAGAGAACTACTTTTGCTGATAAATATTGAAATTGAGGGATTGTATTGTCAGAAGAATGATAACTATGTGTGGAGTGATAGAAATAGACACACTTGTTTAGATAAGCAGAGGAAATTAATAGAGATAGCGAGTTTGTTGGAAAGTAAGAAACTTGTACATGAGGAGCAGCAGCAGAAACTACAAGCAGCGAATTTCGTGAAAATTTTGCGTATATCTGCTGATAGAGAAAATGCTTCAATTTACAGAGTTGCTAGAAATTCACAGCTTGATAGATACAGACAGCCAGGTTTGCTGAAATGAAGGAAATGCAGAAATTGAAGTTGTAGTGATTGTGGAGAATCTGCAAGTGTGCACTCTGTAACAAATTGCTGGAAATTGAGTATTTGATAAATATAGAGAACTTTATTTGTTGATAAATTTAGACATTGAAAAATTGTAGGTTCAGGTGATTGTAGGCTCGAAATGTGGGAAGTAATAGAAATAGAGACACTTGTTTACGTAGGCAATGGAAATTAATAGAGATAGCGAGATTGATGGAAAAAAAGAAACTTGTGCATTCATGAAGGAGCATAAGTTGTCTGCTTCTCCACTGCGCAGCCGCAAACTGCCTCTGCACTGCGCAACCGCAGATTGCTTCAGCACTGCGCAGCCGTACACTTCTGCTCCCGCGCGCAGCCGCAGACCAGTTCCCCACTGCGCAGCCGCAGTGTACTCCTTCACCGCGCAGCCGCAGATTGCTTCAGCACTGCGCAGCCGCAGAATTCCGCGAAGCCACTTGACCGCCATTGAGGAAGGGATGACGCATTTAAATTTAACTTGAGTTTTAACGTGTTACTTCAGTAACAGAGACACTTGTTTAGGTAGGCAATGGAAATTAATAGAGATAGCGAGATTCATGGAAAAGAAGATACTTGTGCATTCATGAATGAGCAGAAGTTGTCTGCTTCTCCACCGCGCAACCGCAGATTGCTTCAGCACTGCGCAGCCGCAGAATTCCGCGAAGCCGCTTGACCGCCATTGAGGAAGGGATGACGCATTTAAATTTAACGTGAGTTTTAACGTGTTACTTCAGTAACAGAGACACTTGTTTAGGTAGGCAATGGAAATTAATAGAGATAGCGAGATTAATGGAAAAGAAGATACTTGTGCATTCATGAATGAGCAGAAGTTGTCTGCTTCTCCACCACGCAGCCGCAAACTGCCTCTGCACCGCGCAACCGCAGACTGCTTCAGCACTGCGCAGCCGCAGAATTCCGCGAAGCCGCTTGACCGCCATTGAGGAAGGGATGACGCATTTAAATTTAACGTGAGTTTTTTTGAGACTAATACACATTTCACTAACACACACTTCAGGCTGCGAGAGTGAAGCCAGCCCTAGCAATGTGAGCATCAACAGGGAGTCTAAAAGTTGACTGGAAATTAAGCGGACACTGTGTCAGTGTTTACAGGGAATTAGGAGAGAGGGTGTGTTACTCTTTACAGTGGATTGGGAGAGATAGGCAGTGTTTACAAGGTATTGGGAGAGAGTGTATCACGATTCACCATGAATTGGGAGAGAGACACAATGTTTACAGGGAATTTGGGGAGACAATGTCAGTGTTAAAAGGGAATTGGTACAGAGTGCCCAAGCATACAGGGAATTCGCACAGCGAGTGAGCAAGTTTAGAGGGAATTGCAGGGAGAGTGCCAGGGTTAGCATTAGGGTTACGGTGGGGGTTTAGGAGTTTAGGTTAGGGTTAGGGGTTAGGGGTTAGGGTTAGATAAGGGTTTGGGTTAGGGTAACGGGATTAAGGGACTGGGTTGCGTTATGGTAAGGTTTAGGTGTTAGGGTTAGAGTGTAGGTTCGGTTTGGGACAAGGGTTTGGGGTTAGGTTTAGGTTGCATTAGGGACCGGGCGAATTAGGGTTAGTGTTAGGGTTAGGGTTAGGGGCTTGGCGTTACTGGTAGGTATTAGGGTTATGGTTGGAATCGTGGTTGTAGTTTGGATTATGGTAATGTTTGGCTTATTAGGGTTAGGGTTATGGTTATTAGGGTTAGGGTTAGTTTAGAGTTCGGGTTATTAACTTTTGTGTTAGAGTTCGGGTTAGGGATAGGACTAGTGTCATTTGCGTCTGGGCTTTGAGTGTGTGTTAGGGGTAGGGATAGGGTGAGGGTGAGGGTGGGGGTCAGGGTGGGGTTGAGGGTGAGTGTAAATGTTTAGGGGTGAGGGTAAGGGTTAGTGTTGAGTTAGCATTAGGGTTAGGGTGAGTTAGGGTTAGGGTGTGTTAGGGTTAGGGTTATGGTTTGGTTTAGAGTTGGTGTCGGGATCAGGGTTCGGGTTAGGGTTATGGTTAGTGCTAGGTCTAGGGCTAGGGTTCGGGTTAGGTGTAGTGTATTATGGTTAGGGTTAGGGCTAGCTTTAGGGTTAGGCTATGGGGTTAGGGTTTGGCCCCGCATTATGGTTAGGTTTAGGGTAAGGGATAGGGTTAGGATTATTGTGAGGGTGAGGATTATGTTAGGGTTAAGGTTAGGGTTAGGTGTATTAGGGTTAGGGTCAGGGTTTGGGTTAGGGGGTTAGGGTTAGGGGGTTAGGGTTAGGGGGTTAGGGGGTTAGGGTTAGGATTAGGGTGTTAGGGTTAGGGTTAGGGTTTAGGGTTGGTGGGTTAGGGTTAGGGTTAAGGGGTTATGATGAGGGTTGGGGGTTAGGGTTAGGGTTAGGGGGTTAGGGTTAGGGGGTTAGAGTTAGTGTTAGGGGGTTAGGGTTAGGGGGTTAGGGTTAGGGGTTTAGGGCTAGGGTAAGGGTTACAGGGTTAGGGTTAGGGGTTAGGGTTAGGGCGTTAGGGGGTTAGTGTTAGGCTTAGAGTTAGGGTTAGGGGGTTAGGGTTAGTGTTATGAGGTTAGGGTTAGGATTGGGGGTTAGGGTTAGGGGGTTAGGGTTAGAGTTTGGGTGTAAGGGTTAGGGTTAGGGTCAGGTGGTTAGGGTTAGGGATTCGGGGGTTTGGGTGACGGTTAGGGTTAGTGGGTTAGGGTTAGGACGTTAGGGTTAGGTTTAGGGGGTTAGCGTTAGGGGGTTAGGGTTTGGGGGTTAGGGTTAGGGGGTTAGGGGTAGGGTTAGTTGGTTAAGGTTAGGGTTAGGGGGTTAGGGTTAGGGGGTTAGGGTTAAATTAGGGTTAGGGGGTTAGGGTTAGGGGGTTATTGTTAGGGTTAGGGTTAGGGGGTAACGCTTAGGGTTAGTTTGTTAGGGTTTGGGTTAGGCTTAGGGTTAGGGGGTTATGGTTAGGGTTAGTGTTTGAGGGTTAGAGTTAGGGTTAGGGGCTTAGGGTTTGGGGGTTAGAGTTAGGGTTAGGGAAGGTTTGGGTTAGGGAGGGTTAGGGTTAGTGTTAGGGTTTAGGGGTTTGGCTTAGGGTTAGGGATCAGGGTTCGGGTTCGGTTTAAGGGGTTAGGGGGTTAGGGTTAGGGTTAGGGAGCGCATTAGGGTTAGGGTTAGAGGGATGGTGAGGGTGAGTGTTAGGGTTAGGGTGAGGGTTAGGGTTAGGGTGCTGGTTAGGATGAGGGTTCGTGTGAGGGTTAGGGTTAGGGTTAAGGCTAGGGTTAAGGCTAGGTTTAGGGCATTAGGGTTTGGGTCAGGGCTAGGGCTAGGGTTATGGTTAGGGGATAGGGGTTAGGGGTTGGGGTTATGGTTAGGGGTGAGGGTTAGGATTTGGGTTAGGGTTAGGGTTAGGTGTCAGGGTTAGGGTTTGGGGTTGGGGTAGGGGTTAGGGGGTGAGGGCTAGGGGGTGAGGGTTAGGGGTTGAGGGTTAGGGGTTGAGGGTTAGGGGGTGAGGGTTAGGGGGTGAGGGTTAGGGGTTGAGGGTTAGGGGGTGAGGGTTAGGGTGTTAGGGTTAGGGTGTTAGGGTTAGGTGGTTAGGGTTAGGGGTTAGGGTTAGGGGGCTGGGTTAGGGTTAGGGTGTTAGTGTTAGGGTTAGGGGGTTCGGGTTAGGGTTAGGGGCTTAGGGTTAGGGTTAGGGTTTGGGTGTTAGGGTTAGGGGGTTAGGGTTAGGGTTAGTGGGCTAGTGTTAGGGTTAGGGGGTTAGTGTTAGTGGGTTAGGGTTAAGGGGTTGGGGTTAGGGTTAGGGTTAGGCCAGGGGGATAGGGTTAGGGTTGGGGGGTAAGGGTTAGGGATAGGGGGTTAGGGTTAGGGTTAGTGGGTAGGGTTAGTGTTATGTGTCTAGGGTTAGGATTAGGGTTAGGTGGTTAGGGTTAGAGTTAGGGGGTTAGGGTTAGGGCTTACTTTTAGGGTTAGGGTTATGGTGTTTGTGTTAGGGTTAGTGGTTTAGGGTTTGAGTAAGGGGGTTAGTGTTAGGGTTAGGATTAGGGGGTTAGGGTTAGGTTAAGGGTTACAGGGCTATGGTTAGGGTTAGGGGGTTAGTGTTAGGGTTAGGGTTAGGGGGTTTGGGTTAGGTTTAGGGGGTTAGGGTAAGGGTTAGTGTTAGGGGTTTAGGTTTAATGTTATGGTTAGGGGGTTAAGGTTAGGGTTAGGGGATTATGGTTATGGTTATGTTTAGGTGGTTAGGGTTAGTGTTAGGGTTAGGGGGTTAGGGTTAGCATTAGTGTTAGGGCTTAGGGTTAGGGCGTTAGGGGGTTAGGGCTAGTGGGTTGGGGTTAGGGGGTTAGGGTTAGGGGATTAGGGTTAGTTTTAGGGGGTTAGGGTAAGGGTTAGGGTTAGGGGGTTAGGTTTAGGGTTAGGGTTAGGGGGTTAAGGTTAGGGTTGGGGTTTAGGTTTAGGGTTAGGGTTAGTGTCAGGTGGTTAGGGTTAAGGTTAGTATTAGGGGTTTAGGTGATTAGGGTTAGGGTTTGGGTAAGGGCGTTAGGGTTAGGCCAGGGTGTTAGGGTTAGGGTTGGGGGGTAAGGGTTAGGGTTAGGGGGTTATGGTTAGGGTTAGTGGGTAGGGTTAGGGTTATGTGTGTAGGGTTAGGATTAGGCCTAGGGCTAGGGTTAGGGGATAGGGGTAAGTGTTAGGGGTTAGGGGTTGGGTTTAGGGTTAGGGGGTTAGGGTTGGGGTTAGGTTTAGGGGATTAGGGTTAGGGTTAAGGTTAGGGGGTTAGCGTTGGGGGTTTAGGCTTAGGGTTATGGGTTTAGTGTTAGGGTTAGAGTTCGGGGGTTAGGGTTAGGGTTTGGGCTTAGTTTTAGGGTTAGGGTTATGGTGCTTGGGTTAGGGTCAGGGGTTTAGGGTTTGAGTAAGGGGATTAGTGTTAGGGTTAGGATTAGGGGGTTAGGGTTAGGGGGCTATGGTTAGGGTTAGGAGGTTAGTGTTAGGGTTAGGGGGTTAGGGTTAGGGTTAGGGGATTAGGGCTAGGTTTAGGGGGTTAGGATAAGGGTTAGTGTTAGGGGGTTAGGTTTATGGTTAGGGTTAATGGGTTAAGGTTAGGGTTAGGGGATTATGGTTATGGTTATGTGGTTAGGGTTAGGGGGTTAGGGTTAGGGGGTTAGGGTTAGGTTTAGGGGTTTAGGGTAGGGTTAGGGGGTTAGGGTTAGAGCAAGGGTTTAGGCTTAGGGATGGGGGTAAGTGTTATGGTTAGGGGATTAGGGTCAGGGTTAGTGGTTAGGGTTAGGTGGTTAGGGTTAGGGTTAGGTGGTTAAGGTTAGGGTTAGGGGGTTAGGGTTTGGCGGTTAGGGGTTATGGTTAGGGTTAGGGTGTTAAGGTTAGGGTTAGGGGTTTAGGCTTAGGGTTATGCGTTTAGTGTTAGGGTTAGGGGTAGGGGTTAGGGTTAGGTTTAGGGCTAGTGGTTTTGGGTTATTGTTATGGGGTTATGGTTAGGGTTAGGGTTAGGCGGCTAGGGTTAGGGTTACAGGGTTAGGGTTACGGGGTTAGGGTTACGGGGTTAGGGTTACGGGGTTAGGGTTGCGGGGTTAGGGTTGCGGGGTTAGGGTTACGGGGTTAGGGTTACGGGGTAAGGGTTACGGGGTTAGGGTTAGGGTGTTCGGGTTAGGGTTCGGGGGTTAGGGTTAGGGGGTGAGGTTTAGGGTTGGGGGTTAGTGTTAGGGTTAATAGTTTGGGTTAGTGGGTTAGGGTTAGGGGGTTAGGGTTGGGGTTAGGTTTAGGGGATTAGGGTTAGGGTTAAGGTTAGGGGGTTAGCGTTAGGGGGTTAGGGTTAGGGGCTTAAGGTTAGGGTTAGGGTTAGGGGTTTAGGGCTAGGGTAAGGGCTACGGGGTTAGGGTTAGGGGGATGGTGAGGGGGATGGTGAGGGTGAGGGTTAGGGTGAGGGTTAGGTTTAGGTTTAGTGTGAGGGTTATGGTAAGGGTTAGTGTGAGGGTAAGGGTTAGGGGTTAGGCTTAGGGCTAGGATTAGGGTTAGGGCTAGGGTTAAGGCTTGGGTTAGGGCATTAGGGTTAGAGTTAGGCCTAGGGCTAGGGTTAGGGGATAGGGGTAAGTGTTAGGGGTTAGGGGTTGGGTTTAGGGTTAGGGGTTAGGGATTAGGGTTGGGGTTAGAGGTTAGGGTTAGTTGTCAGGGTTAGGGGTTAGGTTTGGGGTAGGGGTTAGGGGTTTGGGTTAGGGGGTGAGGGTTAGGGGGTTAGGGTTAGTGGCTTAGTGTAAGGGGGTTAGGGCTAGGGTGTTAGGGTTAGGGGGTTAGGGTTAGGGATTAGGGTAAGGGGGCTGGGTTAGTGTTAGGGGGTTAGTGTTATGGGTAGAATTGGGGGTTAGGATTAGGGTTAGGAGGTTAGGGTTAGGGGGTTAGGGTTAGGGGGTTAGGATTAGGGTTAGGGGGTTAGAGTTAGTGTTAGGGGGTTAGGGTTAGTGGGTTAGGGGGTTGGGGTTAGGGTTAGGGGGTTAGGGTTAGGGTTAGATTTAGAGGGTTAGGGTTAGGGGGTTAGGGTTAGGGTACGGGGTTAGGGTTTGGGTTAGGGTGTTAGGGTTAGGGTTAGTGCGTTAGGGTTAGGGTTATGGGGTTAGGATTAGGGTTGGGGGTTAGGTTAGGGTTGGGGGGTTAGGGTTAGGGGTTTAGGGTTAAGTTTAGGGTTAGTGGGTTAGGGTTAGTGTTAGCGGGTTAGAGTTAGGGTTAGGGTTAGGGGGTTAGGGTTAGGTGGTTTGGGTTAGGGTTAGGGGGTTAAGGATAGGGTTAGGTTTAGGGGGATAGGTTTAGTTTCAGGGGGTTA